>CM067514.1:30309764-30464764 GCA_034509495.1 Acestrorhynchus altus
CCTTTGGAGAATTTAATGGTTCTTTGCATTGTTGTAAAGTTCTATACATGGTGTGGATGGCTCTAAATGTGATCTGAGGACCAACGTGAGTTCCAATAATGTTAGATGTCAGAGAACCCTCTGTATGTGATTCTTCCCTTTCTTCCCATTGGTGGAAAGTTCTGCTGTTGTGCATGGTTCTATATAGAACCTTTAAGAATTGATCCAAGCACCAAAAAGTCAAAGAACCCTTTGGATGTTTTATCTGGATTGGTGGAAAGTCCTCTTGATGGTGTGGATATTTCAATATTGAACCTTTTAAGAAGTGCTCCGAGTGCTCTGTGCTCCAAGTCATAGAATCCTCAGAGTGCAGCTCAGAGACCCTCCCTGGTGCTGTGTTTCAATTTCAAAAACACTGTACTGGTATATCATGCAGCCCTGGAGCTCCGTTCTATACATTAAAGAGTAGAAACACACAGAGCCACGTGTTTATCTTAGATCCACATTGTTTTCTTAAGTGGAACACAGCAACACTGCCAGCGGGAGGCCGACCTCGGCCTGAACGCTTTCCATTCCCTCTCAAAAGAGCAAAAGTAGATGAGAAATCAGTTCACCTGCTGAGAGTGATGAAGAAAACCAGAGCAGAGAAGGAGAAGGAGAAGCTCAACATGTGACCAGTAAGTCTGGAGTACCTGTGTGTGAATGTTCACGTGGGTCCTTGTATACATGTCTGAATGCCTTACGATCGATGTTCAGTTTGTGTGTGTGTGTGTGTGTGTGTGTGTGTGTGTGTGTGTGTGTGTGTGTGTGTGTGTGAGAGAGAGAGAGAGTGAGAGAGAGAGAGGCAGGGGGAGATAAACTTGTGATAAATGTGTTTCTAGTATCTCTGTAATGAAGAGACTTCAGAGCAAAACATTAGAAGTGGATTTACATGAGTTTTAATTCAATATTTAATATAATTCATAATACAACGGTTCTGTTCTCTGAGTCTCATTGAGCTTTATTTGTGTGTGTCTGTATGTGTGGTTGTACTCATGTTGTTCCGTGTGTCCTTTCAGAAATGGTCACTTTTGTTGCCCTTCTGTCTGTTAAAAGCTGCCCTGTGAGGAAGGAGCTGTGTGCTTCACTGTGTTCGAAATGAAGTTAAATCTCTCTGTCATTAAAGGGATTCTCCAGCATATTTCAATCTAATCTCTATCTGTTACACCGGAACCCAACCATCCCTTCCAAAGACAGACCATTTCAGTGTGTTTCTGTGCACGTGGACAACAACAGAAATTCACGTAGAATGGAATCCAGTGGGCAGCTGCTAAATTCAGTTTATCCAGTAAGAATCCCCAAAAACATTAATATCCAGAATGAATCTCTAATAGCATTAATATCCAGAAAGAATATCTAATTATATTAATATCCAGAATGAAGCTCTAATAACATCAGTATCCATTATGAATCCCCAATAACATTAATATCCAGAATGAATCTCTAATAACATTAATATCCAGAATGAAGCTCTAATAACATTAATATCCAGAATGAATTTCTAATAGCATTAATATCCAGAATGAAGCTCTAATAACATTAATATCCAGAAAGAATATCTAATTATAATAATATCCAGTATGAAGCTCTAATAACATCAGTATCCAGTATGATGATCTAATGATATTAATATCCAGAATGAATTTCTAATAAAAATTAATAACCAGAATGAAGCTCTAATAACATTAATATCCAGAATGAAGCTCTAATAACATTAATATCCAGAATGAACTTCTAATAGCATTAATATCCAGAATGAATCTCTAATAACATTAATATCCAGAATGAATTTCTAATATAATTAATATCCAGAATGAAGCTCTAATAACATTAATATCCAGTGTGAATCTCTAATAATAATAATAACCAGTATGAATCTCTAATATCATTAATATCCAGAATGAATCTCTAATAACATTAATATCCAGAATGAAGCTCTAATAACATTAATATCCAGAATGAAACTCTAATAACATTAATAAACAGAATGAATTTCTAATAGCACTAATATCCAGAATGAATCTCTAACAACATTAATATCCAGAATGAAGCTCTAATAACATTAATATCCAAAATGAATCTCTAATAACATTAATATCCAGAATGAATCTCTAATAACATTAATATCCAGAATGAAGCTCTAATAACATTAATAACCAGAATCAATCTCTAATAACATTAATAACCAGAATCAATCTCTAATAACATTAATATCCAGAATGAATTTCTAATATCATTAATATCCAGAATGAATCTCTAATAGCATTAATATCCAGAATGAATCTCTAATAACATTAATATCCAGAATGAAACTCTAATAACATTAATATCCAGAATTAATCTCTAATAACATTAATATCCAGAATGAATCTCTAATAACATTAATATCCGGAATGAAACTCTAATAACATTAATAACCAGAATGAATCTCTAATATCATTAATATCCAGAATGAATCTCTAATAACATTAATATCCAGAATGACTCTCTAATAACATTAAGCTGCTGCTATTAAAAATGTAACTGCCCATTGGCCTCTTTGTGTGTAAAGTTCGAGGGTTCTCTGTTCTTTTGTAAGTTCAGTTGTGTTGTATTTACTGTCTGTGTTATTCGATTGTACTCTACAGATGAAGCAGATGCACATTTCAAACGTGTAGATTCTGCGAAAGTCATTTCCCCAAAGTTACAGCGAGGTTTACTTTTTTAAACCCTCTGAATAAGCAATACTGACATGCAATGATTGTGAAGTTTGGAAAGCAAATAAGAGAAAAACAAAACACACACACACACACACACACACACACACAAAGACACACATACACACACACACACACACACACACACACACACAAAGACACACACACACACACACACACACACACACACTCATTGTGTTTAGAGTATTGCCCTGACTTGCTGCCCTGTGTGCTGTGATTCTGCGAGTGCCAGACAGGATGGGTGAGATGCAGACATTAGATTTGAGCGTCTCTGCCAGACATCAGCAGCGACCTCCTGACCCTAACAAGCTCTGACAAGTGCACCCTTGCAGATACACACACTCACACACACACACACACACACACACACACGTAAACAAACACACACACTCAAACAAACAAACACAAAGTGCTTAAAGGACAAAAACACACCAAAGGGACACAGACAGAGAAGTGGAGGAAATCACAAATGGTATGAAACATATGAATCATAATATACATAATATGTTGATGATGATTGTGATGAATATGATCCATTATGATGATTTATAATAAAAAAACATACCGTTATTATTTGTACAGTAATTGTGAATATGATTATTATAATACTGCAAATAATACTAATAATAATATTTACAGTGCCTTGAAAAAGCATTCATACTCCTTACGTTTTCCTCGTCTTTTCAGGTAAACGCCCACAAATGTAAATGTGTTTTATTGGGGTTTCGGGGGAAAAAGCAACACAAAGTAGCAACTAATGGTGAAGTGAATAAATATGTCTGAAAAGTGTGGTGAACATTTGTATTCAGCTCCCTGTATTCTGATACCCCTAAATAAAATCCAGTGTGACCAGTTGCCTCCAGAATCACCTAATTAGTAAACAGAGTCACCTGTGTGTAATTTATTCTCAGAAAAACTACATCTGTTCTATGAAGCCCTGCGAGGTTTAGGTTATGAATAAACATCATAACAGACATCTCACCAAGCTCAACAGCACAACTGCAAATGTACCAACACATGATCATCCACCTAAAGCAACTGCGCAGGCAAGGAGAGCACTAATTACAAAAGAAGCCCAGAGGCCCATGGTCACTCTGGAGGAACTGCAGAGATCTATAGCTCAGATGGCACAATTTGTCCACATAACTATTATGTGAATGACCCAGAATGACCCAGTCAAAGTCCAGACCGCCCATTGACAATCTGTGACAAATCTTATTGTTCACAGATGCTCTCCATCCAATCCGACAGAGCTTGAGCCTCTAGATGTGCAAAGCTGTGGGGGTTGAAAACAAATGCTCATGAAAACTATGTATCATTTTCTTTTCACTCCATAATTACTTGCTTCTTATGTGTTTGTTTATCACATAAAATCTTGATAAAATACAAGGTTTGTGGGTGTAAGCTGAAAAAGTTAGGGAAGTTAACAGGTACTGTATATATACATATGTATATATTTTCAAGGTACTGTTTATATATGTATATACATATATATATATATATATATCAACCAACTGCGATTCATGATTGCAATAGTGTCATGCCAGATTGTGATTCACTCAGAATAGCACCAGGTCATCTTTTGTGACATCTCCCGCTTTGGTCTTGGTGAAGATGACCAATGTATCCTTGTGAGAATGCACGATGGACAGCACAAACATATATACATTTGCATAACATCAAAACCACCATGCAAACAGCTCTGACCTATTGAGACATTGAGTTCTCAGGACATCTGGAGAACTGGCACCAAGACATTATGTAGGGCCTTCATGAGCATGAGCATCAGAGAGACCTGATGCTGGTTCACTAATTGTCCTTCCTTGGAGCACTTTTACTAGTACTGACCAATGGATACCCCCTACAAAATATGTCTGATATATATATATATATATATATATATATATATATATATATATATATATATATATATATCAGTTCTTACGCTATGACTGATGATGTGTGTTCTGAGCGATGCCTTGTGGCAGTAAAGGGTGCTAATGTGCTGAACCACACAACTCCAGACAACTCTTACTATAGTGTGAAGTCTGAGCCCCCTGGAGGTCAAAAGGCAGATAACGGGAGGAACTGTCGGGTCTGTGTGATTTGGTCATTTTCTCCTGTTTTATTATACAGCTGTGGTCATATTGTCCTGACCTTTGAAATAACCAGCATTTAAATGTGTGTGTGTGTGTGTGTGTGTGTGTGTGTGTGTGTGTGTGTGTGTGGTTGTATATGAATTGTTGTTCTAATTATGAAGCCCATCCTATTATCACACCTGCGATATGTGAAGTGCAATATAATTTGACGTTTGTTTTTTTGTTTGTTTTTTGTTTGTTTTTGTTTTGTAATTGTACAGTGTATATACGTATAAATGTGTATATAAAAGAGAAAACAAACAAATGCCTCAGTAGTGATCTGTAACCTCTTAAATGAATAAATTGTGTGCTTCTCATATTTGCTTATATACACTGAACCCTATTATACCATAGAACAACCTTAGTTCTAAACATATCAAATCAACAAAATGAGACGTACAATTGCTCATTTATTTATTGAAGAAAATCCACTTTCAAAAGTATGTGAACCTTTCAATCAATGGGAGACAGTCAGGTGACAGTCAGGCTGGAAATGATTATAAAACCATTTCTAAAGAGTTTGGACTGCAATGATCCACAGTCAGACAGATTGTGTACAAATGGAGGAGATTCAAGACCACCAACCAACAAAGATCACTCCCAGAGCAAGGCATCTGATGTTCCTTTAGGTCACAAAGGAGCCCAAGGGAACTTCTTAGTACCCATCTAGAGAACACGACAACGACAACAGTGTACATGGCAGGGTTGCTAGGAGAAAGCTGCTACTCACCAAAAAGAACATTGCTGCCCATCTGCAGTTTGTTACAGATCACATGGAGAATCCTGAAGGCTTTGGAATAAATATTGTGTAGACAAATGAGACAAACATTATTTTGTTTACATGATAAGCTTTATTTTTGGGGAATGGAGAACAATGCATTCTAGCATAAAAACCATATCCTACCTTTAAAACATGGTGATGGTAGTATCATAGTTTGGGCCTGTTTTGCCCAAATTGATGAAACAACAAATTCTGAATGATATCAGCAAATACTAAAGGAAAATATCAGGACATCTGTGAGAAACTGAATCTCATGAGAATGTAGGCCACACAGCAAGACAACGATCCTAAGCACACAAGCAGTTTTATCAAAGTATAGTTAACAAAGAAAAAAGTTGTTTCGGAATGGTCCCGTTGTGGAAGGACCTGAAACACGTAGCTGAAGCAGAGTTTAAGCTGTTTAGTGTGGAGAAACAAGGGGCTCACCCCAGATACCAAAAGAATCATTCCCTCAATAAATAAATGAGCGACTGTCATTTTGTTTTCTTTTGTTTAAGTTGATCCTCCTTATCTACTTTTACACATCAATGAGCCAAAATATTAAGTCCATCTGCCTTATATACTGCTCTTACCGTCAAAACAGCATCTCTGAAGCTGGTATCCTATTAGTGGTGATGAGGAAAACTCAGTACCCAGTACCAAGTGCACAAGCGCGTTACGTTCCTCTTGTAACCATTGTTAAACCTTTCTGTTCTGGTTCTGCAGTAGCACTTTTGTCAGTTCTGCCCAGACGAGAGAACCTTCGTCACCTTCATCCATCAATAAGCCTTGGTTGCCTCAGGATGGTTATCCATCCTTCCTCAGAGGACTGTCAGTAGGTGTTCACTACTGCTTGCAGATTGGAGCCATTTGAGCGACACTCCGACTCAGTCGTCTGGACATAATGATCTGACCGTCTTCACATCCAGCACGCCGACTACGAGAACCGACTGACCTTTACATGCTCCACTGTTGCCACATTATCAACATTACTCACGTCACCTGTGAGTGATGATAATGTTTTGGGTTATAGTCGCAGATGGTAGTTCATATGGGGTCAGTTACTGACCACTGAGTCGCTCTTGGATGGATGGATATTGGGGGGATATTTTAGGGTGGTGGACCTACTTTCAGCCTAGCAATGTAACCAATGAATCCGCTTCAGACACACTACCATACCAGTGTCCAAATGATTTGTGGCCAGTGGTGGTGGTCCTATGGTGGCTTTTTATTGGTTAATGAGGTACACTGGGCTTTAAGAGGTGGGCTACAGTTAAAAAACCTAATTATATGGTGCACTTTCCGATAAAGTGGCCAAATGTTTTTGGAAGCTGGACGTCACATTCCCTGTTCACTTGCCAACACACACCTTGTGTGTGCTTTGTCTCTGTGACCTCACAGTGCTTTAAAGGGAAGCTTATTCATCATTGTCAGTGAGATCCTGAGAGTTGAGGGGGAGGCAGCTTTACCTCATCATAGGAGCTGTTGGGAAGTGAGGTCTTACTGTGGGCCACAAGCTGACCTGAACTGACCTCCTCTGCAGCAGACCAGTGAACAGAAGACTTTCCTAACTTAAGTAACCAACAACACTTCTAAAATACATGTATGCACTTTAAAAGGGCATATTCCATTTTCTTCTTGTATTTCCTTCAATATGAGATCAACATTTATGTTGTATTTATGAACTAAAATGATCATAATTAATTTTACATGGCAATTTTCCATCCTCCCTTTATCCTTTAGAATACAACAGACTGTCCTTTTAAAACAGATCCCCCATAACACTATCACCACCTTGTTTCTCCTCTCACTGTCCACTCTATCAGCTCCTCTGATCACACAGGAGCTTGTTGTAGTTCTATAATTCCAGACTGTAGTTCATCTGTTTCTCTGCAGACTTTATTCTCCTCCATTCACCCTGATCTTCAATGATCAGGACCCCACAGGACCACCACAGAGCAGCTATGATGTGGGTGGTGGGTCATTCTCAGCACTGCAGTCACACAGAGCTGAAGGCTGGGGGCAGGCAGCCGAAATAGCCAACAAGAACCGTAAACTATAGTTTACCTCACTAACGAGCTCTGGTGTGATGACACTGCATGCATGACACTGGATGTTGACCAATGAATCCCGGGAACCAGGAACACACCACAAGACCTGCCTGATGTTTTGGAGATTCTGACCCAGTTTAGAACATCACAGTTTGGCTCTTGTCAAAGTGTCTCAGGCTCTTGGCTCTCAAGCATGTCAACGTCAACACATCAACTTTATGAACTGACTGTTCACTGAGGAGGGGGGGGGGGGGGGGCAAGAGGGCAATGGATGAAGCGTATGGCTGTCACAACACACACACATATATATGCACACACACTGTCTGCACACACACATGCTGAGCCGGAGGATGACAACGACATGTCAGAGGGAAATGAGAGCGAGTGGGTGAGCGAAAGACACACACACCAAATAAGCTGCAGGCAAGTCACCAATATTCAGCTCAATTTACACCATAAACACACACACACACACACACACACACACACACACACACACACACACACGCCATGCTATTAAAAATCCATGTGTAAGGAATCACTAATTACTATAGTCTCATAATCTACTGCCTAACAAAATGAATAAACTACATTACAAAATGTATTTGTATAGCGCTCTTCACAACTGATGTCACAGAGTAGCTTCACAGAAATAAAAAAATAAAAAAATAAAGGTGAAACACATGAAACAAAGGATAAGACATAAATCCTTTGCTGAGCCAAATGGTCAGCCAACTCCCTCAGAGCTGGAAGAAGAAACCTTGGGAGGAACCAGGTTCACAAGGGGGGACCCTTCCTCCTCTCCTCAAACTACTTATACACAGTTATGTAGGGGACACTGTTCTAATACTCTGGTGACTGAAGTATTGTGAGTTCGCTGGTGAACATAATAGTAACAATAGCAGATAATCAGGATCTGTGTACATTTCTACATAGTTGGTGATGCAGGTGGGCAACTAGTCCAGGTCCAGAAACCGGAAGGTGGGCAGCCAATGTGAAGTTGTGGTAGGGGCCGAGCGGGGCTGATGATCAACCTGCATACAGACTCTGACTGATCAGAGAGAGGGGGCGGGGCTAACAACATCTCTGACCAAGCTTGTGCGTTATGGAGGAAAACGAGGAGGGAGGGGCTGTTTGGGTTTTCTTCACAGTGTTCGAATTCCAGAATGAAAGTCCTGAAAAGAGATAAAACTGACACATAAAAACATAACAAAAATAATAAAAGACTTTCAAATTGTTTTGAAATAGTAGATAAAATGGCACAAAAAATCACTTCTGTTGATATTTTTCAATCTCAAATAAAGAAATGCTTGCGGACCCTGGGACCCCTGGAAAATAACAATATCTGCTATGTGTGACTGTCTCCTTTAAATACTTTTATATTTTGTGGTAAATCATCAAATTATGAACACACCCCTTAATAACAACAATCCATTATAGTGAATAATTATATAAATAATAATAAATTATTCTAATTCCAGCAATATCTAGAATAATATTGATCCTAATGAGAACCTTATTTTTGATGTTAAGTGAACAGAAACGTATTAGAATTAGTGTGTGTGTGTGTGTGTGTGTGTGTGTCTCAGTATGAGTGTGTAATAGAGGTGTGGTTGGTCTGATCTCTACAGAGACAGATGGTGGAGAGGTCGGTGCGTTTGCACGGCAGGTCTCTGTGCTATTTAAAGCTGCAGTCTCACCTGTAGGCCAGGTATCACACAGCTCCCCTCAAAGGCCTTCAGTTCTCAATCTGAGCGCTGTTTTAGTTCCTACTGAGTGCAGATCAAACTGATAAAGTGACCATTGAGTAGAAGCACAAGGTGGGGTTTCTAATAAAGTGACCATTGAGTAGAAGCACAAGGTGGGGTTTCTAATAAAGTGACCATTGAGTAGAAGCACAAAGTGGGGTTTCTAATAAAGTGGCCGAGGAGTGAATGTATGCCCTTGTTCATAATTCAGCAGGTGGGTTTCTGTCACTGAGTATTCAGAAAGCCCAGCTGAGTGTCTGAGGCCTGAACTGAATAAAATGGCTTCATAATGTAGCAGATATTGTGGTAATATTTCTTAAAGCCATGAGGGAACAGGCTGACTGTGGGACTGTGTTGCCCCCTGGAGGACAGTGATTAATAAAGCAGCTCAGATCAATTTCATTTCTCATGGAAGATTATCAGTTATTCTAACTCTTCTCGGAGGTCAGTGATGATACAGTAATGCACTGTCAGACACCTTCATCCTGACCTTTAAAACAACAGTAAAGCCTTCAAAGAGTTGTACCTTAAAGCAACATCAGGGAGAATTTTTACCCCAAACTAATGGTTTCAAGTTCATTTAAGAAATAAACCAGCTAATAGAAGAAGAGCTCTTTAACCTGGACGTGACACGCTGCTGACTGCACTGTGTAACTCTAGTGACACTGGACATCCCAAAATCAAGAATTTAAACAATACAAATTTACAAACACGCCACATGACCTACATCTTATCCTACCTCTAATTACTATCTACGATATCCATACAATTACATACATTCTGTATTTTGTATAATGCACATCTATTGTCTACTTACTGCTCTTTATTTTCTCTTTATCTATTTTCTGCTGTAACAATGGAAATTTCCCTCCAGAGGGAAAACAAAAGTCTACCTTATCTTAAAATGTTGACCAATAGACATTGGATAAGAAATCTCCACATAAAGGACTGAAATGGAAACGTGAACAGGCAACACAGAGCGCGTGCTGTGCTGTGTTCGTGTCCACACTAGGTACGTATGAGCCAGCCCGTGTAGTATGCACCGTTTCACTCACCCACTTAATCACTTAAACTCGCTTTACTTCACAAAAAAAAAACAATCTTAGCTTTGCTCTGTACAGACCGCTGCCCTGTCTTCGTTAACTGATACACTAAGCTCCACCCTGTGTTATCCTCTTCACGTGTGTCTTATTTTTAAACCCAACCAATGAGGTTCAGCATTCAGCCCAATTTTTTTGGCATATCCAGCTTCATTTTGATATAGTCTGCATTTAAAAGTGTTTTAAAAGGCAGGATTTATAGAGCTGCCTCCCTGTCTGGATGCTACATCCTCTCCAATCAAACGTGAAAGTGTCTTTTTTGATACATGTAAAGCAACAACTAACAGTCATCATTCCCAGCCTGATGGAAGAGCACCAGAGTAGTTACTGGCGACTACATCAGAATCATGGGAAGACATGGATTGTGATGCTCAGACACGCAAATCCAATGTGATCACTTGCTAATTAAAGTGCCGTCATCTTAACATTGCAGTGACACAGTCAGGTTTTTTCTTTTTGACCTAAACGGAACTCGCTGTTGTTTTCCACTGAAAGTTTAGAAAATCTGACAATCTGTTCACAGGACAACTCTTAGTCGTGTTCTCCACAAATCAGTCATGTTCTCCACAAAAGGCCTTTATTGAGGAAAGACATTTCTGAAAGCAAGCCATAAAACCCACAAGTTCCATTTGCGATTTGCCATGAGAAGGTGCTGCGGTCAGTTGAGATTTAACTATCCTAAATGTAAAACATTGCTGGAAAACTAACACTGCACGTCACCCTGAACACACCATCCCCACCGTGGAACGTGGTGGTGGCGGCACAACTTTCTATTCACGCTCTCCATCCAATCTGAGCTTGAGCAGTGTTGTAGAGAAGAACAGGTCAAGATCTGAGCTTCCAGATCTGCAAAGCTGGTAGAGACAGAACCCAAAAGAAGGTTGTCCTACAAAGTATTGAATTATTTTCTTTTCACTTCACAATGACTCACTGCTTTGTGTTGGTTTATCAGATAAAATACATTCAACTTTATGGGAGTAATGTGAAAAAAATGTAAATGGAAAACTTTAAAGGCTATGAATACTTTTTCAACGTATTGTATAACACACACACACACACACACATACATACACACACACACACACACACACACACACACACACACACACACACACACACACACAATCCCTATTAGCAACGCAAAAGGTGTGTCTATAAACCTCTTCACTGTAAGTAATTCAGACCACCCAGTGTAAATGCAGTGTTTTTAATGTAGTTCTGTATGATTTCTCATTACAATCACTGTTCATGTTCAACAATATAAAAATAAATTAACTAACTCAGGGCTGCTGTTCTGACAAGCTGAGCTTAAAAAAAAGACAAATAAGGAAAAATGCTGCTATTAACGACTGGTAGCTACAGATAAGCTTGTCCAAACTATCCTTTTTATTGTGCTCTGGCTTGGAGAGGCATCTCAACCTCGTGTTAGCACCCCCTGGAGACAGTAAGGCTTCATTGGCTTTTATCGAGGTACTCCAGGTTTGGTGCGTCCAGCCTCTGCTCCATCTGTCTGTTCTTCGTGAACTCCTTCAGCAGATCCATTACTTCTCCCTGATACACATCTGGCGTCGGCTTCGCTTCTGATGGGAAAAACACGGAGCAAATTATCAGCCATAACATTAAAACCACCTGCTAAAGATTTTGTAGGTCACTGCTATGCTGCCAAAACAGGGACCCATTTAGGCATACAGTCCCGCAAGGTGTCTGAAGGCTTCATGTAGTATCTAGTGGCAAGAAGGTAGCAGCAGAAGCTTCAAAGCTACATTATGTAGCATTTTGCTGCACTGATGATATTATTGCTATTATTATTGCAGAAAAATCACTTTTACAATCAATGTACCATTAATATCACTCTGAAGTTGCTATTTTAAGGCAAAAATGTCTTTTAAGACAAAAAATAATTCAGCTGCAACTCAGAAGTGAGGCCTCCATGGCTCATATCCTTGGGTACCTATAAACCTGTTTCTGGTTCTATGGTGGTCCTTCTTTGTTAGGGACCAACCACTGCATACCAGACCTGCCTGGTCTGTTTTTCTATCCAAAGTGTCTCAGATTCCTACGCCTGTTCTTCCTGCTTCAACAGATCAACTTTAAGAACTGACAGTTCACTAACTGACTAAAATATCCACCCCTTGTCTGGAGACACTGGAACCAGATAATCAGTGTTACTAACAATAACTGTGCACACTAGTTATTGAGATGCACTAGTATACACAAAATAAACACACACAATTTCAAACAATATTTGCACAGAGTTTCTATAGAAGCCGGCTGCTTGTTCTCCTGTATGTGTATTACCTGTTGCCCAGTAGTAGATGTCCCAGTCATTGCTCGGCTCATTGATAAGTCTGTCATACTGACGGAGCTGCACTTCACTCATACTCTCCAGATACTGCTTAGCAAAAATACTGAAAAGAGGAGAAACAAGAGTGAGATACAAGGTTTGGAGGTCTAACTGTAACCATATGTCTTCATACAGTTACAGACTCGTAATCTCTGGGGTGCAAGTAATTTGACGTACGTATTTTTTGCTCCTACAGTTGAACAGTGTAATTCACTTTGAGCACCCCCTCATGCACGTTTGCTGACAAGCTAAGAAGTGGCATCTGAAGTGAAATAAGCATGTGGCAGCAGAGTTACACACTCTGTTGCTCCCTGAAGGAAGTGTGTCGTGCCAGACTGTCATGGAGTCACTTAGAATGGCAGCGAGTTATCAACAGTAAGGAGTCCCACTCAGTGCGTGGAGGCACCGTGGTCGGCACTAAGAACAGGTGTCATGATGTGGTGTGCAATTTTGTATGATGCCAAAATTGTCTTAATGAGGAGCCTGTTGACAGGCACTCACTGTATTAGGTGTCAACTTCTGCGTGGAGAACACTGTCCCCACTAAGACCAACAGTGTTTCTCCTAAAAGAGAAGAAGGTCTTCAGATCAGGTGACAAGGATGAGCTGAAAGCTGTGCAGAGGGAACTGCAGGAAAGGAGAAAAGGACAAACAACTACAGGAGGAAGCTGGACGATCAGGTACAGCATCAAAGTGTCAGCAGAGTTTTGAAAGGTCTTAAAACCATCTCTGTTAAGAAGAAGCCCGACTCCCAGGTGGTGTGGGACAAGGAAGGGCGTGAACCTGCTATTCAATAGATTTGATCGCTCACCTGCCCCTCACTCCACACAGACACTACCAGCTCTCAGCTCCCAGCCAACCCCCTGTCATCCACACATTCCAGCACCCAGCACCCCTGCTCCAGTCTGTCCTTCACATTGGCCAGAATTTTCCCACTGCGGGACTAATCAGGATGATCTTATTCTACGCAAACATGACTCCGTTACACAATGTTACAGAGTTCTGGAGAGAAGTCTTTCTCGTGCAGCTCCACCAAAGTTTCTTAGTGTAGTAGCAGCATTCTGACCCGAGTGACAATCAGAGAGACATTCCAGTCCCTAATACACTCAAGGGCACCATCTGCATTATTCTGAAGTTAATATTTTAAGGTGCAATTTCTGTATAATGCTGCTTTCATTGACTATAACTGACAAGTGCAAGTTATATAATGATATGTTATATTTATCACAATATTTTAAAATGCAGTAGTTCAGTAGTTCTATCCCATAATTTGTACAGTAATCCAGTTAAACAGGACTAATTTCCAGGGCTTTGTATTGGCAATAACCTGTTAATACAACATGTATCGCAATACTGGGGTTATGATTCAATATATTGCAATATTGTGATAATGTAAGATGAAATTACCATTATTTTTAAATCCGATTCTTTGAAAAACTCACTGCAGTCACCCCAGAGAACCACGCTGTCATATGCAAATTTAAAAAAAGAAAAGAGAATAAAAACCTTTATGCAATCAGATCAGTGGTATCTGAGGAGTCCAACACTGTTAAAAAGCGGAAGGGACTTAACCTGAGATCCGCACTACATGGGCAGTTACATGATGTTATCTGGGTTTTGAACCTCAGGATCAGAGTAACCTTCAGACATGACACACATTATAACAAACAACTGACCCTCTCTAGACAGTCCGGCGTGATCACTGTGAGTAATTCAGCAACCTGCATGCAGACTCTTGACTGATCAGAGAGGGGGTGGGGCTGATGATGTCACTGACCCAGATATTGAGTTACAGAGGAAAATGCGAAGGAGGGGACTATTTCGTCTTTTCCTTTGCTCATACAGTGTTTCAGAATAAAAGTCCTGAGGAGGGATACTACTGATACAAACATAAATAACAAAATAATGAAGGACATTCTGGATGCTTTTCATTTTATTTGGACCACTGTCAACTATTCTGAAGAACTTAAACATTACAAATACTGATCACGATAATTTCATTTTCAGCTCAGAAACACACTGGATTTCCAGCAGGATTTCTGAGATATAAAGAGTGTTTTAGTCATTAGGCAGTCGGTGCTCGTGTGAGTGTAAATGCGGTTTCTGACCTGAGGAGGATGCAGTTCTCCAGCATGCCTCTCTTTCGGCTCTCGTACAACAGACGCTTCCTCTTGATATCCAACGATTCATCTTTTCTCTCCTCCCACGGTGGCAGGGGAATCTCTATCACATTTGGTTCTTGGGCATCACCACGATAACTTCGAGTCACCACAGCTCCTGTCACAGGAGGCCGCAGGGACATACGGCAAATAACGCTGAGCATCTGGAAATGATGAATATAAATATTATATTCAATATGTATTCAGTCAGTACTGATATAACGATGATGTTACAACCATATTGGTTTAACTCTTAGAACCTGAGATCCACACCAATTGCCTTGTAGGCACAAATACATTAAAATACTGATCAAAACATGGTAAAAATCGCCTTTTCTCATTTTTACATCTCAAATCAAGACAAATTTGAGTAGCCTATGATCACTATGATTTCTAATTTTTTGACGAATAAAAATACATAAAAATACAAAAACATCAACATAAATATAATGTAACATAATACATAAATCCAACAAAATATCTAAAAATCTACTGTGTGAAGATCTCAAAATACCATTCCTATTTTCAAGATGATCCTTAAGAACTGCATTTACAAAGTACACTCATTAACAAAACAACAGTTGGATCCAGAAGAAAGTGTCGGTTTCAAATTTAGTGCAGTCATAGTGAGTCGTAATGAGGTCATGGTGTGTAGTAGTGCAGTCATAGTAAATCATAGTGAGTTGTAGTGCAATCTTAGTTACTCATAGTGAGGTCATAGTGCTGCCATATTGGATCATAGTGCTGTCATAGTGAACCATAGTGAATCATAGTGAGTCGTAGTGCTGTCTAAGTTCATCATAATGAGGTCATTGTGAATCATAGTGAGGTCACAGTGCTTTCATAATGAGTCATAGTGAGTCGTAGTGCAGGCTTAGTGAATCATAGTGAGGTCATAGTGAGTCACAGTGAGTCCATAGTGCTGTCATAGTGAATCATAGTGAGATTATAGTGAAACATAGTGAGGTCATAGTCAGTCATAGTGCTGTCTTAGTTAATCATAGTGAGGTCATAGTACTCTAATAGTGAATCATAGTGGGGTCATAGTGCTGTCATAGTGAATCATAGTGAGGTCATAGTACTCTAATAGTGAATCATAGTGGGGTCATAGTGCTGTCATAGTGGATCATAAAGAATCGTAGTGCGGTCTTAGTGAATCATAGTGTGGTCATAGTGAGTCACAGTGAGTCGTAGTGAGTCACGGTGAGTCGTAGTGCGGTCTTAGTGAATCGTAGTGTTGTTATAGTGAATCATAGTGAGGTCATAGTGCTGCCATAGTGAATCATAGTGAGGTCATAGTGCTGCCATAGTGAATCATAGTGAGGTCATAGTGCTGCCATAGTGAATCATAGTGCGGTCTTAGTGAATCATAATGAGTCACAGTGACGTACAGGACACATGGGAGTTGTAGTTTTAAGCAGGGTATCATCTCCTCCACTCACGTTTAAATCGTTGACAGTGGAACTGGGGAAATAAATCTCGAGCGGAAGGAACTGACTGTTATGAAAGATCCCGTCCTTAAAGAACCGACTGGTAATATCACATCCTCGTATCTCCTGACTGTTACTCGGTCAATTAAGGTTCTAACACTGCTCTCGGTGCTCTAAAGTGAGACAGCAGCGCAGATGAGTGTGATCATAGTGAGATAAAGAGTGTAAACACTCACTCTGCTCCTCAAGCGACAGGAAAACATGACGATCAGAGACACGCTGCACAAACCCCACCCGCATTCGGGAGAGTCCCGCCTCCCCCAAGCGGTGATTGGTCAACAGCAATCCGCCTCTGTGTTGCGATTGACTGATTGTTCGTCCGTCCCCGCCATTGAACCAATCACAGCGCGATACGGTGTGCCGCCTCTAAAACGGGTGTGAAACGCACACAGTCACCGCACTGACCTTTAAGCTGACTTTCCTCGTTTAGTGAGAATAAAAGCTTCCTCCTGTGTCCGAGTGTTTTAATTGACAGTCCGCGGCGGCTCGGCGTCTATGAAGGCGGCTTTATCACACACACAGAACCGCGGCGGAGGAACCTCAAACGGGCCGATGTTTCCCTCCGGAGCGCTTTTCGGAGCTGCACTCATGGCCGAGTGCTGTAGAAGCATTTGGTCCAATGTGCTGATTTTGTGTGTTTGTTTGTGGATTCCGTCGCCTTTAAGAGGGACCGAGCGCTGCGGAGACATTTAGAGAGAGCTGTGAGACAGAATGGCGAGTTGATGTAGTTCTGTGTGAACAGTCTGGGGTTTCTCTCTCGTTTCTGCTGCTTTCAGAAACTAAAAGCCCTTAAAGCCACTGTTTATCACCACAGCAGAGCAGCACAGGGGCAGCAGCTGGACCTGGTTTCCTGATGGCTGCAGCGGAACATATTGACATTTACGCCGAAGAGCTGAAGACGGAGGAGGTGAGAGATCACCACTATCACCAGTTCATCACCACTATCACCAGTTCATCACCACTATCACCAGTTCATCGCCACTATCACCACCAGTTGACTATTACCAGTTCACTATCATCACTACTATCACCAGTTCACTATCATCACTACTATCACCAGTTCACTATCATCACTACTATCACCAGTTCACTATCATCACTACTATCACAGTTCACTATCATCACTTAATTGCTACTATTACCACTATCACCAGTTCACTAATCACCAGTTCATCTCCACTTTCACCAGTTCATCTCCACTTTCACCAGTTCATCTCCACTTTCACCAGTTCATCTCCACTGCTGGTCTGTTTAGACCTCTGTGTGTGAAGCTGCAAGCTTTAATTTATCGTAAAGTCACTGAAATTGCTCTATGTGTCCTGAAGTGTCCAGACACCCACTATAATCAGGGAATTAACCTTTTAATCCACTCAGTTTATCAGTGATGATGAAGCTTTTAGTGAAGTTGTACGTCTATAAAGTTGTCCTTGCATTGTCAAATCTGACATTTAATTTAATCAGAATGACTTTATTACACATTATTACAGCTGCACCAATCTTTATAAAATATAAACACAATAATAGCAGAATAAAGTCTTTGGAAATATATACAAGATAAAATACTTGTGAACATCCAGAGTTTACACTGTAAATTCTGTGGTAGTGGTAGTTGTTTGGGGATACAGACAGAGTGGGATGTGAACTGAGTGATATGTTTCTATAAGGTTCTATACTGGAACGGGCATAAAGCACAAAGCAAGCTATGGAGTCTTGTTTTTAAATAGTAAAAAAGTTAAAAGGATTAAAAAAATTTTGAATTCATCTTGTGTCATATGTCGTATTTTGCCATGCAGCTGAAATCTATCGGGATATGATTTTTGCGTCTATATCGCCAAACCCAACTGTGAAGCGTATTGCCGTAAGGTCACCAATGTCAAGCATGGGCTAGAGGTGTAGAAAGCTCCCACCATTTTTGGAGTTTTTTGGAGTGGAAGATCTAATCTTGAAACTTCAAGGCCTGACTGCACTGATTCTGTAGCTCTTGTGGAGATGAATGCAATCAGTTCCTTCTCAATACAATGTTCCAGCATCTAGTACAAATCCTTATCACAAGAGTAGACGCTGTTACTACACAGCTAATAGCCCTGATTTTAGAGGTTGGCATGTTCAAACTTTAGAGCAATCTCAGGAAAGATAAAGACTTGTTTAAAAAAGCAGTGCAGGCTGGAACACTCCTTATAACTTAAGTGTGACGGAGCTGAGTCGGCCTGTATGTCCGTGTGTTGATTTTTGTGACATTTTTAAACTGGCACCCAGAGCTGGACGATCTGTTGATACAAAACTCTGCATATCTGTCCTGCAGGCTGGTGAAATCTTAACGACGGAAAACGATGCCCTGTATGACGATGTTGTAACCGGATCTGTGGGCAGCGAAAGGCCGCTGGAAACAGAGAAGCCCAAGCAGGATAACAAGCCAGAAGTAGTTTACACATACAAAGGCTGTGCAGCAGATAAGTCCAAACGGTTTGCCGTCTACGTGGGCAACTTCTCCTGGGTGAGCAGAAAACCATCCGTGCATTTAGACTGAGGGTTTTTCTGGAATATTGATGTTCTGTGTTGTTGATTCATTGTGTGTTTTTACCACGTCTTTGTTATTAACGGCATCCCTCAGGTTCCTTATTAAATAACAAATGCCTGCGGTTCCCTCAGTGATTCATCAGTTACACTAGTACTGGCAGACAGATACAGCGCCCTCCATAATTATTGGCACCCCTAGATAAAATGTGTTAAAAGCCTTAAAATACTTTTTTTTCATTGCAGAAGCGTGAAGTGAAAAAAAAAGAAAAATCCTGACTAAGAAATAATTATTTCCCATAAAATTACCTGTTCGCCAATTATTGCAATTATTATTATTCGCTTTTAACAATTTCTTGGAACTAAATGTATTTAAACATTGATGTCATTTCTACTGTAGTTTATAAAATGGATCAAATTATCTAAGAACCTTTAATTCATCACTTACTGTTTCTCTGGGGTATAAATACAGCGTTCCATGTTGATGACCTTAAACATATGGTCAAATCTACTCGGAAATGGTTCACAAGGCACAAAATCAAGCTCCTCACATGGCCATCTCAGTCCCCATGACCATGTTATAGTCTTAGAATTACACACCGCAGATGTGTACACATCCATCTGTTTCTCTGCCTACGTAATTCACCGCGTTCAGGACCCTGCAGGACAGAGCAGCTCTTATGTGGGTGGTGGGTCATTCTCAGTGCTGCAGTGACACTGACATGGTGGTGGTGTGTTAGTGTGTGTGTGTCGTGTGCAGATGTTCTGATGCATCCTGATAGGTGTCACTGTAATCAGATAATCACTGTTATTCTCTGACAGTGGTTTAATGATGATCGGTGTACTTCCAGCATGTTCTGCTGGTGCCATCTAACTAAAGTTCTCCTGATTTATATACATTTCTGAACTGTTTCCATTGGGATTAGTAAGGTGTCTCTGTCTGATCTTCTGCTTTACATCCTGAAGTGGACCTCAGATAAAGATCTGATATCAGTGGCGCGGTCGCTGGGGGTTAAAGATGTTGTGGATATTAAGTTTGCAGAGAACAGAGCTAATGGTCAGTCCAGAGGGTGAGTTTGATCTTTTTTTATTGTTTTTTTTTTTTTCTTTCACTTGTCTCTTTGCTCCTCACCACCACGTTAAAGCATTTGCCTGTTATTTCCAGCTTTGCAGAGATCATGGTGTCCACGGAGGAGTCTGTGAAGCGCTTAATAGACTCAATGCCACAATGTCAGATAAATGGGGAGAGAGTCGAGTGCCGCTCTGCTACGCGGCAGAACCTGGCCGTGTTTGAGGCTCAGGCCAAAAAACGTAAGTTCACTTTTCGCATCACGATTGTCAAGTAGTTCAGAGTGTCTGCATAGTTTAACAACCTGTAATTCAAACACATCAATGGACCAGAATGCGAACTCGGACGAGGTCTCTCAGTCCACATGCTTCTTTAACTTCAGATGCTGGTTCTGCATCTCTCAGCTTGTTAGAAAATGAAAATACCACTTTTTGGATGCTTTCTCGGCACCGCAGTTGCCTAAACCAGTGACCGTGGAGAAGTGAACACAGACCCAGCGCCTCTGCTGGCTGGTTGCAGTTTGATCTGTACCACCACCTCCATGGTTCTGTGACGGAACAGACCGTGTTCCATTTCCTTTCCTCTTTCCATCATCGGTGTGTAATTCCAATATTTACATTCCCTTATTTTATGATCACTGTTATTATTTACTTTAAATGGGGTTTTAAAACATTGTTGTTCTGTCCTCGCGCTTCATGTATCATATTATATAGATTAGCGCCATTTTGAGGACTGTTCCGGGGACTGTCAGAACGCGATTCTGTCAGTATGCTGCGCGGTTGTGTAGCGAAAGATTAATGTTTAATAAAATCAGTGAGACCCAGGACTGCTGAAAAAACTGATTCACCTGATGATTCACCTGCAAGATGAAGATTCAAGATGCAACAAAAGCCTGGAATGATGACGACAAGAGACCACAAGTGCAGGGTTTTACACCTGATCCAACTAATCAGTTTGAGGCTTTGAGAGACTGTTCAGTGTAGGAGTGTAGAAGGAGGGGTTTTGTATAAGTGAAATATATTTATCAGGAAAACACAAATTTAAGTGGGAGGAGTTCAGAGGAAACTTCTCCACCTAACCCACAACTTTATCAAGGTAGCGCTGTTCCTCTTCAAAAGGAGGGGGCACATTTTTGAACACCTTTCACCTTCGATTATGTGCATGTGGAGCAGTAGAGCTGCATCCACAACAAAAACATCACACAACTGAAACCGTAGAATATTGTGAGATATAGAACCGTGATTGCCAGCTTTGACTAGAAGACACTTTTGCGGTCCTGCATTGCGCCTTTTCTGACCATCACAGGGGGCAGCTGTCGCTGTAGTGGAACTTACACGAACTGCACTTTTCCTGAAGTCCAGGGGTAACATCTGAAGGCAGGTGGTGTGTTCTGTTAGAAAGGTGGCTTCCACATGAGTGTGGCTCTGCATCTGGTCTCTACTGCTGGGACTCTGTTTCCAATTTGACAACAGGGGGAGAGTTTTGGCTGCATGTCAGTAGAATGTAAGGGAATGGAATCATCTTGTTTTCTACCGTCATTGGTCAAAACGAATTCCCCCACTTTCATCAACTCCCTCCGCATGCAAACATCGACTGACCAAGACCAAAATGTCTTTGTTCACATTCTTGATCATAAAAGACCTTCCAATAAGTGTTTGTGCCCATTTCTCTTGTTCTGACCAGGCATTCCTCAGCGCTCCAACTCTAAAACGGATTCAGAAAAGGTGGATAGTCGTTTATCCATTTCCTCTCCGACTGACCTCCCACTGCCTCCTTTACCACCCATATTCCCCCCACCGCCCCAGATAGCCAAACCACCCTCTCTCCTGCCCTCCTTTTTTAACCCTCCCCCGCCCTTCCCCCCGCCGCACCTCCAGCCACCACCCCTTCCTCACTTGTTCCCTCCTCCATCCCCGCACATCCCTAACACACACACACCACCCCCACACATCCCCAACACACACGCACCCTCTCTGCACATCAACCCTGCCTTCTTCCCTCCCACCCACGAGACGCACAACAGCAGCACGGGCTACAGCCGACACAGGTTAGTGTCTTTTTCTGTTGCTGCCACTTATAATGAACCAGTCTGTCTGTCAATGTAAAAGGCTTTCGTAAATATTTAATATACAAATGCTTTCATGCATGAATTATGACAAAATGCATCAGAGATTTTTCCCTAAAACTGATAAAAAAAAGGCAGATAAAACTATTGCATTGTGTGTGTCTGTGTTATCGTTTGAGTTATTTTGGCCACTTGTGTCAACCAGTAATATTGAATTAATGGCCCAGTGAATGGAACAAATCGGGTTTTTATTAATAAATGAGGTAAAATGGACATTTTACAAATATTATGATAAATATTTATCAGTGAGTGAGTCAGACACTTAACGCGCATAGAAAATTTAAATAGCTGTCCACTGTAGTGTCCACTGTAGTGACCATATTATTCTTACTCAGAAATTTGAACTGTGAGGCAAAGAATGAGAGCAAACAGCCACTGCCTTCTCATTTTTTATAACCCAATATGTGGGTCAGTGACATCATTACCCTTTTCGCTGAACAGTCGGAGTTTGCACGCAGGTCAAGCTCTTCGGTTCCCTCATCTGCTCTGCTCTGAGTCTGTGTATAATAGTGGCACCTCTATACACCCAGAGCAGACCGCAACAGGTGAGGACGTGTTACTTCAGGCTAATGGATGTTTCCCCCAAAGACTACGTCACTCCAGACAGAAGGTCTGGAAGAGTAAGTCTAAATGGACTTGGGAAGCCAAATAAACGAGGGGAGACAAAAAGCTCATCCATGACATAGCTGGGAATTTGGAGAGGGGCCTTCCCAATGATTGGATATTACAGATGCTTTTGCTTGACAGCATAAATATAAATATGACGCACTCACTCACAGATACCATCAGCTACTTTGTAGTAAAAGAGACCCTGCTATTAAACACAGTCAAACTAACAGCATTAAAATATGGAAGCATTTCCTCGAACCGTGTCGGCTGCGGAGCAATGACGCGATGGCGGCAGTTCAAAAAGAGGTGATGGCCGATTTCACATGTATCAGAGGCGACGTGTGCTTGTCTTGAGCAACAAAACTTCCAAATTGGGAGGGAAAAATTGTTAAAATTAAATATTAACAGTAAGAATAAAGGTTGATTGTGTTTAAAACTGAATATCGGTTATCTCAGTTATTTCCGGGAATGAATATTTCCAGTTATTTATCATGGAGTGAATATTTACAGCGACTGGCAAAAGTGTGAGCATAGTGTGTGTGTGTGTGTGTGTGTGTGGGTGTGTGGTTGTACAGTGAGAGACGATTGACCCTGTGCTTCTCTCCAGTAGAGAGGTTGATGTCCCATGTGCACTGACGCCAGAAGCAGAGTTTGAGGAGCTGATGAACAGAAACAGAACCATCGCCAGCAGCGCCATCACTAAAGCCATGTCTGGAGCAACTACAGGTCTCTGCCGTGTTCTCTTATTTAGTTAATTCATCTTAATCCACCGTCTTGTGTTTTCACACAGTGGTGAATCGAGTTGTCTGTTTCAGTGTTAAAGCCCAGCTATTTCCACTGATCTTCCTGCTCCTTCAATCAGGTGACGTCTCAATGGCCATAGAGACCCTTCTTACGGCCATTGCTGTGATCAGACAGTCTCGGGTGTACAGTGATGACCGCTGCAGGGCGCTGGTCGAGTCTCTGAAAGACTGCCTCTACTCCATAGAGAGCAAGTCGTACGGATCCAGGTGTGTTTGTCTGTTAGGCTGTTTGTTCCAAACATGCATTTGTTAGAAAGAATATTCTCCAGACTCACCCGTGAAGCTATTTCAGACGCTTGTCTGAGTGACGTCATAGAAGAACATGGTTTCGATGAAGAGACATGTTTGTGTGACTGTGATGACCCTTTAACTCTTACATCCTGAGATCAGCTTCATATCTCAGAATCAGAGTAACCTAAAGACATGATGCACACATCGCCAACTTACTCTGTCTATGCGTCTCATCGTGTGATGAATTTTCAGTCAGTAATCCAGTTTGGAAAACAGCTAAAGTTCTGTTAACAGTTAAAAGTCTGCTTCTTTCTTCGGTAGGAAGAGGCACCGGTCTCGAGAACGAGAGCGAGACCGGGAGCGCGTGAGGAGTCGGGAGAGGGAGAGAGAACGGGACAGAGACAGAGAGACTTTGTATGGTCAGGGCTGGCCAGAAGGCGGCCCATCCAGGAGACACCGGGATCGCTCAGCCAGCATGGACAGAGAAAGAGACAGGGGCCGAGAGCGCCACAGAGAGCACAGAGAGAGACACCGTTAGGTGGGAACACTTTTCATTCGTTCTTCAGCACATCATGACTGGAATATTGTCACTGTCACACAACAACCTGGCAGCTTTGAAGAAGGAAAAGGGCTTCTGAACCTTCAGAGTCCATTTAAAAATATGTATTATTATATAAATCATTTTTGCGTGACTGTGGAGACCCTTTAACTCGTTTACATGCTGTTATTCTAAGCATCATATTTCAGCATCAGTTACCTAAAAATGTTTCACCACCTTATCTGCTTTTTGGTGTTTAATAGAACCGTTTACATGGTTGTGTGTAGAAATATCTCCACCAGAGAACACTTTAGGCAAGCAAATAAGTGTTTATCATTGCACACCAATACACGACTATACTGTGAATCCTGTCTTTGTCACATCCATCAGATTCAGTCTCTGCCCGTTTTCTTTTAGCTCAGGGCACGGACAGGCAGTGGAGGGGTGTATAAAGTTGTTGGAGCACCTACAAGAGTGGAGGACCAGAGACGAAGAAATCTCACCCAAACCCATTCTCACCTCCCGCTGAACACCAGTACTGTTAGCATTCATCACGTCTTGGCCAAATTTCATCTTCAGCAGCATAAAGCTCCACCGTCATTGTGTAAATGGTACTGTATAAGAATTCGACTTTTAGTTCAGAATGTAATTTTTTTGTGGCTGCTGACTGTTTGCTCATGTTGTCGTTCCGCCGTTTGTTCGTTTGTTTTGTTTTTAACACAGTTGACAAATGATTCACATTTTTTTTTCTCCAGTGTACGTTTTTGTAATGAAATGCTACTGTACGATATTAAAAAAGTGGACTCAACTCTCGGTTGTGGTGTACTGTGTGCTTTAATAAAGGGTGGGAGGATGTTTGGTAAACAGCGCCTCTCCCTGCCGAACACGAGGGAAACTGGCTGCAGAGAACATTTCGAGGGTTTTGATCTTTCACTGAAAACCTTAATATATCACCTCAATCAGATCTGTCTTTCACAGCCTCTTGTCCTCGTGTTTACTAGTGGGAGCCAGTGTTTGTGGAGGCAAATCACAATCTATGAATGCGTTAAACTGTAGAACATATTTTTGACAGTTTAGTTTCAAGGTGTGACGTTCAGTTGTAAGATTTGTGTAACTAATTTTTTCAGACTAAAACCAGCATTGAGAACTAAGTTTTTCAGATAAAACCTTGTAATTTTATAGTTCCTCATTATTTAAATGTATTTTTATAACTAAATGCTCAATGGGATTAATTTATTCATTTCATTTTTTCTTTTGCTTCAAACATTGGTTATGCAAAAGTTTTGGCACCCCTTGTGTTTTGTTTTGGTTTTTTTTTTTAAACTAAATTTAATATACTGGGGGATTCTTTGCATGGTTATGGCACATTAAATATGTTCAAAATGTAACTTGTTAAATTCAGTAAATAAATTTCAATTCTGTAAAATGCATTAGTCTGGTCATTTCTTGTCATGTGAATTGGGGTGCTCAAAGTTTTGCATACTACTGTAGTTTTGTGACAGTGCTGTACTAACGGCATAATCGAGAGAAATTTCATGTTTGAATAAAACATTTTCGATTCTAATGCCTGAAAAACAAAACACGTTCACATATTTAATGATGTTCCAGAAGAATCTTGAGGAATGAAATTTTTTACTGAGTATTTTCATTTTATATAAATAAGAGTCCAGATCTACAAAACTTCACATGGAGTTCAAGTAGATTCACTTATGGTCAAAACAAAGCTGCACCAACGTGCACCAACACCAAGAACAACATGTCAGATTACAATGTTATTGGGATTGAATATAAAGTAAACTAGGAATTATAATGTAAACATATTACTTCAATATTTATTGATCTACTCATTCAGACGTCAGGTTTAACGCAATGTGTCAGACCTCTCTGCATGGAGGTGTAGAGGTTCCTAATGATGTCCTGTGATGATCCATCCCATGGAGCTTGAATGTTCTCACTCAGTTCTGCAGATGGTGCGGTAGGGGTGGAGTGTTGATGGAGCGTGACAGTCTGCTACAATACCATTACAATCAGTTAATTCCTTCTTAGTGCAAATATTTTTTGACAGGGAGTGTATATTAGTATGTTCCACCACCGCAATCTGTCAGGCAAAAATATCACAAGCCCAGTTCTTTTACTCTTTATTTATAAAATAATTCTAATCAATCAAACAATCAGCAGAACATCTACTTTATATGTGAAACAAAAGTTAAATAACCACTGCACAGGCAACATGACCCAACATATATACAGGGGTTGGGGCAACCAATGAAATCCAGGCTATTTCTCCAGCGGAGCGTAGTTCAGTAACTTCTCAATGAGATCGACGTGGGACAGCAACATCCTCCGGCAGCAGTATCGCTTCAGTCCAAGAGCATCCAAGGCATCACTGAGGAGTGGAACAAAGAGGAGTTACACTTATTATATTCACCCTTTTAGAACCATAAGGTGCTCTCTGACTACTTTTATCCAAATCGGGTTGTTTACAAATTCGTATTCTGTGACTTTTTACGTTGTGAGGTGTCTTTTTCTATGAAACAGAAATTTTTCTCTGTATCTGTCAATGACACTCAAAACTGCTCAGAATGCAGATCCTTATAGTTCTGAGAGGATATAGTGGACAAAGAATGATGATTATATCAGTTCAGATTTAAGTTTGGTATAAAACACTAGAGGAACTTGTGTAATTGTTGAAAGTAGTGGCGAATAGAGGCAGAGGCAGACATCTGAACATCTAAAACCTCCCTCACAAAGTTACACAGAATACACTGCCAGATGGCAGATTCACAGAGTTCTGAATAGACTTGTGCTCTGAAATGTACTTTCAAATCCATTCATGGAAGTATTTTATACAAATCCAAATCAAAAATGTGAAATAACTGTGATTGTTTTAGAAACAGGAACACACTATGAGAAACCTTGTGTTCTAATATGACTTTAAAATGTGTAAGGACAGCAGACAGTACAGACAGTGCCCCCTTCTGGAGAAACCTGGTGGACTGTTTCAGGTTCATTCTTCATGTAAACACTAATACTAATAATAGCTGATTGAGCCTTACTTTAATTAATACATATATATACTTGATTCAAAACTGAACTGAATCAAACTGATCTGGGAATCAGTGGTGATAACCGTCCCTAATTAAAGGCATTCTGAAGTAAACTGTCCGATTCACCACCACCGTATAGAAATCAGAGAACAGAGCACCTAACTTCAAAATCCACTTACCCCTCAGTGTACTCTGCCTGCAGGAGACCTAAATAAGCTTCCCACTTGTTGCCTACAATCTTCCCGCAGGTGAAGCACCGCACTGGGATAATCATCGTGAAGCGATGGTCTGGAAATCTGGAAGAAGATTAATCGGATCAGGTTTAATGTTCCACTTAATTAAAGTCCAAAATCAACAGGTGTAGTTTATGCCATTAGTGTCCATATTTAAATGATTCCCTTCCATTTACATGTTGATTAAAGTGTAGCTAAATATGCGTAGTCAAGTTAAGTCTAGTTAAATTGTAGTTAATTCATGTGAAGTTATAATGATGATTTAAGTGTAACTAGTGCAGTGAAACCATAGTGAATGAAACTGTAGTTGATTAAAGTGTAATTACAGTATAGCTGATTAAAGTTGAGTTAAAGTGTAGTTAAAGAACAGTTGATTAAGGATAGTGTAGGTAATTAAACCGTAGTTAAAGTGTAAAATTTACTTGATCAAAGTGTAATTAAAGTTTAATTATAGTGCAGTTAATTAAAACATAGTTGATTAATGTGTAATTAAAGTGACATTAAAGTGTAGAGTGTAGATGATTAAAGTGTAGTTAATTATAGTGTAGTTATAATGTGTGTAAAGTGTAATTAGAGTGTAGTTGATTAAAGTGTAATTAGAGTGTAGTTGATTAAAGTGTAATTAGAGTGTAGTTGATTAGCGTGTAATTAGAAAGTAATTAGATTGTATTTGGTAGTTATTTGGTCTCGTGCTCCGCAGGCTCTGTGTTTCAGACAGATCAGCTCTAATATACAAACAGATCTAGTTCACACAAAGACTAGATCACACAGTTCAGCTCCGACACAACAGAATAAAGAAGAATAAACGATATAAAACCCAGTAAATCACTCAAATATCGTTAATATTCACCCGACTTGCCAAAACGACAACAGACGATCAGCACCCCCGTGTTCCGCCGAAACACTTCCGGAAAGAAACAAACACAAGAAACAGAAGGTTCCTACCTGTCCTACTCATTAACGCGCGAGAAGCAGCAGCACGAGCCCAATTCAGTGACACACGAATGACCTGGATTTACTGAATTTACTTTAATGTCACTCAATGAAAACGTTATTTATTATTTAAATGTATAAACAATTATAAACTCTAATGTTAAATAAAATTTAATGAAACTAGAAATAAAACATTTCATAGTCATTAAAAATAATTATTAGAAATAGCTTCGATAATAATAATAATAATAATAATAATAACATCATGTTTTAATGAGGTCCATATTAATCATTCATGTTAAATGTACTATATATAATACAATAATGCTGAATTTAATGTATTGATATTGCTAAAAATATTTAATAATAAAATAAAAAGTATGGATATATTTGTGTATATTTCTTCAGTTATTTGGAAAATAAACCAAAACAATAATTAGTGTTTTCATGTATAATGTAAATGATACATCATTTATCATTAATCATAATGTCACATCTGGTTATTAATGAGGTCCATATAGATCATTAGCGTTGACTTAATATTAAAAGTTCTCATGAATATACTAATAACAGATATATTATTATTATTATTGTTATTATTAATAACAATAATAATAATAATAATAATACCAATAATAATAATAATAATAATAATAATAATAATAATAATAATAATAATAACAATAGTAAATATAATCTAATAATACAAAATATGATTATATTATATTTACTATTACTATTATTATTATTATTATTATTATTATTAATAATAATAATAATAATAATAATAATAATAATAATAATAATAATAATAACAATAGTAAATATAATCTAATAATACAAAATATGATTATATTATATTTACTATTACTATTATTATTATTATTATTATTATTATTAATAATAATAATAATAATAATAATAATAATAATAATAATAATAATAATAACAATAGTAAATATAATCTAATAATACAAAATATGATTATATTATATTTACTATTACTATTATTATTATTATTATTATTATTATTAATAATAATAATAATAATAATAATAATAATAATAATAATAATAATAATAACAATAGTAAATATAATCTAATAATACAAAATATGATTATATTATATTTACTATTACTATTATTATTATTATTATTATTATTATTAATAATAATAATAATAATAATAATAATAATAATAATAATAATAATAATAACAATAGTAAATATAATCTAATAATACAAAATATGATTATATTATATTTACTATTACTATTATTATTATTATTATTATTATTATTAATAATAATAATAATAATAATAATAATAATAATAATAATAATAATAATAACAATAGTAAATATAATCTAATAATACAAAATATGATTATATTATATTTACTATTACTATTATTATTATTATTATTATTATTATTAATAATAATAATAATAATAATAATAATAATAATAATAATAATAATAATAACAATAGTAAATATAATCTAATAATACAAAATATGATTATATTATATTTACTATTACTATTATTATTATTATTATTATTATTATTAATAATAATAATAATAATAATAATAATAATAATAATAATAATAATAATAACAATAGTAAATATAATCTAATAATACAAAATATGATTATATTATATTTACTATTACTATTATTATTATTATTATTATTATTATTAATAATAATAATAATAATAATAATAATAATAATAATAATAATAATAATAACAATAGTAAATATAATCTAATAATACAAAATATGATTATATTATATTTACTATTACTATTATTATTATTATTATTATTATTATTAATAATAATAATAATAATAATAATAATAATAATAATAATAATAATAATAACAATAGTAAATATAATCTAATAATACAAAATATGATTATATTATATTTACTATTACTATTATTATTATTATTATTATTATTATTAATAATAATAATAATAATAATAATAATAATAATAATAATAATAATAATAACAATAGTAAATATAATCTAATAATACAAAATATGATTATATTATATTTACTATTACTATTATTATTATTATTATTATTATTATTAATAATAATAATAATAATAATAATAATAATAATAATAATAATAATAATAACAATAGTAAATATAATCTAATAATACAAAATATGATTATATTATATTTACTATTACTATTATTATTATTATTATTATTATTATTAATAATAATAATAATAATAATAATAATAATAATAATAATAATAATAATAACAATAGTAAATATAATCTAATAATACAGAATATGATTATATTTACTATTGTTGTTGTTATTATTATTATTATTATTATTACTACTACTAATAATAATATAATAGCACATCATGTATTTAATAAGGTCCATATGGATAATTAGTGTTGACTTCATATTAAACATTATCATGAATAGGGTTCTATATAGTAAATATGGAACCATATTTATAGAACCATATTACTACTTTATAGAACCTTCTTCATGATAAATATACAGTATTAAGCTCTCAGTGTTGTATGCCTCTTTTAGTACTGTATAGTATTAACAATAGTGGAAGTGTATTTGTTTTTAATAAAACACAAAAGACTTTTCTTTTGTATAAAAAGAAAACTTTAACCAGACAATTTATTCAGCTTTCATGGTTCTATATTGATTAAGAACCTTTTTTAAGAGTGTTGTGATGAATGTCTGTTGTTGTTTATCCAGAGAATATCTCTTCAGAAAATAACACTGGATTAAAATAAGCAGCAGAAGTCTGAGATCTGTTTCAAAGGCCTTTAATGCGAGTCACAACAGAACCGTTCTATACATTACAGAGGGAACCACGGGTTCAGACTGAGGGCTGGAGAGGATGAGCAGGACACGACGGTAAACCCTGCTACGAAGAGAAGAAGTCAAATGAATAATGATGAGCTGGTGCTCATTTAATTATCACCATCTTCAGGCCAAAGGCCTCACTATCCACACTTCTAAAGATCTAGCTCTATGTTCAGTAATCTCAGCTCTATCAGCCCTACTCTCAGGCTGACCTACAGAGAGCCACTGCTGTTATTGCATTACATACGCACTGAAGGGACGAGGGACAGTCTCCTGATTTTTGTGCATTTTTAACAGTTTCTTTTGAACGACAGTCGTTCCAGTGAGGCCGTGCTTCTGACACTGGCTGCTGGGTGAAATGCTCAGCGTACCAGAAGTGTGTGATGTGTGTTTATTAGTCTGTTCTTTAGAGAGTCATGCCCATCCAGATACAGACCCCAACTGTAGCAAATCCAGCTGGTGGCAGCACAGCTGGACCTGGATTTGCCAACATTGCCATGGTAGGACGCTGGTTGGAGTACATACATGGAAATGAGAGCAGGGTCCCTTAGTGTTTTATTAATAATGTCTGAGTGCATCATTAATAAGTCATTATTGAAGGTGTTCTCGTTATGTGGTTCGTGCTGCAATCCGACAATTCAGAAAACAGGCAGAAATATTCTGAACATGTACAAACATATAACATATATAAACATACATAACATTTAATTTACTTTTACATTGACTGTACTTTGTAAACTAATGAAACAAGTGAGGATAAATAATAACAGTGGACATTAAATGAACAAATATAACCCAGAAACTGACACTTCTATTAGATAAATAGAATAAATACATTCCTATATTCTCTATAGTTTGTAGCTTAAGTGCTGCAATTCATCTGTATCCTTATCTTTATTTACCAAACATCAAATATATTGAAAATATTATGATTGATTTTGTTCATATTTGGGATTATATTGGCTATAGGCACTCACATACTTCATCTCACTACACGCACAGATTTGGCCTTATTTATTTATTTATTTGTTTGTTTGTTTGTTTGTTTGTTTATTGGTTGGTTTGTTAGTTTGTTTGTTTGTTTGTCACTCTGTCCTGTCCTCTTATTTTGCTCCTGCTGTAATGTCTTTGCTATACTGCCAAATATAACAACAGACAGCACCTTTCGGTCTCATGAGACCACATAAAAAATAGAAATATGTTAAATGTTATTATTGCACTTTATTTTAATGATAATATAAGTCTACATCCTGGCTGTGGTGACATTTATTATGTAGGATTTTTATTCTAGAAGAATGGCAGCAATGATGAGCCTGGGTTAAAGAAAATGGTGCAAAATGTGCAACACAAAGCCCTCTGTGTGTGTATGTGTGTGTGTGTGTGTGTATGTGTGTGTGTGTGTGTGTGTGTGTGTGTGTGTGTGTGTGTGTGTGTGTGTGTGTTCATCAGAATATGAAAGCAGTGAAAATGAAAAGCGGCTCCACATTCTCTAGTCCATCTAAAAGTTTTGGTACTCCATTCAGACACCGTGTTTGATCATGTTTATCTGGAAATAAGTGACAAATCGCCTGTTTTAGGCTCGTGTGCAAAATCAAGAATCAGCACAGTTCTGAAGGCAGCTCTGCCTCAAAGGCAGAACAAACACAGTTGGTTCTAGTTTTTCTGTTGCTAAAACAATAAGCACTAAAAAACTCACACTGGGATGCACTAATGATGTGTGTGTGTGTGTGTGTGTGTGTGTGTGTGTGTGTGTGTGTGTGTGTGTGTGTGTGTGTATGTGTGTGTGTGTGTGTAATCTCTTTCTAAAGCTATATCTACTATTTTAATTTAATTAAATTGTAATTGCTGATTCTCTGAATCGATTGTGTTTGTTCTGCCTCAGAGGCAGAGCTACCTTCAGAACCATGTTGAGTCCTGTTTATATCTGTATTCAGTTAAACATATGCTGAAGTTCCTAAACATTGTGTACATGCCACATTAAATGTTTTACTCTCCTGATATGTTCAATTTACTGCAGATAATTATACAAAGTTAAGTCCCGTAAGTGAGGATTAGCTCACTCATTTACACTCAGAACATAAATGAATACGGTGCTTCAACCGTTTTATATATATATATATATAATGGACTGAAATGTGTGCATCGTACATCGTGAATAATGAATAGGGGCCTTTTCCTGAAAGCGTCTTAAGAGTTACGATCATCATAATTGGCAAAGAGAGATCAGAGTGATGCTTGGTTGAGCCTTTTAAGATCATGGTTTGGCTTAAGGTGCTTTGAAGAAACCCAGCCCAGATCATTACGGATGCCAGGATTATGATATTGATATCTGACGGAACGTCTTATGCTGGATTTGTAGTTCTTTGGAGCCTCAGAGCATAAACCCAACAGTGTGGACACACAGCCATGAACGCATGGCTACTCCTATAGCAGTGATGTTTCTGCCTGTGTGTGCAGGGAGGTGTTAGGACTGTTACATCCTAAGACACTTGTAGCTGCTGTCATCTCAGTCATTCGACTCTGCTGGTAGAATGAAGTTGTACTGGTCGACTGTGTGTTTACTGGAGTAACTGTTCCTCCATAGCAGTTACACAGGAAAATATCTTTCTGAGCTTTCTGAGGGCCACCATGTTTTCCACCCAGGCTTTCATTCTGGTTTGATGTGTTGTGTTGGTGTTTGTATTGGTAAGCACTTTATGGCTTTTGTTTTTTATTATATTTTTTATTCAATTATATGTTTTATTATTATTTTTATTTCCTATGTATGTATGAGTCCTATGTATGCATTTCCTATTTCTGACACTGACAGAATAAACATCTATGAATACTGGCCTTTGTTAGATCACCTTCATTACAGATCAAAGGTATCACTGAGGAGCTCATGATTAATAGAGGAGGCATTAGAAGCCCTGGACCCTTCCTGGATGGTCAGGCGTGTCGCTGAGGAACAGGGTGGAGTTGGGCTGGTCCTTGTCACAAATCCTGAACACACACTAATGTCTCTAAAAGTTTGTCCAAAAACCATTGATTTTTCCAGGCTTTTTTAAAAAACTATGTTTATTAAATGGCCAAAATATATAATATAATATAATATAATATAATATAATATATATTTTCATAGCATTTCATGGAAATATCTTGGTTCTAGTGTTTAAGCTCTACAGTTTGTCAGTCCTTCAGGAGGTGGGCTGAATTCATCGCATGTCAGATTAACCACCAGCATGATTAGTAAAGGAAGACTCAACCAATCTTGGCCTGATTTCTACTGGATGGAGAAGCATCACTTTAGGTCTTCTGGAGTGTTCTAGATCAGGGGTCAGCAATCCAAATTGAAGAAGAGCCAATTTGCCCATTTTCAAGCAAAATCAAAGCATCTTCTGCCTCTGATGATTCAGTAACTTGTTTCAAATCAATGACAAAATCAGATGATGCACAATAATGTGATTTTTCAGCTTTTTCTGGCTACTACACTTTATTTACCAGTAACCAGCAAGCTGATTGGTTCTTTTTGTTGAAAGGCGGGACTTTATCATAAGAGCAGGAGGGTGGGACTTCATCTGTATATAAACTGCTGTGGAGCCACAAGAGGGCAATAAATAAGCTGCTCTGAAATGATTGTGGTGGAGTTCTGACATTTATGTTTGACCACCAGTTAATATGTTTATGATCTTTTATTCATATAGAAATGATGCACACATTTCAGTCAGGTCAGTTCAGGGGATTACTTTATACATAAGTCATAAACTCCACCCCTCTGATAATGTGTGACCCAATCACTCATTAACCAATCATACAATTGCATCAGTTTTTCTTTGCTAATAAGATCACGCCCACCAAAACGGCTCCGAGGGCAACGATGGCTCCACCAATGAGGAAGGGCTTCAGGTGCTCCAGCATTTCACACCCACTTCCTGTTCCCTCTACCCCTTCTGACACCCCATCCTTGCTGGCTGCTCCATCTTCTACTGGTTTCTCTGGTTCGGCAGTTGGGGCCAGGTCTGCAGGCACGGGATCCGGTTTTGGAGGGGCCGGGTCCTTCTTCTCAGCCCTTGGAGCTGACTTGGAGCCACTCTTGGCCTTGGCTTCCATTTGGATGCTTTAGGAATGAAAGTCAGTCAGCTGGAGGTGGACCTTCACCTTCTTCACCCACTGTTCGGAGTTTGACTGGTGAAGCCTGACAGAATGAGGGAGATAAAGAAAGATAAAGAGGGTAAGAGATAGATAGATAGATAGATAGATAGATAGATACATAGATAGATAGATACATAGAGAGAGAGAGAGAGAGAGAGACTATATTTAGTCAGGTTAGATGTTGCAACACTCAGATTAGTTCATGCATGAGGGAGTTCAGCCATAGAAAGGCAGAAATCTCCACTTTCCTCTTCTGTAAAATTAGCCGTGACACACACACACACACACACACACACAGCCTGTAATCGGCCAACAGGCCGTGCAGCATCAAGGAATCAATACACACACACACACACACACACACACACACACACACCTTTTAAACACTTTATTACAACACTCTCTGTCTCTTCCTCTTTCTTACCAGACAACTTCTGATTCACACTGATCTCCTGCTTCACAGTGACCAGATTCACACTGATCTCCTGCTTCATACTGATCTCATGCGTCACATTGATGTCCTCCTTCACACTGATCTGTATCACACTGATTTCCTGTTTCATGCTGACCTCATGATTTGCTTCACACTAATGTCCTGCTTGATAATGACCTACTGATTATCTTCACACTGATCTCCTGCTTCATCCTTATCTCATGCTTCACACTGATCTCCTGCTTCACACTGATCAACTGCTTCACACTGATCAACTGCTTCACACTGATCTCCTGCTTCACACTGATTATCTTCACACCAATCTCCTGCTTCACACTGATCTCCTGCTTCACACTAATTGGCTTCACACTGATCTGCGTCATGCTGATCTCATGCTTAACGTTCATTTGCTTCACACTGATCTGCTTCACACAGGTCTGAAAGCTTTCAGAGAGAGAGAGAGAAAAAGAGAAAGAGAGAGACACAGAGAGTGAGAGAGAGAGAGAGAGAGAGAGAGAGAGAGATAAGGAAACAAAGAGAGAATGAGCGACAGCAGAACAGCATGCACTGCCAACAGAGAGAGAGAGAGAGAGAGAGTGACTGTGCATGACCTTGATATTGCAATAAGGTGCACTGGATGCATCAGTTGTAATGTACAGTGTGTGTGTGTGTGTGTGTGTATTGGGATGTTTGTCAAAGGGACTCTAAACACAACATCCGCTAAACCCGACTCACATTAGCTGTGTATTAGCAGGTCGGCATATACACACTGTTTAAAGGACACACACACATACACACACACACACACACCCACACACACACACACACACAAACAGACACACACACACACACAGACACACACACACACACAATGGTACATGCGTCACCCGTAGAGAACAAACACAAGACAGTCTTATAGCTCAAGTATTCACTGTCCTTCTTATAGACTCTCTCTAGCTCTCTCTCTCTCTCTCTCTCTCTCTCTCTCTCTTTCTGTAAAATTGCATGAGTCATGTGCTGCAAGTGGAGGAGCAGAAGGGGGAGGGGAGGCCCAAAAATAAGGAAAGGACAGAATAAAGCAGAAAAGGGAAGCCCTGTCTTAATTCCTTTATTATTATTTACAAACTGTTCATTTATTTGTTCTAAAGTAAACCTAATTCATAGACAACACACTGTAAGCCAAACAGCATATAATAATAATTATAATAATAATAATACTTTATATTGAACAAAAAGACAAATGGAACACAGCCATTGATATTCCGAGGAAACGTCTGAGGTCCAGAAGCAGTGGGTTAGTGTTTGCAGTTCAGGCCTGGGTCATAGGAGCTGTTGACCTCCTGCAGCTGAACCAGCAGCTTCAGTAAATCAGCATGCACAGCTTACCTGCTGCTTTCTGCGGCCGTATCCCTCCACAGGCCAGTGCTGAGCTCACAGCAGAGAGCGACAAACAGGATGACAGAGAAGAATGGAGAAACAGGCCCAGAAATAAGCACAGGCCTCTGAATTCGACCTCAAGGAGAAAGAGAGAAAAGAAGGAGAATGGAGTGATGGAGGATGCAGCAGCCAGGGAGTGGAAGACAGAATGGAGGGATGTACCACTATGGCTCATAACAGAGGGGGTGGATGGACTGGACTGGGATTGAGGCCCAGTGTGCGCGCGCGTGTGTGTGTGTGTGTGTGTGTGTGTGTGTGTGTGTGTGTGTGTGTGTGTGTGTGTGTGTTTCAGATGAACAATATTAGAGCATGAGGATAAGTTTACATTTTAGAGTTGAAAAGAGGCTCTAGTTCCCTGTTGGGTCTTCAGCCTGGATAGAAGATGAGATATGTTTGGACATTGAGACGCACAGGTTCCGTACAGCAGCACATTTACCTACAGCTGGGCCTGTAGATCCTGCACACTCACAGGCTGCCGAAGCTGGTATCCAGCTGCTCCCATAAATGCTTGACTGGTGACAAATGTGGCGTTCAAGAACAAGAACAGAACAAAGAAATGCTGTAATCTGGCAGAGAAATGCCAGTTGGAAGTCCCACAATGAGAGGAAACACATGTGGCCACAGGACATCCTGCAAAATTTTACTGAGCTGTATCACGACTAGGGGTGACCGACTGTCATATGCAATGGCTCCCCAGATCATCACACCAGCAGTTGGGGAAGCGTGTTGCTATACAGCAAAGGCAGGATTGAAGTGCTCACCACATGGTCAGACAGACTGTGTACCTTTATTACTCTCCCCAGGAGTGCTCCACCCACAGAGATCACACCAAGAGTAAGGCATGTGATAGACAGCATGGGTACTGTCTACTATACTTCTGTAAACATCACAGATTCATATTTTATCATGAATTCTGGACACTGCCTGCACCACAAAATATAAACAGTGATGATTTTGAAGTGATGAGTAAAATAAAAAAAAAGGTTAAACTATTTTGTGGTTTACATGTTCGTTTGTTTAAAAATGCTGTGAGAAATTCCTGATGTATTACATATGATTCAAATTATAATGTATTAATTGGTCCATTAAATGATATTGCTTTAAACATCTAAACATCATTAACAGTAATGTTGTAATATTACTGGTCACTGGTCACAATAAGGTCACTACTGCTATTTGAAAAACTCACTGTAATGCTTAGTTATGTATGTATGTATATGTATGAACATTACCGTCCATCTGCAATGTAATAAAGATCACACGGTCAAACCAGTGAGCTACTGGAACAATGTTTTGTGGATGGGATAATCATGGTTTGTTTTGATGCATCTGGGCCAGGATGGCTTGCCATTACTGATTGAACAATGAATTATATTCTGCAAATTCACTCACAAATACATAATGTTGGATCATTTTCTTTAATATATAAATGAGCAAGTGTTTGAATTGATTCTTTTGATCTACTTTTGTGACTTTTGACAACGTTTTAGGTCAAATTTATGCAGAAATAATGGAAATTCACAAAGTTTCAATGGCTACTGTATATATGAATGTGACCCTGTGTCCTGACAAGGAAGGAAAACAAACCTGTGTGTGTTCTTGGTGTATGCGTGTGAAGCCGTTGAATGATCATGGGTGTTGCATTTGGAAAACAGACTACAAAAATCTATTTTAAACTTTAATTTGCAGTTGTAACGGCTTGTTAACTGTGTGCCAGTGTTTGGGTGGTAAAAATACACTGTGGGTGCCGCATGGAAAATGCATGGACTATGCATGGACTGAAAATAATAGGAATGAAACACAAGAATGTCACATTTTCTATTAATTATGGAATTATAAGACATTTACATCACTGTTTATGTCATATAGAAATTCTTAAATGCCTTCAAGATGCAAAATATATTCCAAGAAAACAGCAGGAGGGTTTTGCAGTAATAAATGCAGTAAAATATTACTGTAATGTAGTTTTTTGAAGGGGTGTTTTAATGTTTTATTGCCATTGTTTCTCATCATCGCGATGTCTTCAATGCATAATACTACATTTAATACAAAGCCACAACAGTAGCACAGACAATGAATTCACAATAAATATTCACAAAAATAGTGCACAAATAGTTGCACCCAGAAGGAAGTGTGGGACTGCAGTTCTATTGGAAAGGAAGATAAAGGTGATCAGGATCAATAACTGATTATAAATGTAGGCTGATCTGATCAATATTTATTGATCTACACATACAGAAGTTGTGTCTCTCAGTACGGCTGAGAGATGTAGAGGTTCAAAATGGTATTCTGTGATGATCCATCCAATGCAGCTTGAACGTTCTCACTCAGTTCTGCAGGTGGTGCAGTAGGGGTGGAGTGTTGTTAGAGCATCCAATAGCATCCCACACATTTTCAATCTGGGATAGGTCTGGAGGTGAGATTGGCTATGGCATAGTATCTGAGGTGTGGTCTTGAGATGGCAGCAGTATGTGGACAAGTGCTGTCCTGCTGGAATAGAACAACGGTAATGTATTCAGAAAAGTGATCTGGCATCAGATGAAATTGCACCCCAAACCATGGGTTTAATGGGTTGATTCCTTGTGGGTGAAACTGTTTTGACAAGAAGTGCAAACAATAAACTGTATAAAACAGCCTAGAAAGTGACAGTGAAAGATAAACAACAGGAGGAAAAACTGTGAACGTGACTGTGTGTGCTCGTCAATGCTCACTGATAGCAGTTCTTGGTCTTCAGCAGCAGGTGGCATCATACATACATACTTACTGACATATACACTGATCAGCCATAACCCAGAACCACCTGCCTAATAAATAGTTCCCACTTGCGTTGCCATAACAGATCTGATTTAAAGTAAAGATTCCTCAAGATCTCTGAAGGTCTTCTGTGGCATCTGTCACCAAGACATTCACAGCAAGTCCTGCAAGTTAGGACCTCCATGACTCCACCAGGGTGGAACATACAATAGTTTCCATCAGTATTGATTTAACTAATCTTTTTATATAAAAATAGAATGACTAATTTTGTACATATTACATTTTTTTTCCACATTTACTCACTGAGCAGCAGCCCATTAAGATTAATGATAAGTAAAATGGATAGTGATTGTTAAAATGAGTAGGGCCATTTCTTCAAACTCCATTAAAGAGCAGAAACTGTACTATAGTGAAAGTACGGTACCGTTTCACACTCTAACTCCATTAAAGAGCAGAAACTGTACTACAGTGAAAGTACGGTACCATATCACAATCTAACTCCATTAAAGAGCAGAAACTGTACTACAGTGAAAGTACGGTACCGTATCACAATCTAACTCCATTAAAGAGCAGAAACTGTACTACAGTGAAAGTACGACACCGTTTCACAATCTAACTGGATTAAAGGTGGTTGTGATGGTACATTGTGTTGATTAATAGTGTGAACTGTGAGTGTGTGTTAATGTTGTGTGCTGTCTCAGTGGCTGTAGAAGTGTGCTCAGGATGTGTTTATTTTCTCCGGGTTTAAAGGTCCGGAAGTGACGCAGCCCCTCCCCCCGTGGTGACGTAGGCAGTGAACGCGCTGCGGGGCGGGGCCCGGCGCGGGGTGGGGGTGGGATTACGTCACTGCGTAAAAAGCGCAGCGGCGCGCGGCGCAGCGGGACCCGGAGCGGATCCGGCTCTGAGAATACAGACACACACACACACACACACACACACACACACACACACACACACACACTGAAATAAATAAATAAATAAGGAGAGCGAGGACTCACGCGCGCGCGCGCACAGCTGTGTCAGTCTCCACGCGCGCGCGCGCGCACTGGGCTGGGCTTCCACGCAGACTCGTGCAGATCCCGGGCTGAGGGGCAGGAGGGGCAGTGGAGGGGTAGTGGAGGGGCAATAAGGGGCAGTAAGGAGCAGTAAGGGGCAGTGGAGGGGTGGCACAGAGCGACAGCGCGCGCGGGCAGCAGAGGATGAGGAGGAGAGGAGGATAAAGAGAGGAGGAGAGAGCGTCGCGCGCGCGCTGAGCCACAGAGACCGCTGTGTGTGTGTGTGTGTGTGTGTGTGTGTGTGTGTGTTCAGGGTGGGGTACAGGGACAGTAGAAGGCCGGTGTGTGTGTTCAGGTTACGGATTGGATTCGTGTCTGATTGGGATTGTTGGAGAATGGGAGAAAGAGAGGACACAGCAACGCGCGAGGGGCTCTGGAGAACACCCACCTAATACAGGTAACACAGGGGTCTGATACAGGGGGTCTGGTACAGGGGGTATGATGCTGGGGGTCTGATGCAGGAGGTCTGATACAGGGGGTCTGATGCACTGGGCCTGATGTGGGAGGTCTGATAAGGGGGGTTTGATACAGGAGGTCTGATTTGGGGGCTCTGATACAAGGATCTGATACGGGGGATCTGGTACAAGGGTCTGATATGGGGGATCTGGTACAGGAGGTCTGATAAAGGTAGTCTGATACAGGAGGTCTGATACAGGGTATCTGATACAGGAGGTCTGATACAGGAGCTCTAATAAAGGTAGTCTGATACAGGGGTCCTGATACAGGGGTCTGATTCAAGGGTTTGAATCAGGAGGTCTGATACAGGGGATCTGATACAGGGGTCTGATACAGGAGGTCTGATACAGGAGGTCTGATACAGGAGCTCTAATAAAGGTAGTCTGATACAGAGGGTCTGATACAGAGGGTCTGATACAGGGGGCAGTGAGATGTTAATACGTACTGGTATAGAAAATGGTAAGGAGACATAGATTGACAGAGAAAGGCGGGAGGGGTTAATATGTACTGTGGTACACTGATGCTTGTACGGATGTATCATTGCTTTCTTAGGGTGTGTGTGTGTGTGTGTGTATATATATATATATATATATAATGTATATATGTGTGTGTGTGTGTGTGTGTGTGTGTGTGTGTGAATGACAGTGATGGGGAAGGAGGGAGGATTGGGGGATATGGCATGCTGATTAATGCTGTCCAGTTCTGAGTCTGTCATTGGTGTTTTGGAGTTAATGTGTAGGTATGGGAGGGAGGGAGAGACACAGAGAGAGAGAGAGAGAGAGAGAGAGTGAGAGAGAGAGCTGTTATTGTATACTAATGTGTACTGATACTTGTCCCGTTCTAAGCAGGCCTTTCTTTTAGTTCATTCGTGTTACCCTCCTTTTACAGCAGTGCTGTACTGTGTCTCTACTCACTGTCCTTTATATGGACACACTTAGACCTGATTGGTCCACCTTGAAGAAAATTCAGGATCTGAAATGAAGGGTAATAAGAGTTTATTCTGATTCTGTTGACATTACTGTCTCTACTGTCCAGGGAAGTCTTTCTACTAGATTATAGCCCATTGCTGTGAGGATTTGATTGCATTCCGCAAAAAGAATAAGTTAATATGGATGATCACCACACAACCTCATCCCAGAAGTATTGGAGGAACACCAGGACACAGATCCACAGCTCCATGCCGGAGGGCTTCACACCCCTCTAGCCCACACCTGGCAGTTAAGGCATGGTAGGGTAGTGTTTATCTGCTGCAGAGAGACCTCTACTGGGCAAGCTCTGTGTGCATTTGCACATTTGTGTCAGCAATAGGTGCAACTTAAAGTAGCAAGTAGTACATAAATATATGTTTGGATGGATTAATGATCTGTAGAAACAAACAGATATGAATTTATTCAAAGATTAAAAAGTACATAAATGATTACACGTCAGTGTGTTAGTGGTCATTTGGTGTTTATGGAAAAGTGTTTTGGTCATTTAAAGTCCATTTGTTCCTGTTCATCTCTCTGACAGAAAGAGAAGGGAATGCATTGCATACATGCACTGAGAGAGAGAGAGAGAGAGAAAGAGAGAGAGAGAGAGAGAGAGAGAGAGAGAGAGAGAAATGCATACTGATACAGTCTGATACATCTTCAGTTCTAAGAAAGCCCCTCATTCATTCAGAAGTGGTTACTGGTATGGTCAGTGTGTGTGTGTGTGTGTGTTTGAGAGAGAGAGAGAGAGAGAGAGAGAGAGAGAGAGAGATTAATGAAAGTGCGAGAGAGAAAATGAGGTACAGAGGGGCTTTATTCTATACAGCCATGTTTGTGGCTTAATATCTCCCAGAAACTTGATTTATTGTGCTGAAGACGGTCATATGGTCATTTCTTTATTGTGGACGTCCTCAAAAGGGTGGGGGCTTGTCGACAGCACTTTAAAGGGCCTGTATCCATATCATGTGTCTCTTATTTAAAATTTACCCCACAATGCATTTATCTCCACATTAGGACATAAAAATATGAGCTCTTTAAACAGCAACTGAAAGGGTGCTTGTGTTCATGTGTGAACAGCATTATACATATATATCAGAATATCAGCTAAACTACCATATTCACAAACAGGAGACTAATATATGGGTTATTGTCTAAAAACTGAATAGAGTTTAGTAAACTAAACAGAAAGTGTTTTACTTTGGTTTTAAGAGAAACAGAATAAAACTGTGATTATTTAATTATTAATGCTCTTAAATATTAAAGCCTATTATTTTGAATAAATTGCTCATGAAAAAGTTAAAGTTATAGTCATTAGAAATTAGTTGCGCCCAGAAGGACTGAACAGACTGATGTGTTGTCACCGTGGTCAGTGCTAAGGTCAGTGTTTTTTTGTCATGCATCACACGTCCAGAAGGCCTGGTACCTGTGAGGTGCCTTCACTGAACACACCCTGTGGTCCACATACTGCTGCCGTCTCTGCAGAACTGAGTGAGAACATTCAAGCTGCATGTGATGGATCATCACAGGACCCCTTTAGGAACTTCTACAACTCCATGCAGAGACGTCTGGCGTGTTGCGTTAAACCCGACGATCAATAAATATATCAGTCTACATTTTTATCCTCCTTTCAAACGCTGCAATCCCACGCTTCCTTCTGGGGAAAATATTTGTGCAACAATTTTTTGGATGATGAGGGAGAAAAGAAATACTATACAATCACTCGGTCTCACACAGTGCAGATGTGTCAGTCTGAGAGCTGTAACGTTTTCTAGGGAAATGAAGATCTCCTATCTGATCTGAAAACTGTAATTCAGCCTGGAATGACCCGGAATAAGGCCAGACCAGCCTCCCAGCCCCTCCAGAGATTCTACCTCGATAGTGCTGCACACAACTGCAAACTCCTCCTACCAAGAGCACAGTCGTCAATGAGCACCAAACGTCCTTCAGCACGTTTAATACAGATGACGTTTTATTATCAGTTTAAAATAATATTATTAAAGAAACTGGAGGTTCATGTCAGTGATTTTAAAGGACTTCAACCTGCATACAGACTCTGACTGATCAGAGAGAGGGGGCGGGGCTGACGCTCAACCTGCATACAGACTCTGACTGATCAGAGAGAGGGGGGCGGGGCTGACACTCAACCTGCATATAGACTCTGACTGGTCAGAGAGAGGGGGCGGGGCTGATGCTCAACCTGCATACAGACTCTGACTGATCAGAGAGAGGGGGCGGGGCTGATGCTCAACCTGCATACAGACTCTGACTGATCAGAGAGAGGGGGCGGGGCTGTTGGCTTCATTGACCCAGATATTGGATTATACAGAAAAATGAGAAGGGAGGGGCTGTTTGCTCTATTTTTTGCAAATGACAAAGTCCTGAGAAGCGATAATACTGACACGTACATAAATAACACAAATAAAAAAGGACATTTAGGACAAAAGGACATTTTTATTTATTTATTTTTTTTATTTGGATCACTCGAATATTTTATTAAATTATTTTATTTAAATAATTTATTATAAATATTCTTGTCAATCTAATGTTTACAAATAATCAAATTTCTTGCATTTTCACCAAACAAACATTTTTCAGCAGGATTTCTGAGATATAGTTTGTATAGATTGTCCTTACAAGCAAAAATAGTACATTGTTTGATCAGAAAATGGTCAAATTCATATTTAATTTTGTTAATATTTTACGTCTCAAATGGAAACATTTGAGTAGCCTATGATTTCCTGAAAACAGCAGTGTCTGGCACATCTGTCTAATATGAATACTTTTCTCATATTTCTGTGAATAAAAGTACGTCAGATTATGAAAACATATTAAACAAAATGAAGAGTTCTAAAGGTTCCAGCTCTCGTATCTGCAGTGGATAAAGTGTGTATAGGCCTGTTCTCCCAGCTTGCTGTTTTGGTATGGTTTAGTGGGAACCTCCCATTGTGTAAACACACGTTTAGTTTACATCCAAAAGGAAGTTTCTCCTGTTTGGATCCTGAGTTACAGGATTCATTTGAAAAGTGGGTGAAAGGAGTCCACTTTAATCAGACATTTCCACACACAGTTCAGACTGGAGAACCACGCTGGCTGTCAAAATAATGCAAGTTAACTACGTCACACTATTGATTCAGTTCTTAAATATTACATTATATAATATCACAATTTTGATCATTTTGTGAGGCCTAATATAGGCTTTGTTTGTATTTCATCGTATCTGTTTATCATATATACAGTAACTGTGTGTGTGTGTGTGTGTGTGTGTGTGTGTAGAACCCAGTATGGGTTCGGAAACCTTTGACCATTATATTATGCAGTGGCAAGAGATCACATCCCAGAACAATGGCTGTCTGAAATTCTGCTTTACTTGTTTAAAATCGACCACAACATTATAACCACCTCTTCTACACTCACTGTTCATGTTTATCAGCTTCACTGACCACAGTGGAGCATTTTGTAGTTCCTTGAATACAAGGTTCAGGGTGAAAGAATGTATGCAGACAAACAGATGGACAGCAGTCCAATTATGAGACTACAAAGTGCTCCTCATTTAAAAATACCTGAAGTTCTTGTGTTGGTCCCCTGCCTGTGGACAGTTTTTGAGGTCCAGCTGGGAATTGAGGAAGCTTATTGTTGAAAACAAGTTCACCTTGCTTGATGCTGGGCAGGTTTTTCTATGTGTGTGTGTGTGTGTGTGTGTGTGTGTGTGTGTGTGGCTGAGGGTGTGTGTGTATGGAAACTAGAACACGCCTTCTGTGTTTTTGTTCTGCAGGGTCATTATAGATACCAGAGCTGCTGAATCAGTGCAGAAGTGAACTCTCACGTTCTATGCGATACATAGCTGAAGACTGGACACACAGGATCACATACATACATGTCACAGGCCCTGACAGGCTGTGCTCATTCTCAGGAGATAGAAATGCAGGAGTGAGGATGTTTGAAGGCTGAAATGAATTATTTCTACATAGAAAGTCTTGATCTTGAGGTAGAACTCATCCTATTGATTATTCATTTAAAACGGCACGTCTTCTTTGTAATAGAAGGTGTTTGCTGCTGAAAATGGTGTGGACATGGCCTTTTCATATGATTACATAAACGCACAAATGCATGGCCTTTACAAAATGTCTCATAGTCCCAACACATGATCACAAACGAACATTAACTGGGATGGAAATGAACATTAATTCATATTTGGCAAGTTTGTTTCATGTGAGTTGACTTTTCTCACACTTAAAGTCACAGGGTGTAAAATATTATCAGTATTAAAATGTTTGGATGGTGCTAAAATAAGAGGGTCATATGACCCCCAGCGAAAGTTAAAATGAATAAATAAAGGCATCAACACTTTAAAATAGGAACGGTGAGAGTTGCCCTCTCACACATACAGCTGGAGTCATGCTGAGGGAGAGGCAGTGGTCCAAGCCACTTTAAATCATAAAAGTTCAATCATGTTCATTTAAACATGATTAGAAATAAGAACAAAGCAAACGAAGTGTTATCAGTTTGAGACAGGCAGCTGCGAGGACCTGGTGCACATTTTCTTATTGTGATAAAAAAAAGTGACCTTTTGGACATTGTCACATTGTCAGCTCTTCAAAACCTGCACTGCACATTTTGTTACAGATAATGTAGTTCCTGCTGTTTCATTCCAGAAAGTGGAGCAATTTATGAATAAATGACTGTACTTTCAATAGTGGTTTTTAAGAATCTGTGTATATTTCTTTTTCGTGAGGCTGAACTTTGCATTTCATAGTGTCAGCTTTCGTTTACATTTTGTTGTTCTGCATCATATTCTGATACAGTTTGTTGATGGAAAAAAATTAAGCAAAGCTCAGATTTTGTTTTAGGAAATTAGTTCATTAATTAATTGTCTGATCAGATGAATTGACAGGAAAACAGTCGTACGTGGCAGCCTTTGCTAGGCAACGTTGACTGATGTGGCAAATCATTCACAACAGGAAGGAAGGTGACAAAACTGTGATAGATTGATGATGTAACAGTGCTGCATGTGAAGGTCTGGGTTCAGTGTTAGATGGTTCTCGTAATTGACATGTTGCAACAGAAATCCTGGCAGCAGAGGGCACCTTCATGGTCGTGTAGAGGGAGCTGTCATGGTGACTTGCAGTAGACCCTCATCAGATTAGTCAGTCTTAATGATTTATGGTCTTAACATCAGTCTTAATGTTTTGGCTCATGAACAGTTGATCAAATGTTGTTTACAGGCTCTACATTAGGTCTGATTGGAATTGGAACATGCTTTTTGAGCTTTAGTAAATTATGGACCTACAAAATCATCCCTAAAGAATGTTTTAGATGAAGGAAAGCCCTTAAATGTGCAAACCTGGATATGATATTTACCCCGAGTGGTGATTAAGTTCAGCAGAAAGGTCCTCTAAGTATGTGGATAAACTGAATCTGAGGAATATTATTTAATGTAGGAGTCAACCAATCATAAACATCTCTAAAGTTGTATTTCGGAGAGCAGGTTAAATGTTATTTTGGAGATTGGCCTTATCCAGCTTTATGTGGCTGTGGACAGTGACGTGACCCGTCTGATTCCCAGTCTGGGCCTATTTATGGTGAAGTGGCGCAGCGTGGGCTCTGTCACAGATTTCCACATCATAGACAATCACATCAGAGTCTCCGTTAGGCATGTGCCGAGCCAAAGCTGTGAAACCCACGTCCTGATCCTGACTTAAATCAAACATGGCATTGGGCCGTATGTGCTAATGTGGAGAAGCGGGGTAGGACGGTGCCAGACGGAATTGTTTTGGCAGAAAGCTACATCCAGTCCCACAGGCCTAAATCACACCTGACTCTTTAATAGGGACGTAACCCAATCATTGTTTAATTGGACGTGCAGAATGCCCTCGGAAAACCCTGCAGCTCGGAAGTTGTGCAGTTTGGTCTTGTCTCAAAAGTTAAACTGCTCTACAGATCACCCTCTGCTGAATTAACAGCCTGGCCAACTCAAGCTGGTATGTTTACATTGGATGGATATGCAAGGCTACCAGCAAGACCAGCTTGACCAGGCCACCAACATGACCATTGTCACCATTCTGGATGACTAGCATTGAGCATCATGACCACACTGCTCCACCGGCATTCCCAAGATGACCTGTCTGAACATGCTGGTTAACCAGGTTGGTCCTGATGTTCATGTTGGTCAACCATCTTGGGAATGCCAACACATAAACATAACTAAAGAGTGACTGACATTGTGAGCATGTTCTGAAGACCAAACACTATATTATCTAAAAATATACAGATGTTATTGAATATTTTATTGTGACCCTCTGAATTTTAGAATATGAGACGTTCTCATGTTTATAGTTCAACCCACAAACTGACATCACCAACAGTCATGTGACCAGAACTGTTACATTGGTCTACAGGGGTTGGACAATGAAACCGAAACGCCTGTCATTGTAGTGTGGGAGGTTTCATGGCTAAATTGGAGCAGCCTGGTGTCCAATCTTCATTAATTGCACCAGTAAGAGCAGAGTGTGAAGGTTCAATTAGCAGGTAAGAGCACAGTTTTACTCAAAATATTGCAATGAACACAACATTATGGGGGACATACCAGAGTTCAAAAGAGGACAGATTGTTGGGGCACGTCTTGCTGGCGCATCTGTGATGTATCAAGGGCCACGGTATCTAGGATAGTGTCAGCATCACCAAGAACGACCAACCACATCCAACAGGACGCAAGGAGAAGCTGTCTGAAAGGGATGTTGGGGTGTTAACCCGGATGTATCCAAAAAATGTCTTTCTCAAGACGAATTGACGCTGTATTGGCCACAAAAGGAGGCTCTAGTTCACCGTACTAATCAATTATTGTGACCTAAAACCAGGTGTTTAGGTTTCATTGTCCAACCCCTGTATATTTAGTGCCATTAAACTTTAGAACTCTAGGGTAGGGTCATTTTGTGTTTGGGTTTTTTGTTTGTTTGTTTTTTTGTAGTTTGACGTATTTTCTAATAGTTTGGTGAATTAAAAGTATTCATAGGAGACAGTCACACATACCAGATGGAGTTATGTTGGCTACTCAAATTTATCTTGACAATTTTTGGTATTTTTTTAATAGAAACTATAAAACACTTTATATCTCAGAAATCCTTTTGGAAAACAATTGACCAGACTGTTTGAAATGAAAATGCCATTGTTTGTTTTAATGATCATTGTTTTCCTCAGGTGTTATAGTGTCTCATCCTACTGTTATTTTCTTGTCACAAATGTATAAATGGCAAATAAATGAATGGAAAACACATTTTCATTTCACCCTTATTGCATTACAGTGATTTAGGCCACAAAATGTGGCATTTTAATTTTATATTTAATTTTTTTTAATTTGGGATATTAAAAAAGAATGTTCTTTGACGGAGTATAATTACATTATTATACTATTATATGAGTGATGTTATTGATCTTAACATGAAAGTAATATAATTTATCAAAATGAATAGTTTTTCAGGAAGTTTTGGGGGCATTAAATGCATCTCTTTCAATAAAAATCGAAATGATGTGCTTTTGTATTAATTTAATTTTCACAAAAACATGTTTTGCACAAAAAAATGTTTAGTGTATTACAGGTATCGACAAGCTGTGTGTGCATTTGCGCATTGTGTCAGCAATGAGTGCAAACTAAATTAATGGAGTTGTATATGTAAATAAAACAATATATATATATATATATATATATATATAAATATATATATATATATATATATATATATATATATATATATATATATATATATATATATACATATAATGTATATCTTGTGACTGATTTGGACCGTGACGGTGGTTAAAGACTTGATTTTGAGTTGAAGTGGAGATCCGTGGGCAGGCGCTGAAGCACAGCTGTCTGAAAACACTGTGACGGATCTGCAGTGGCAGGCAAAAGTTTGAACAGTTGAAAATGAAATGAATTTTACAGTTTCAAAAGAGCAAAAGTTTGGGCACCCTGCATGGTTAGTACTTAGTACTAACAGCTTTTGGAGCCAAGAGTCCTTCTCTTGTTGTTTGAGGGATTTTCTTCCTCACAGTTCCTGTGGAGATTCCTGGGCCGCCTGCATGTATTGCTACTTTGAGGTCTATCCACAGATTTCCAATGATGTCTGGTAGATCAGGGGACTGTGGAGGACCACGATTCAGGATCTTTTATTTCCAAACATACTTTTTGCTTATTGCAGCCAAAGAGTTCTTCTATTTAACTTCATCAGTCCAAAGGACTAGTTTCCAATATGCATCAGGCTTGTTTAGATGTTCTATGAATTTTGTGGTGAGGTTTTCTTCTTAAACCTTCCTGAAGGTCTTTTGCAGTCAAACAGAGCTTCTGATATTTGTATTTCTAGCAATCCTACAACCAGCTGCCTGACTTCCAGACCTTTTATCTTGACCTTTACTGTCTTGTTAACTGCAATTTCTTAATTTACTGATCTGAGGGAATGGCAAACTGAAAATGCTCTGCTATGTTCTTAATCTCTCCCTGCTTTCTGACCTCGAGTTTAAAAGAGTGCTAGGCAGCTGCTTAGAAGAACTCATGACTGCTGTTTCTTGGGACAAGGTTAGAGGGGTCTGGATATTATAGCATCACCTGGTCTTTCCTATTGATGTGTGAAGAAGCCATAACTCGAACAGGCTAATTAAGGTCCGAGACCTCAGTCATCTGAGGTTATCTGAGCACAAATCTCCCAGTGTCCCCATACTTTTGCAATTTTGACTCTAAAAACCAGGGGTGGCCAAACATTTGCATGCGAATGTAGGTCCAGATGCCTTCAAACTTGATGAACTTAATGTCCAGCTGTTTCTCCCAGTGGTTTCTTCAAGTGGCATTGCAGTTTTGTGATCTGTGTTTGTTCAGAAGTGGTTTAATAAGTAGCTGATGTGCTAAATCAGGTGTGATGGATTAGCACTGAGAATCTGCTCGTCATCTTTATTCATGATTGTGGTGCTCGCAGGTGCACCCTGCCTTGGCACCCCTATCCTGTGCTGCTTTTGCTGTCACACTGTTCTGCCGTCATGCCTCTATTTATTTTTTAGCATCCTTTTGTCGTGCTGTGTTCCACCACATCCCTCTTCTCATGGTGTGCTGTTTGTCTCACTCCTCCTTCTTTCACACCATTTCAGCCCATCTCACCCTTTTCTCTTTTTTTCTGAAGGCCCAGCACTGCAAGAGCTTACCACTCTTATCTCTTTATGTTTTCCACAGGCTGTTGTTTATGATACACTATATGGACAAAAGTATCAGGACACTTCCTCTTTCATTGTTTCTTCTGAAATCAAGATTAATACAAAGAGTTCATCCGGCTTTTGTTGGAGTAAGGGAAAGTTATAGATAGGGCCGAGTCTTATTCAGAACCATGAACACTCAAAGAAGGGTTCTTACAATTTGTGTTGCTTCAGATTGACTTGAGGTTTATTCGTAGAGGGTTCTCCATCAATCTGAAGAACCTCCTTTCAAATGGTAAAGAACTCTTTATTCATGCAAAGTGTCCTTGAGTGTTCATGGTTCTGTATAGAACCATTTTCTTTACTGAGGAACCCTTGAAAAACCCTCATGTTTAACTGTGTACTGTCCAGGGAAGGATTTCTATTAGAATTTGGAGCATTGCTGTGATGATCTAAATGCATTCAGTGCTCCAGTATGAGTGAGCTTTCCAGGATGTTTGGACGATCATCACCCCCACTTATCCCCAGTCCTCAACTCCATCCCAAAAAGTATTGATTTGATTGGATCAGATTTTTTGCTATGACTTAATCGTGGCTTCACATTTTCAATCAGGGACAGGTCTGGCGAGCACTGACCACAGTGCCTCCACACACTGATTTGTTGGTCGTTTCCACCAAGACAAAAGCAGGACTTGTCACTGAAGTTGACTGATGCCATTTTGAGTGACTCCATGACAGTGTTGCGTGGCACCATTGCAGTTGTTGATGTCACACTTTTGGACAAGGAGTGTATGTCAAAGTGTGATGCATCGTCCAAAATTGTTTACATTTCAGAACATTAAACAATGGTAAAAATAATGAATCAAAAAGGCATCAAAAATCAAATTACATCGTGATCATTAATGCTAGACTTGTTACAGCTCTAAAGCGGTCACTCAAACCTTCTGTCTGTGAATGTGAAGTTTGTCTTTACGACCAGTAGCGTTTGAAGGGATAGCCCAACCTCGAAGACCCCCTGCTGTAACTAAACCAATAAGGCATGTGAGGAGACAGTATTATCATTTTACTGTTGATTGTAGACATTAGACATTGGTTGTATGTCCTCAGCTGACGCACAAGTGTGCTAATAGGGGTTATGCGCAAACAACTTCTGTTGTCTGTACAGGTCACATTGTCTCTGGTCGGACATTTCTGTATGAGCAGCCGTGAGTATGGCACTGCATTTCAGAGCTTATAAGAAGGTTGTAAGTACCAGATGGTTTGCTCATAAATACAACTTCACTCTGTTAGAATGCTTGTTGAAATATCTGTTCCTCAGCATGGAAAAACCATGGATATCTGGTTAGATTCTGGGCTGTCTAAGTGCAGTTTATACAGAGGGACTGGTATTCACAGTTCTTTACTTTTGCACATTTTGTTGTTTCAGCCTTATTCCAAATTCTAATTTGGGAAGGTTCTCTCATTCTTCTTTGCAGAACCTCTCAAGCTCAATTAGATTGATGTTTATATCTGTTTATATCCTGATATAGATATAAATATCGTATATATCGCCAGCCCGTATCCCGCTCTGTTTATATCTCGATATAGATATAAATATCGATATATCATTGATATATCACCTTAACTGCACCACAGTGGAGGAATTTAGGTGACCAGGTCTAGCCTTTGTCACAGGACAACACAAACTGTAAATCTTTATGTGCAAGCTTTCCCACCTCAAATGCCTCTTTTCTATGTTTTTTTATTGGTGATATTTATCAGTGTTTATTCCTCCTTCGGCTTCATCTGTTCAGTGAGCCGCTGATCTATATTATCACAATTTCTTCTGACCTCCCATCTCTTCATCCTCCTCCTTCTCCTGATTGGCCCACAGCCTGTTGGTGTGAAGCTGACGTCAAATTTCCACCGTCGCCACCCTCCTCTCTCACTCCATCAATCCTCTCACTTTATCTTCCACATCCAGATTCAGTCTTTTGCATCAAACTGCTTTTCCCTCCTTTTTATAGCCTGAGCACTGTGTGTTCACTCACACCCACCTCTGCCTGCTCTCTCTCTCTCTCTCTTTCTCCTGCCTTTCTCTCTCTCTCTCCCTCTGTCTCTGGCCTCTCTCTTTTTCTCTGTCTGTCTGTCTCTACCTCTCTCTGTCTTCTTTCTTTTTCTGTCATCACTGGCTCTCCATCTCTCTTGGTTTCTTTCTTACTCTCTCATCATCTCTTACTCACTCGTCTTATTTTACTCTCTATTTCATCTCTTACTCACCATCTTATTTCTCTCCCTCACTCTTTTTTACACCTTTTTTTATCCTTTCTCTCCCTCTGCCTCTCTATTTTTAGTTTGTTCTCTCCCTCCATCTTATATTTCTTTCCTTTCTTCCTTCTGTTTTCTAATTCGTTCTTTTTTATCTTCTGTTAATTTTCTATATCCTTTGACTTTCTATATCTTTCTTTTCACCATCTCCTCCTCTGCTTCTTGTCTCTTTTCTTATCCTTCTCTTCATCTTGATTTCTTTTTCATGCTTCACTCGCTTCACTCACTGTCTTTCACTCCCACTGCCTCCCACTCAGTCTTTTTCACCTCTTCAGCTTTGCCTGTGAGTGTGTGCATGTTTCTGCACGTGTGTGTGTGTGTGTGTGTGTGTGTGTGTGTCTGTATGTGTGTGTGTCTCTATGTGTGTGTATGAGCATTTATTTTGCATGTGTGCACTCTGTGCTGTCTCTGTCTGGTGTTCTGTTGTTTTGAGGGCATGGCAGCTTATAGATTAAGGCAGTGATGAAATGATGGAGGAGGTGGACTGAGTGAAGTGGTGAGGAAGGTGATAAATGATGGATGGAGGTGGGTGGTGGAGTGAAGTGGGGAAAAGGCGGTGAAATGATGAAGTGAGCCAGTCATGAAGAAAGGCAATGTAGTGAAGTGGTGAGAGCTGATGGAGTGAGGTTGAGGTGGTGAATAGATCATGATGTGATGGAGGTTAGCTGACGAGGAGAGGTGAAGGGAGTGAGGTGGAGAAGGGATGAAGTGAGGAAGTGATGGGGTCAAATAATCATGAGAACGGGGAGGAAAAAATCCCCAAACTACATGGAGGACCTGAGGAATGACCTGCAGAGAGCTGGGACCAAAGTAACAAAGGCTACCATCAATAACACACTGCACTGCCAGGCGTGTCCCCCTGCTTAAGCCAGCACATGTCCGGGCCTGTCTGAAGTTTGCCAGAGAGCATATGGATGATCTAGAATAGGGAGAATATCATGTGGTCAGATGAAAGCAAAATAGAATCCTTTGGTAAAAACTCAACTCGTCGTGTAAGATTCCAGCACATGTACATGCAGGTACTCGCAGGTCTAGATAAACTGTGTCAGCAATGGGTGCATCTAATATACTGGAAGTACATTCCACCATAAAGAAAGAAAAACATTTGTTGTAATGTTCTTAGGTTTGTCACAGAACTTGTCACATTCTGTGAGAATAACTTTCGAAGGTCGTGTTCCTCGGCCTCATTTGAAGAGTCCTGCAAAATAGGACAGCCTTCAGTGACGTAACGCTGCATCCCTGGCTCTGACACCCCCCACCCCATCTCTTTCTCTCTCTCTCTATCTTTTCTCTCTCACTCACACATTCACACACAAATTTGCTCAAACTATTGTTTGGTTGTTTGGTCACTGCTGCAGACTGACATATGGAATTGATTGACGGATGTCGGGTGATGTACTTGACCTTAGAGTGACACCCCTCCGGCTGGTTCTCCTCGAGTTGCTGATGCGATCCCTGGCCCTGATGCTGATTGGCTGGAGGCTGGTGGCGGGTTGTGTGAGGGGCTTTGTGTCTAATTCTGGCTGCTTGCGGTTCGGTATGAGGTCAGAAATTGTAATAAATACTAACGCGTCAGTAGAGGAGCAGCAATTCCTGCTTTCAGTCTACTTCTTAAATTCAGTTCATTGTGTCAGGATATTATATCTGCTCAAATTACAGAACAAAAATAAATCACACTATAATATAATGGATTTGCAAATCTGCTTTGTTCATCAGTGCAGCCTCTTCCTGTGCTGTGATGGGTACTGGTTCACAAGCCATCGTGCTGTTCTTCTAACTTCTGGGATGACCGCTTTTAGTGCTCATGCTAATGAGAATGGCCTGGGGAGGAGTTTGGTTGCACTGGGTGGGGTTTGATTATACTTGGAGGAGTTTGATTGCACTGATCAGAGTCCAGGACACCAATGTGAAAACCTCCTGCAGTGGTTTGAGGAATTGGATGATCTTTAATAAATTATTTTGGTTAAATCAATACGTACATTTTAAAGGGTTACATCAACTCTCAACTCTAGGCTTGGGGGAAGAGCGCACGGCAGCCCTTTTGCACTGCTTCTTTTCCTCTGTGTTCTTCCAGGGTTCTGAGGAGTCACTGGTTATCAAGTGATGTAATTAAGAGTGAAGACAGATAGCAGCATGACGCTATTGGCATGGCTGACAGTAAACATCACTAGTGTGCATTATCACACCAGATATAGCCTCGGCCCACAATACAACACTGCATGAGCACACTAGCTATGACTTTCTTCCAATGTTCCTACTGCGTCATTATGCTCCACGGGCCAGCCCTCCAATCAAACCTGACTTTAAAATGGTACCAGTGTGAAACGCTCTATTCTATAGAAAAACTGTCCAAATTGTTCAAGGAAACCTATAAAGGAAAGTTGCAAATAGTTATGAATATACTGGGTTGGGTTTTCCAGAGTCCTATGACATTTTGGGTCTAAATTACAGTTTAAAACCACAAATCATTTAAAGCGGTGGAGGAATCCATAATAAGTGCTGTGCTCCACGGTGTTTCACCACCACAGAAAAGAAATCGAGGAATTATGTAGTGAATTTTGAAGATTTGCACTTCACCTTTGATGTGTTGCTACTGAGACAGGAATGAGACAGAGCAGGTGTGTAGAGAGAGAGAGAGAGAGAGAGAGAGAGAGAGAGAGAGAGAGATGCTGATGCTGTGCTGGTCTGTTTTCTTTTAGGCTGACGAAGCTTAAGCTTTCAGGAGAACAGCTTACACACTCAGCTTGCTGTTAAAAAGTGATCGGATCTGACCAACACTCTCAGATGCTTCCTGACCGCAGGGCTTGCTCTTGTGTCTCTCTTGCGTTTCTCTGACAGACTCAGAACGCTCATGTGAACACAGGTGATGATCACAGGCCTGTGTGTGTGTGTGTGTGTGTGTGTGTGTGTGTGTGTGTATTGGATTCTTTGACGCAGGCCAGTTGGCTGCATTACAGGCTCTTTCCAGCGCATTAGTGCATCTGACTGGGAGCCGCTAATATGGCAACCTAAGGGTAGCTCCTCTTTCAGTGACAGCCACAAGACTAATGAACTCTCTCACTCTGTCTTCTCTCTCTCTAATTCTACCTCTTGCTTGTGCTGTCATTTGTATCGTTTCTATCTGTTTTCTTTTCTACGTCTCTCGCTTCTTATACTTTCTCCATTTGTCTCTCTCTTTCTTTGCCTCTTTATCCTTACCTCCCTCTCTCGCCTTTTTTGTATTCTACTCGCCCATTCTGTCATACTATCACTATAGATCTCTCTTCTACCTCCCTCTCTCTGAGTCTCTCTCTCTCTGTAGGCAGTAGAACAGCATGCCTGTCTTCAGAACCATCTGTCCATGGATTAAAAGTCGTTATTTGTTGCTTTTGCAAACTAAAACCAGATCTTTTTATATCTTCACTTTGTTCCTCCTATGCAGTTAAAGTGTGTGTTTCTGTGTTAACGTTGGGTTAATATACACATTTACCTGATAAGTGTATGATGGAGTCAGTTCACAAACACATTAAATCAGTACATTTTTGCTCTGTATATGTGCAGCCCCCTGACACCTCTGAAGATTGCAGTGCACAAAATTAAGCTGACCTTAATTGATTTTCAGTCCTATTATTCAAATGTGATTTTCAGAGGAGCTTTGAGATCTTCTAGAAGAGTTTTTTCTTTAAAAGGTTTTTACTGTGTGAGGCCTTGACACCTCAGTGATGCACCAGCGTAGCAGTTTCACCGTTTCTGGGCCTCAGTAACAGCGGTTGGGTCCAGGAACCATCAGAGCAGTTAATTTTATGACAAGGTAACTATTTTAGCTGATTTCTTCTCCATAGGCCAACTGACAGCTTTTGGTGCTGTAGTCTGATTAATATCGGCCTGTCAGTCACTGTGTTCACTCATAATCCTGAAGTCTAGCAGAAAGTGGACTGCAGGACATTTTACACCAGACTTTGTCACCAGATTAATCTGTTTCGGCTGCTTTTGTTTATTTGGTTACATGATTTACTGTGTTGGAATATCTCTAATATGAGGTGTTGGACTATAGTCTCATATAACACAGTGCTGTTTATTTGCCTGAACAAGGGAAACCTGTCTTACAGGTGAATCATTGGAGAGTGATGTTATGAGTGATCTGACCAGAGCATTAAGCCATTAAATCATTTTCTAGGGGCTCCTGGCTGTCCCTGGCTTACCAGAGTCTACTTTCCCTCAAAATATAAAAGGAAAGAAACAAAAATTCAGTCTGACTACATTACAGCCTTCACACTGGATACAACTGATATGACAAACAGTCCTTCACATCTACGTCACCTGTCAATGACCAGCAGTTGGTCAAAGTGCCACCGTGTTAGTTTATCATATACTGTGGGGAAAATAAGTATTTGATACACTGGTGATTTTGTTTTCTCAACTACAAAGAATGGAGAGAATCACATTGTATGATTTTAAAATATTAATGTCCAATTTTATTTCATGAAATATTTGGTTGGTATTTGATCATCTACCAACCAGCAAGAATTCTGGCTCTCGCAGAGCTGTTAGTTGTTCTTTAAGAAGGCCTCCTACTCTGCTCTCATTACCTGCATTAAATGCACCTGTTTGAACCTGTTACCTGTATGAAAGAGAGCTGTCCACGCACTCATTTAATCATACTCCAACCTCTCCTTCATGGCCGGAACCAAAGAGCTAAGATGACTGGTCTGGGACTCCATGGGGTAAGGATGATTTTGAAAAACGTCAGGAATCAGCCCAGACCTCCTTCCTTCAGTAAGAGCATTGAAGACGGGTCATGAGTCTTCCTGAAAGACACAGCCAGAAGGCAGCTGAAAATCAATGTTGCCCAGCAACAGCCCCAAAACCCGAAAGACCTGGAGAAGATCTGTATGGAGGAGTGGGCCAAAATCCCTGCTGCGGTGTGTAGACACGAAATGTCTGACCTCTGTAATTGCAAACCAAGGTTATGTGACAAATATTACCTTTTGTTTTCCTATTGTATCAAATACTTTTAATGTAATGAAATACAAATTAATTCTTTAAAAATCATACAATGTGATTGTGTGGATTATTATTTTTTTTTGGTCTCACAGTTAAAGTGTAGCTATGATAGAAATGACTGGCCTCCTCATTCTTTGTGGGAAAACTTGCAGAATCGGCACTGTATCAAATACTTATTTCCCAGTATTTCCTCTCAGTGTATCACCACTATTTCTGGAGCTGGCTGATTCATAGGCTTTATCACTGATTTATCCAACTAGCTCCTTTTTAAATGACTAGGCTGAACAAATATCAGCTGCTAGCCAACTAACCTAGTGTAGCTAATGCTGCTTTAAGGTTAATGAGTTCTGGAAGGCCAGTCATTCCCGTAAACTTCATTTCCAACGAGTCGAATGAATGTAGCTCATCAACGTTTCTCATCAGCATGAAGTTCTATTCTATTCTATTCTATTCTATTTTGCAGGCTCATTAATATTAGAGTAGTTCTGCTTTTTGCGTGGCAGAAAGAGGAAGGCTTGCGAAGAGCAAAACTCTTCATTTCAGTGTCTTGTTATTTTCATGTGACAGTTATTGGCCTGAGTGAAAGTGTCGGTAGAGTGTGTGCACGCTTCTCGGAGTGAGTGTAGGCCTGCGATTTATCCGGAAACTCCCTGTCCACTCATCCGGCCTGTCTGAGATTGGTGAGTGGACACAATGGAAATTTCTGTGGTGTGTTGGAGCGTATTGACTGTCTGTGTTAGTCTTGTGTGATATGAGGCTCAAACGGCAATAAGGAGACGGAACTGGTGCATTAGGTGGATGTACGTTTTGTGATTAAGCAGGTAGAAGCTTCTCTTCACAGCTCTTTCCAGAAGAAGGGTTTTTTTTTTTTTATCAGACTCCAAAATAGTGTTACATGGCTTATGAACAGTTGCATAAGTCCTGGGAGTGGGATGAATAAAAGCATCGGTCAGTTCTGGCTACTGTTTGTGTAATATAGTAAGCTGTAGTTCTCTTGCTCGGTGGTGTTGAAGAAGAGGTCCACTGCTTTATGAAACCAATGGTTCTGACTGCTTTAGTTTTGGTCTAAAATATGTTTTAAAGATCATATAACTGTGCATCATTAAAATGAAGGAGAGAGATGCACCAAAAAATCATCTCCAAACTCCAACCTGTTTTACCATCATCTCTGTTCCGTGTGAAACCTCAAGACGAGTGTAACCTCACTGGTTGGTTTGAATAGTTAAGCGGCTATATTTATGTTGTAGTCATGGCAACTGTCTCTGCTTCCATTCACCGCCATTGTTAAAAAAAATGGTCAAATTGGTGAGTTTCTCTACAGTGACCCACAAATCCCACTTTGAATGTATTTTTTTTGCTCAGCGATCACTTGCTTATGTGGTATGTTGACTGTGTGTGTGTGTGTGTGTGTGTAACAGGGGTGGTAATCCTAATTTGTCTGTGGTTCCAGGGCAGTGATGCCGGGCATGGTGATGTTTCGGCGGCGCTGGTCAGTTGGCAGTGATGACCTGGTGTTGCCTGCTCTCTTCCTCTTCATACTGCACTGCATATGGTGAGTAGCTGAGTGTGAAGGTGTGCACTACTGGTCTGAGTGGAAAGGGTTCACTTTTCTCTTACTAAACAGGTCTGAAGCTCATGTGTCTGTGTGTTCATAGGCTGGTGGTCCTGTCCGTGGTTCTGTTCGGCCTGCCGTACGGTTCAGACGAGTCGTGCTCAGTCACGCTGGTGGACCACGGCCGCGGCTACCTGGGGATCCTTGTGAGCTGCCTAATTTGTGAGAGCGCCATCATGTGGCTGAGCATGAGAGGCAGCATCCTCTACACTCAACCCAGAGAGGCAGTGCAGTACGTCCTCTACATTCGACTGGGTACGATATTCGCTCATTTTGATTGTTCGATTTGCGAGGGATGAACCTAATGGAAGCATGGTGAGACCTGCAGGCCTGGATCATCATACATGCTCTTGTGTGTTTAGTTCACAGGTAACATGCAAACCAATGGATTAAAATAGGGACAGATTTTGCCCGCTGCTGTTTTTAACTATACTATAGATGTTTTTAGGTGGAGACCTGATTTGAGGAGGGTGTGTGATCATGGGTGTGCAGTTTGCATCATGCTGATTGGTGGGGTACTTTCTGGAGTTCTGGAGTACCCCACCAATCTAGAGTTTTTACAAACATAAACAATTCTTTTGGCAAGATATGTTTATTGAAATGATGTCAAACTAGTAATTAATCCCCACATCTTCTGCAGCCATACTGCTGGTGGAGATGGTGTATGCTGTGGTGGGCATCGCCTGGCTGGTGCAGTACTACCAACCCTGCTCTGATGACACAGCCAAGAACCTTGCTCTGGGTGAGAGAATCAGTGGGAGATTTTAGATCTTTTCTTTACTACTGGAGATGAATTGGACATGATGTACCTTACAATGCAGTATGAATCCACAGCAATGTAGTGGTTACATACTGGCTAATAACTGTGGAGTGGTTATGATCCAGTATGAATCTGCGGTGTGTGTAGTGTCATTCTGACAGTAAAAACTGTGGACTAATTGTGATCCAGTATGAATCTGCAGTATAATGTGGCTACATTTTGACAGTGATAACTGGAGTGATTATAATTCAGTATGAATCTACACTGTGTGTAGTGTTACATTGTCAAAGTAATCACTGGAGTGATTATAATCCAGTATGAGTCTGCAGTGTGATGTGGCTACATTTTGACAGTAATAACTGTGGAGTGATTATAATCCAGTATGAATCTGCAGTGTGATGTTACATTCTGACAGTAATAACTGTGGAGTGATTATAATCCAGTATGAATCTGCAGTGTGATGTTACATTCTGACAGTAATAACGGTGGAGTGATTATAATCCAGTATGAATCTGCAGTGTATGTAGTGGTTATAATCTGTAATCCAGTATGAATCTGAAATCACATTACACTGCTTCCTCGCTGTTTGTAACGGTTCAGGTTGTGTTTGTGTTTGTTTGTTACAGGAATTGTTGTGTGTAACTGGTTGGTTATCTTCAGTGTGTGTTTCACCATGATGTGCACTTTTGACCCCACGGGCAGAACATTTGTCAAACTCAAAGCCACTCGCCGCCGACAACGTAACCTAACTACATACACTCTCAGGTAAACCTTCCAACCAGTATACACACCAGTAAACACACAACATGCAGGCTCAGGGTGGGCGATATGACGGAATGATCACATTAGATGTGTTTTTGATCCAGTATTTAAGTTTTTCTGAGGATAAGTTGGAAACTGCATTAGAGGAGCATCAATGCTGTGAAAATGATAAATACAGTGATTTTCAAAGAAGAAAGGTGCTGAAGTGCTGACCGTCATAAAGTATGATGAATATGTCTACATATCATCATATTGCCTGCCTGTAAAACACTCTCAGCTGAAACAAACACAAAGGATGGTCAGAGTTCAGCACAGTTTGGTGATTTTCCTGCTCAGTCACACCCACTAAACCTGAGTTAAATGTGTGTTTGAGCAGAGAAATCCCAAACCTGTGCTGGACTCTGGCTCTCCAGGACCGAAGTTACACTCCTCTGACTCTGTCGCTCAGGTAAACCCCCGCAGCTCGTACCGCCAGCCACCTTCGGATAATCAGTTCACAGCTCTGTACTGTACTGCTCTCATGTCATTAAAGCTGATCATATTGATCACTTTTTCATCACTCATCCCTCCCTCTGATTTTCGTCTGTCTTTTTGTTTTGTGCCTTTCTTTCTTTCTTTTTCCTTAATCTTATTTCTTTCCTTCTTTTTCTGTTCCTTTCTTTCCATCTTCTGCAATGTTTGCTTTTTTTCTCTTTCACTCTTTGCCTTCTTTTCTATGTATTTTCTATAATTTTGTATATTTCTTTCATTTTTATTTCTGTTTTTTTTTTCTTCATATTTATTACTTTATTCTTTGCTTTCTTTGTTTCTGTCTTCTGGTCTATCTTACTTCTTTTATGTGTTCTTTCTGTGTTTTGTCCTTTTTCTTTCTTCCTGTCTTTCTGTCATTTCTTTCTTCCTTTTTTGTCTTCTTTCTGTCTTTTTTCCGCTTCCTTTCTGTCCTTCCCCTTTTTTCCCTTCTCTTTCTCTCTGTCTGTCTGTCTCTCTCTCTCTCTCTCTCTCTCTCTCTCTCTCTCTCTCTCTCTCTCTCTCTCTCGCAGACACAGGTTGGAGGAGGGCCAGGCTAGTAGTTGGAGCCGGAGGCTCAGGTTCTTCATGTGCTGCACCAGAGCACAGGACTCCCAGTCTGTAAGAGCACACATAACACATATATCACACTGTCCAATGAAAGACAACTCTGTCCAAAATGTCCTTCACTTTGAATGGAATTTGATGTAAATTAAGAGAAATTGAAGGTAATATGTGAGCATTTCTGTTGGTCTTTGTTTTACCAGTAGAAACATTCACACAGTGCAGAGCAGATACAGGTTCTAGCCAGAGGGAAAAATAAAAACTGAAGATATGTCTTTTTTACTGCACAGCAGCTATAAATGAATCATTTGGGAAAAGTATTGGGACTCCTAGTCATCCCTTAAAGTAGTAAATGCATTCTTTACATCACAGAAATGCACACTCAGACAGGCAGGAGTGTTCACTGTTTAAAGCACTGAATCACAGTAACATCTGATTGGTTGCTTGACTTTTAAAGCTGTTGTAAAGTAAGAATCGTCATCACATGATGAACTTCTGATTTTGAAAATTGCGTCTGCATGGATTTGCATAAACGTACATGTATTCTGTTCAGGTTACATATCTTCACCCACTGCTTTTTTTAAGACATAATGCAGCACAGCCAATCAGAACAAAGATCATTTTAATATCAGTGCCATTCAGGCATTGCAATGAAATGTGTTCATTTCTAAGACATGTACACAACTTGGTAATTAGTCAAGTAAACAAGAGTTGCTACATAAAAACCATCAAGGACTGCAATACACAACAAACAAGAGAATAAATGAGAACAGAAAGTAGGATATGGGCCTGTTAAAGGATTCTGCTCAACACCAAATTGAGGTCTGTTGTTTTTGATTTCTCAGGATGCATACTCTGAGGTGGCCAGCCTCTTCGCTGAGTTCTTCAGGGATTTGGACATCGTGCCCAGTGACATAATTGCTGGCCTGGTGCTCCTCCGACAGAGGCAACGAGCCAAGAGATCTGCGATTCTGGACCAGGTACAATCCAATGAGCATTTTCCAAGTTCAGAGAGTTCATAGAATAGAATAGAATAGAATAGAATAGAATAGAATAGAATAGAATAGAATAGAATAGAATAGAACTTTATTGATCCCTTGGGGGGCGGCACGGTGGCGCAGTGGATAGCGCTGTTGCCTCACAGCAAGAAGGACCTGGGTTCGATCAGTAAGGTTCTCTTGTAGCATCATCTTGCTGGTGTACCATTAGAGACAGTTGGTCATCTGTTGGTGCCCAGTTAAGTTAGACGTCCTCTAGCTCTTCAACTTCTGACCAGCCTTGGCTGCATGCTTTGGGAACTTTGTAGTGAAACTGAAATGTGTCAACCTCAGAAATAATAGTGGACTCTCAAACCCGACCAACTGACAAATATAACAGGCAAACCAAAAAATGCAAATGTTTAGCAGTAAGAGATAACAAATCAGGAGCAGGACATCGTCTGTGTCATTGAGAAGAAACGAAACACTCGAAACTGAAGCTCAAGCTACAGTTTCACTAACATTTTAAATCACTGATAAAATCTCATAAATAGTTTAACATTTGTCTTAATAACAGACTAAATCGTGATATTTACATTGCACGGATTTCCCCACCAGTGCCACCTTCATGACGAGACTAACGAGACTAATTGACTTTTTTTTTGAAGGGTGGGATTTTGTCCCATAAAGCAGCAAGCTGATTGGCTCTTTTTGTTGAAGAACGTGACCATTTTTAAACAGAAGCTTTTGTTTTTTCATTGATAACATTGTTTTAAGCATATACTTTCTATATGTTTTAACGTTGTTCAACGTAACATTGTTGCTTAATTTTAGAGGCATGAGCAAAAGGGTCCACACACACCTATGTTTCTGTGAATGGGGTAGAGGGTTAATAAACAGTATGTAACTGTACACCGCTTTAGTGACTGGAGAATGTTCTCTGTAAGAATGTTGAAGCTCATTCTTATGATGTCCAGAGGGACTGGGCAGTTCAGGACAGGAATCTGTTTTGTCCCCTGGAGGGAAAAGCGTCCAGATTTACAGTGTAAATTGCACAGAATGCATGACAACTACAAACACAGTGTGTTTTCTTTTCTTTTCCTCTCTCAGCCAAACAATGATATTTTAGCCTTCCTCTCTGGAATGCCTGTAACACGTAGCACGCGCTACCTGGACCTCAAGAATTCGGTGAGGGCTGTCAGTATGTAATTGTGTGTGTGTGTGTGTGTGTGTGTGTGTGTGTGTGTGTGTGTGTGTGTGTGTGTGTGTGTGTATAATGCACATATATTGCATGTACTTACTTATACAGTGCTCTATTAAAATACATTAATAGAATAATTAATAGAACATTGATGACTGTACATCTGGATAATGAATAAAAAGAGACGTCTGTGTTCGTGTGCACACGTGATTTTGTTTCTCTCACCCTCTTGTAGACAGAGATGGCTATGTATAAAGAGGTGTGTTACTACATGTTGTTTGCAATGGCTGCGTATGGTTGGCCGATGTACCTGCTGAGGAAACCAGCCTGTGGACTCTGCAGACTGCTCAGCTCCTGCACGTAAGCCTCAACATCTCTCCTCTTCTTCATTTGTAGGATATGGGCCCTTTGATCTACTGTTAGGATGATGGGGGCTCAGTATCCCTCAAACATCACAGTAATGCACCATTTGTATCTGTTCCCCGTCCAGCTGTACGTCTGGATCAGGCTCTCGTCTGTCTCAGTCCGTAACAGTAGAAGAGGATAACTGCTGTGGCTGTAATGTTCTGGCCATCCGTCGCCAGTTTCTGGACCGCGACCTCAAACAGGTCCAAATTGTCTACACGTCCTGTCACGATGCGGTGAGAAAACATCAAAACTGACTGTCAGCCATCTGTTATCAGATAAGGAAGAACAGGAAGTTTGAGGAGTTTTAGCCTAAACATGGACAAATTAGTGCCGCAATTACAGCATCATTAACTGTGATTGGAGGAAGTCAAAAACCAGCCAATCACAGCCTTTTTTACTCTGTGATATGAAACTTTTGAGTAAAGTAGATGGTTTTGCTAATTGTCCCTGAAGAAGTGTGTATGATATACTATCCTTTAATGATATATATATCATTAAAAAGTTAATAATAATAATAATGTTATTAGAGATTCATTCTGAATATTAATGTTATTACATCTTCAATGTGTAATATCGTATTATTATTATTATTATTATTATTATTATTATTATTATTATTATTATTATTGAGCTGTCAGATGTAAATTTGCTCTCTGTGTTGTTACAGGTCTATGAGACACCGTTCTTTGTGGCAGTGGATCATGGGAAGAAGAAAGTTGTCATCAGTATCAGAGGAACACTGTCACCTAAAGTGAGCTTTCACTAGCAGCACACAAAGAAGAAGACTTACTCTTACACTGCTGACAGACCTTTCAGTTTTACATTTCTGTTCTCAGGATGCATTAACGGATCTTACTGGGGATTCGGAGCGCCTACCTGTCGAGGAACAGCACGGGGTCTGGCTTGGCCATAAGGTACACACGCACACACACACACACACACACACACACACACACACACACACACACACACACACACACACACACAGAAGCCCTTGCATTTCTGTCTTTCTTAAAAAAGATGTAAACATTTGTGTTATCTTCTGACTGTCATCTGTGGCGCCCTCTCTTCCTCCTCTCGTAGGGAATGGTTTACTCTGCAGAGTACATTAAGAAGAAGCTGGAACAGGAGATGATTCTGTCTCAGGCTTTTGGGAGAGATTTGGTGGGTTCGGGGTGGGGCAGGGCAGTGCAGCAAAAGTGCCTCCTGTTTGTAAAAAGATGATGCTTTTTAAAGAGGGTCTTCTCTAACATTTTCCTTTCTGTTCTCAGAGCAAAGGAACCATGCATTATGGGTTGGTGATCGTGGGCCATTCCCTTGGTGCCGGAACAGCCGCCATTCTCTCCTTCCTACTCCGCCCACAGTATCCCACACTGCACTGCTACTCGTACTCTCCGCCCGGGGGGCTCCTGAGGTCAGTCTTGCGATTGAGATGCACTTCACTTTCTCAGCTTTCACACTCTGCTCCTGGCAAATGGATATTAGGCAACATGCCATCCATTATGCTGTGATGTTGCTCAGTAGACTCGCCCTCACTCTGCCTCTCCTATTGTTTTGTTGGATTGCTGACAGCAGAGTTTAGATGAGGCACACTTAGTTGGACAAAGAGAAAGGAGAAATAATGAGAAAGCCCATTAAGTGTGAATAATAGAGTCATTCTTATAGGGGCTTATCTAAATGACCTCAGTAAGACCTTCCATCTCCATCCATTAAGCACTTTTTGCGATGCAAAGCAGCCCTGCGTGTGATGGGCCCCTACAGAGATGAGTCGAGCCCTTCAGTGTGTTCAAACTTCACTTTGATCTGGTCAGGGTTCAGAGCAGGTTGTCTGGGTTCCTTTTATTAGCAACTGAATTTCTTTCCTCTTTCTTTCTTTTTCTTCTCTTCTGTATTTATCTAATTCTTTCCAAGATGGCGCCATTGAGGTGGCAGCCTGTTGTAGTAGCTCAGTTTTTTGGTCGAATGTTTCTTGTACTTAGGTTTACTTTTCTGTTTGTCTTTTTATCATTTTCAATCACAATGGACACCAAACTTGTGGCGCTGGCACTGCTTTTTTCTCTGTTTATGACCATGTCTGGAGATCCTGTGTGGTGCCACGCTCCTATTCTTTACTCCTATTGGTTACTCAGTTGTTGGAGCTTAGCAATGCAGCTGTGCTGCCGCATGAGTTGTGGAAGGGAAGACGGGCACGAAGAGCTGCATTGCACGCTGAGGAGACGTTACAAGCCCTTAATTCCTTCCATCGGTATGGCAAAGTGAGCTCACTTCTCAACACGATATACAAGCTCACGGGAGTGTAGCGTCATGGTGTTTAAGGAGTCATGGCTAACCACACTAACTCCGGACTCGCTGGTATCTATGGACATCTTTCACCTCATTCCGGCTGACAGGACAGCAGAGAGTGGTAAATGAAGCGGACTGGCAGTATTTGTGAATGGTAGATGGTGTAATTCGGGACACATCACTGTTAAAGTACAGATCTGCTGTAAGAACTTTGAGCTGTTAGCTATTAGCACAAGACCACACTACCTCTCGAGGGAAGTATTGCTTATTGTGATAGCTGTGTATGTTCCCCTGTCTGCCAATGCTGACAAGGCTTGTGATATCATACACTCATCTGTGTGCAGACTGCAAACACAGCACCTGCAAGCTCTCATCCTTATCTCTGGACACTTTAATCATGCTTCTCCATCCTCCGCTCTGCACACTCTTCACCCTGTAGGTAACCTGCCACACCAGAGGCAGTAGAACACTGGACCTGTTTTATGAAAACATAAAGGAGGCTTATAACTCCTCACCACTCCCTTGGAAGATCTGGCCATAATCTAATTCATCTGCTGCCTGTGTACAAACCCCTTGTCTACAGAGAACCAGCAGTGACCCACACAGTGAAGAAATGGTCTAAGCACTCTGAAGAGGCTCTGCAGGACTGTGTTGAAACCACAATGTGGGAAGAGCTGTGTGATCCCAATGGGCAGGACATTGACAGTCTCCCACACTGCACTACGGTCTATATCAACTTCTGTGTGGAGAACAGTGTCCCCACTAAGACCATTCAGTGTTTCTCCAACAACAATTGATGGATGAATCCTGACATAAAGGCTCTCGTAAAAAAGAAGAAAGGGGTTTCAGGTCAGGTAACTAGGGTGAGCTGAATGCTGTGTAGAGGGAACTGAGAAGGAGAATAAAAGAGGGAAAAACAACTACAGGAGGAAGCTGGAGGATCAGTTACAGCATAAAAATGTCAGTGGTGTTTGGAAATGCTTTAAAAACATCTCTGGCAACAAGAAACCTGGCTCCCACCTCAGATGTGCAGTCCCTCAGGAGAGGTAGAGGTAAGAGGGAGCTCTTGTCTTGTGGAGGCTGACTGCAGAGGAGTCAGTGCTGATAATGGGACTGTTCATAAATGCTTGAAGTCCTAATAATGGTTAATGTGAATTTATAGACATGTATTTTCTTTTCTGTTTACTTTTCACTTTTCTTAATAAACCAGCGCACATACAATTTCCCTGGAGGTGTCCTTTAGTCTTGGTTTGGTGAACCCTGATTTTATTTCTTAATGCTTACTCTGTGACTTCCCCTTGGATTTTACCGTCCTCCAGGAGCGATCTTCCACATATTAGTTTGTTAGTTTGTCTCTGCTTCTTTATTGATTTAGTATCTTAGACTTTCAAATCAGACTTTTGATGTGTGTAATGTTACACTTCAGGTCTGAATAATAATCAGTCACACCTGACCAGATCTTCAATGCCAGTTTGAAACACAGAGCATCAGAACCTGCAAATCTGATGAGCTGTTGGAGAATTGCAATTCTGATGTTTTTCATCCTCTAGTTTCAGCACCATGTCACAATTAGCTTTTATGTCCACAGGATGTATGTATTCTTTATTTCAGAGTGGACTGAGCTACGGTAATAATTACATGTGTGTCTACAGTGCCTTGAAGAAGCATTCAGACCCCTTGAACCTTTCCACATTTTTTCACGTTACTCCCACAAACGTAAATGTGATTTAATGTGATATACAAACAGAAAATAGCAAGTAATTGTGAATTGAAAAGAGAATGATGCTTAGTTTTTAAAATGTGTTATAAATAAAAATGATTAAGTGTGTCATGCATTTGTATTCAGCCCCCTGTACTCTGATACCCCAAAATAACATCCAGTGTGACCGACTGCCTTCAGAAATCACCTAATTAGTAAATGGAGTCGCTGTGTGTAATTTATTCTCAGTACAACTACAGCTGTTCTGTGAAGTCCTCAGAGGTTTCTGAGAGAACATTAGTGATCAAACAGCATCATGAACACACAGCAGACAGGTTGTGGAGAATGTAAAGCAGAGTTGGGTTGTAAAAAATATCCCAACCTATGAACATCTCACTGAGCACTGGTCAATCCATCATCTGAAAATAAAAGGAGTACGGCACAACTGCAAACCTACCAAGGCTTGGCCATCCACCTAAACTGACAGCCCAGGTAAGGAGAGCACTAATTAGAGAAGCAGCCAAAAGCCCCACGGCTGATGCTCTCCATCCAATCTGACTGAGTTTGAGCAAAGAAGAATCGGGGAGAAATTTCAGCCTCTAGATTTGCAAAGTTAGTAGAGACGGACCCTGAAAGACTCGCCGCTGCAGTGAAAGGTGGTCCTACGATGTATTTATAGTTTAGTAAGGATTGGTGTCAGTGGTTTAATGTTGTGTTTAAATCCCGAACACTGAATAACAGTGTTCTCCTCCTTCTGTCCTGAGTGCAAAGTTAACTTTCCTTTTACTCAGACTTTATGCGTATGATCATGTATTTTTTATCCATATTTATATGCCAGTTGTCCTTTTTAGAAATCCTATAATAAACCCTTACGTACTATATTACAGCACTGCAATGCTTTAAACCTCATAACACCAAGTTGAGGTCTGTCTGTCCCTTATCCATGTATCTTCATTTGTTGGATAAAGTTGTACTAGTGTGATCATTTCATAACAAATGGACCAATAGAAATGGTCTAAATGATTTAGGAGTGAATCAATATTAAGGTACCACTTTACAGACACTATTTTAAATGTATGTATGGAGGGTTGATAAGCAGCTTATTAATGTTTATTATCATGAATACAACTCATTCATAGGCTGTTATAACACCAGTGCAATAACCAGTAATTAGTTGTTTTATAAATTTGTGCCAAAAATGTCTTGTAAAGTTTTAGTTACTGTTAAGAATGTTTAATAGCAGCATTTATGACTAATTCTTGTGTGTGTGTGTGTGTGTGTGTGTGTGTGTGTGTGTATGTGTGTGTCTGTCGCAGTGAGGATGCTATGGAGTACTCTAAAGAGTTTGTGACTTCTGTAGTGTTGGGGAAAGACCTCGTACCCAGGTAAGTTCAGCTGAATCATTGAGTAGAGAGAAGCAGGAGTTATGCTCTTAACACTGTAAAGCGCTTTAACGACGGAACTGAAAGAGTCAATTATTTATTTTTGGTTTCTGATCTAATTGCTGGAACATTGATTCTCATTCAGAATTTGCTTTATTACCACCGAAGCCCCTTTTGACTGATTATGCAGTTGTTCAGTGCTTTGGATGGACTGCTGATTTAGAAAAATGTGAAAAAAGGGTTGAAATAACATCTTTCACAATAAAAATACATTGTTGTTATATGACCCCATCGTGTGGGATTGCGTGTTTTATTTCAGGATCGGCCTTTCCCAGCTTGAAGGTTTTCGTCGGCACCTCCTTGAAGTCCTACAGAAGAGTGATAAGCCAAAGGTGGGTGCGCACACACACACACACACACACACACACACAAAACATTAAACATTTGCTTAACCTTATTTAGCCCCATTTTGCTTGTGCACAGTGACGTGACGGTTATCTTCAAAACTTGATGAAAACATTTGGAAATTTGGAGCATTAATCTGATCAAATATACAATATTATTATTTTTATATTTACTACAAAAAGCTTATTTTCCTGAAAAGCTCTCAGTAGGCATGGAGGAAGATGTTTATCCACACACACACACACACACACACACACACACACACACACACACACACACACACACACACACGTGAATCACATCTATCAGCTCCTACACACTCTCCTCAGCTTTACACAGCACTGCACCACTCCACCTCACTCTGCTTTGCATCCCTCATAGCCCCTGTATAAATGCTTAATCAGCCATAAGTCGTCATAACTCTCTCTGCCTTTCTCTTTCTCTCTCTCTCTCGTTCTGTCGGTGTCTCTCTCTCCCTCTTTCTCTCTCAGTGGAGGATTATTGTTGGGGGCACTAAGTGTATTCCTAAGACTGAACTGCCGGTTGAAGATGATGCTCCTTCTCAGGGTGTAACTCCCTCCAACTCCCGTCTATGTTTACACCCCAGTGACCTGAGCATCGCCTTGTCCGCCTCCACCCCACTCTACCTGCCTGGACGCATCATCCATGTGGTCCACAACCACCCCCCTGAAACCTGGTAAGAGGCACAGGGCGAAAAGACATTCCATAAATGTGAATCAGACTTGTGAAAAGAACCCTGAATAGTTCAAAAGTACTTAAGGAGTACTGGATTCCCGGTGTTTACTGAGCGGTACGTCATGGTGATTAGTGAGCACCAGTTCATAGTGGATACTGGGCAGTGCGTCATGAGTGATTAGTGAGCACCGGTTCATGAGTTGGATGCTGAGCGGTCGTCATAGTGATTAGTGAACCAGTGAACACCGGTTCATAGTGGATGCTGAGCAGTGCGCGTCGCGAGTGATTAGTGAACAGTGAACGCAGTTCGCCCAGTGGATACTGAGCAGTGCGTCATAGTGATTAGTGGTGGTGAACGCAGTTCATAGTGGATACTGAATGAGTCGTCCTGATTGGTGAGCACCGGTTCATAGTGGATGCTGAGCGGTCGTCGCGGTGGTTAGTGAACGGTGAACACCGGTTCATGGTGGATGCAAAACTGATGCGATCATAGTGATTAGTGACACCAGTTCATAGTGGATACTGAGCGGTGCGTCGCGGTGATTAGTGAACAGTGAACACCCAGTTCGCAGTGATTTACTGAGCAGTGCGTCATGGTGATTGAAGTGAGCGCAGTTCATGAAGTGGATACTGGTAGTGCGTCTAGTGATCAGTGAGCACCAGTTCATGAGTGGATATGAACTGTGCGTCATAGTGATTGAAGTGAGCACCAGTTCATGAGTGGATACTGAACGGTACGTCATAGTGATTAGTGAACAGTGAACAGCAGTTCATAGTGGATACTGAACGGTACATCCTAGTGATTAGTGAGCACCAGTTCACTTAGTGGATGCCACTGAGCGGTACATCACATAGTGATTAGTGAGCACCGGTTCATGGTGGATACTGAACGGTACATCATGGTGATTAGTGAACACCAGTTCATAGTAGTTTACTGAGCGGTGCGTCGCGAGTGATTAGTGAACGCAGTTCATGAGCGGTTGCCTGAGCGGTGCGTCGCGAGTGATTGAAGTGAACGCCAGTTCGCCAGATGGATGCTGGGCGAGTGCGTCGGTGATTAGTGAACGCCCGGTTCGCAGTGGATGCTGAGCGGTGCGTCATGGTGATTAGTGAACGCAGTTCATGAGTGGATACTGAGCAGTGCGTCATAGTGATTAGTGAACACCAGTTCGCAGAGTAGTTTACAAACGGTATGTCATAGTGATTAGCTGAACACCAGTTCACCGAAATGGATACTGAGCGGTGCGTCGCGTGATTAAGTGAACACCAGTTCATGAGTAGTTACTGAGCAGTGCGTCATAGTGATTAGTGAACGCAGTTCGCTAGTGGATACTGAGCGGTGCGTCATAGTGATTAGTGAACACCAGTTCATAGTAGTTACTGAACATAGTTCAATCAATCAAGCAACCTTTATTTTCGCTGGAATACAATTCATGCTGGTTAATGAGCAACAGTGATTGGTAGACAATCCATAGTGGTGGGTGAACACAATTCATAGTGGTTTGAAACAATGCCATTTATAAGACAGCACAGTGGATCTTAGAGCATAATTCACATTCTCTCTCTCTCTCTCTCTCTCTGTTTGTCTGTGACCCCCCCTCTCTATCTCTCTCTCTCTCTCTATCTATCTCTCTCTCTCTCTCTCTATCTCTCTCTCTCTCTCTCTCTCTCTCTCTCTCTAGCTGTGGTCAGGAAGACCCCACATACTCTGCTTTATGGGGTGATAATAAGGCCTTCGATGAGGTCATCATCTCTCCGGCCATGCTGAATGAGCACATGCCTCACGTGGTGATGGAGGGCCTCAATAAGGTGAGTGTGTGTGTGTGTGTGTGTGTGTCCGTCCGCTTTTCTGAGTATCGTGTTACTGGTGCACCTCTCTGTGGGTGTTTGGGTGAACCAAGGCACTTAGAGCCACTCAACACACACACACACACACACACACACACACACACACACACACACACACACACACACACACACACACACACACACACAGAATATTAGTATCACTACCAATGTGGCAGAATTACAGAAACTGACACTATGCAAACATGCAAATCTACAAATCTCTTAGCAACACGTTTACTTTATTTATCTCGCCTGGGTTGAGCTCCGTGTGTGGAATGGCTGGGGCTTCAGGCTGCTGATTTGTTTGTGTGAAGGCTTTGCTGCAAAACTGGAATGGGGCTTATTGGTGTTGCAGGACTCTGTGTGTGCATGTGGATCGCAGTTGTGGTGTATTGTTGCTGATGGCAGTGGGCTGAGATGGGGCTGCCGCTGATTAGTTTATCTGCAATGAATTATGGGAAAAGGTGATTGTAATGCACCTCAGGGAGTGTTGTGTGCTCTGTTATGCACTATAATGTTCACATGATCAGAAAAGTCATTGTAACAGATTTCGTACACTATAGGAAGTGTAAGGTGAGCTATTTAAAGCTCTCTAATGATCATATGACCCACACTGTCAGTTCTGTAATGATCTAACTAAATACAGAGTCTTTCCACTGAAATCCAAACAGCTGGGACTTTGTCTCCTTTTGCTGCAGGAACGGCCTCTTTTCTTCTGGGAAGGCTTTACACTAAACATGGGAACATTTGCTGTGAGGAGGAATTTGATTGTTTTCAGCCTCACGAGCGTTAGTGAGCTCGGGTACTGATGTTGGATGATAAGTTCTGAGAATCCAACTCATCCCAAAGGTATTGGATGCAGCTCCACTGCAACACAGCTCAATGCTGGATATTTAAACCTCCCAGTCCATTCTCAGCATTGGGAATCGTGACCTCGAGACACAGCTGCTCTAGAACGTCCTGTTCTGTCGGTCAGTGCTTTCCTATAGAGATCATACAAACTGTGTGTAAACACCTGTGTCAGCATCTTAAAGTAGTGTTGCAAAGTGAAAACTTTAAATCAGAATTTTGCTCCATAGGCTCTCATCGTCTCACAAGCGCCCTCTTGTGTCTGATTAATCCAAAACAGATGTAGAGTAGAATACTTGCTAGAGGGAATAGTAGTTAGTCACAGCCCCTAAATTGAGGCTCTTTGCTCTCTGACCTTCTCATCGGTGACTTCTATGGTCTTCCAGGTCTGACTCTCCTCACTCCTCTTCTCTTTCTTTCCTCCTTGTTCTTCTCAGCGCAAGCATCAATTGCAGGTCTGTGTGTGTGTCCGTCCATCCGTCCTCGTATGCAGGTTCAGTCTACAGTAATGTGTTTTGGTGTCTCTGCAGGTTCTGGAAAACCCATTTTTCCTTTCAGACAAGTTTGAGGTTGAAGATGAAGATTATAGCGCTGCAGCACTGGCTGATTCACACACTCCTCCAGATTCTCCTACGACTCCTCTCATTTCCGACGAATCCTTTTCCCCAATCTCCAGTCCCTTAACTTTACCCCCATATGAAGGAGCCTCTGCTCAAGCAGTAACCCAAATCCCTTCACAGCAGCGGCCTTTAGCAGCTCCAGACATCGTTACTGATAACCCTTCGGCAGCAGCATCGCCATCTAATGCTGAAATGCAGGAGTCTCGGAAAGCTAGCAGTCCTCTAATTAAGACACTCCAGAAACAAGCTCCAGAAGATTTTCAACACCCTGTTGATGGCACATGTACTGCACCATCACTTCCGTAGTGTAGTTCTGCAGCATCAATCAATGACTTGTTTTGCAGTAACTGATGTTTTTCACACACACATACTAAATTAATATTATTTTAATTTAAAGGGCCCATCTTACGCTCAGCTGACGTTGGACAAATGTAGATTAGAGTTGAATGTAAACCTTAATTTTTGCACTTTTTGACAGCTGTTCCACAATGTCACATTGAATGGACCAATAGAAATGCTCCACAGTGATCAAATGGTTTCTCAGCGTTGTTCATGCTTGACAGTGATCATCCACAGCTTTAATACACAACCTGGTAATGAACCCAGTCGGAAGGAGCTAAACTGCTTTGGATAAATGAGTGGATAGATAGTTAACGTGGTGTGTTTTTGTGACAAAAAGGGCCGTTTCTTCAGTTTATTCTTAAACCCTCCTTTTCTGTCTAATCTCCTTCCTCTGTAGGTGCTCCGTTTTCTCTGTTCACTGCACGTTTAACATCCGTTCACTCATTTCTGCATTTCCCCCTCTGTCCACTTATCTCTGTCACATGCATTTGTACACTATTTAAAGGCCTGTCTTACTTCATTCTTCTTCAGTGCTGGTGACTGAAACGCCACTGTTGTGTGTATGCATTTCTCACTGTTGTAAGAAAACTGTCATTTTATAGGAAAGAAAAACAACATTCCTGACTTTAATGCAGATTAAAATAATAGACTCATATTTAATGGTTGTTTATGAAGGTTGCTCCAGTACAAACCTGTGTACAAGGTTTTGCTGTGACAGTGTGTTTTGATTTGCTCTGTAGTTTACAGCCTCAGCCCTGCTGATCAGGTGAAATCACACACTTCTTGGCTGTGTGTGTGTGTGTGTGTGTGGAGCTTAAACCCTGTGTTGCTGGTGGTGGTGAGAGTACTCTGTTTTGACTCTGGTAAATGGAGACGGACTTGATTTCAGTTCTGCCCTTCATTGCACTCTCTGTTATGTTTACATGCTTTTTGAATTTCCCCCCATTAGTGATTCACAACCCCCCACTCCCATTATCTAGGATCCCCCCTATTTAGGACTCTCCATATCACACAATGTTACCAGTGATGGCAGGGTGAAGCCTAGCCCGGTCTTCCTCTGAGACCCGTGAAGCCCCATCACATGTTTCCAGACTACTGCAAACAACAGCGCTACTACTGCAGACTCCTGCAGCACCACTGCAGCTCAACGTGGAGGAGGACAAGAGCTGTTGCTTCAGCTTACAGAAACCTGGGCTGGCTAGCGTCACCCATGTTAAGTGATGGGGGAGAGGGAGGACCATCGTGCTCGCTCAGAAAGAGGCAGGACAGTTATGCTCTCTCGGACTCCTGATTTCGGATGGCAGTGGCCAAACTGCAGGCTGATGGAGCTCTTATGAGGGGAGGATCTTTACCGGATATTTTCGGAGGCAATGGATTTGTTTTTTAATGGTCATCAGTTTATGTGATCCCCAGTATTCAAATGAGCACTCGCTCATCCAATCACATTCCATGCCGTTGTCCAGCGCATGCTTTCAGATGTTATATTGTGATGTCTGTACTGTGAACATGTCTTGAAATGTTGATTCTTATATTGCCCACAACTAATATAATAACAGTACTAATATTTGTAATCGTCGTGTCCAACTCCTAGAAGTCTACATTCTCAGGCTCTTGTCTGCCTCAATGACTCTGAATGTAATACTGTCTCTACAGCAGACGTGCATTAGACTGATCACTTCTTATGTAAGATTTATTTAGCATTATGTTATTATAGCATTATGGCATCATCCTGTCCTGCAGGCCACTGTTACATTTGTCTTTGTGTCTGATTTGTCACTGGTTTAACATTCTCTGATTAGTCACAGAATTCATGTGCATTCATATTCATCTTCCTTCTAACTGTTTTAACCTCAATAACATTAATATCAATAAACATAATGTACCGTGTGAGTGTGTGTGTGAGTGCGTGTAATTACTACAGATTTTGTGTCAAGGTGCTTTCTCAATTACAGGATGTTCCATTTGAATTGTGATATCATGAGATATTTCTTAATACAGGATGTCATAATTACGACATATGTCATAAAATGCTCGTCTTCATTACAAGGTGTTTTATGTAATAATTGTGTCATAATATCAGTTCATTGATTGTTTCTTCTAAGATCATGGATAACTGTATCTCTCCACTTTGATGGAGCACCATCAATCCAAAGAACACAGTTACACTGTGCCACACGTCAGTACTGGGGGGCTTCAGGCATGGTGCCAGTATGTTCATGTTTGTGTGTGTGCATTTGCACATATGTGTCAGCAATGGGTACAACTGAAAGTAGCTAAATGAATTCTTTGAAGGGGTGTCCACAAACATTTGGACATATAGTGGGTGTCATCAACGAGTTGCTTTTCATAATTTCAAGATGTTCTAGGTCATAATTGTGACATAATGAATTGTTTTTGCGTTATGAAATGTTCTGTCATAACTAGGACATGATTTCTAATGACATCATATACGTCTATACGTCTCATAAATACAGGTCATAACAAGCACTTTAAGGTTCTCGTTTAAAGTTACCATTTTGGAAATGTGAGGTTTTCGTGTGACTGTTTCGTGTGAAGTTGATTGATTTGATTGGCAGAGCAGACAGGCTCTTATATCCAGAGATGTTCACACTCGATTGATCCTTCAAGGATTATTTACTATAGAAATCGATTCTAAATGGAACCACAAGGACTCAAAGAAACCTTTGCACGAATAAGAGGGTCGATGTAGAACTTTTTTGAAAAGGGTTTGTGAATGGCACCAAAAAAGGTTCCTCTCCTGTAAGCTTGGCATTGAATGTGCTGTAGAACCCTTTCCAGGATTTCTCAACCTGGACCACCAGTGGGCAGTGAAATGGTCCACAGGCCCGTCCTCAGGGGGAGGCAGTGGTCCATCGTGGTGATACCACTTTACAAGATAAAATTCTATGTTCTTAGTTTAAGTCAAACTTTATTTATTTATCAGGTTAAAATGGTAACCATCAAATAAAAATGAATAGAAACTAATAAATGACTCTAAAAACTCTAAAAAACTGTTCCTCAGGAAATGCAAAAATCATAGGTACAACCCAGACTACATCAAATAGGAATTGATGGTCAGTAGACAGATTGTCAATATGGGTTTTACATGAGAGTTATAAATGGCTTGACCATCAGGTAGAAAAGCTTGAGAAGCCCTGCTCTACAGCACATTCTCCATCACTCTGAACCACCTGCCTCATGCCTTAGGCGCCTATGATCCAAGGTGTTTTTCTGTGGAGCACTTACCACAGCATACCATGAACACCCTGCAAGACCTGCCTGATGTTTTGGAGATGTTCTGACCCAGTGGTGTAACCATCACAGATTGGTTCCAGTCAGAATTTTTCCTGCTTCAGCGCATCAGCTTTCACAGCCTATTGTCAGGAACCTCTGGTACCAGATCACCAATCTACCCTTCACCTGTCAGTGGGTTTAATGTTTTGGCTGATTGGTGTATAGCTATGTGTGGGGAGCTTGTTTATTCCTCCCTGACTAAACTGGAGCTCTGCATCGACACACATCAGACTGTCTGTATGTGAGGGAGAGAAAACACAGGAGACCACGAGGATTAATTTTGAAACTGAAGATGAAAGCGTGTGTGAAGGGCTCGGTGACTTTCACAGTGACATTTCAGTGACATTGCATCATTTCCTTTCATTTTCCATCTTATGCTGCTTTATTTCTCTCTTCCAGGTTTTGGAAAACTACAACAAAGGGAAAACTGCTCTTCTGTCTGCAGCGAAGATCATGGTCAGCCCCACTGAAGTGGACCTGAATGCAGAGACCATTTTCCTTGGAGCCTCCAACTCCCAGCAGCCCTCACCGCCCACACACCACCGCAGAAACAGCAGTGTGCGGTCAGTCCTGATACCCCTCACTAAAATCCAGTGTGACCAGTTGCCTTGGAAGGTCACCTAATTAGTAATAAGAGTTGACCATGGTCACTCTGGAGCCATATATTCTTGATATGGCTCCTATGAAGATATGTGTCACATGGCTCCTATGTCAGTGATGAGGAAACGTCATATTATGTACTCGTACATTTCAAAAGTCCATCAGTGTGTGAGACGAACACATTCCGATTTGGGTTTGGTGTGAAATCTTCTCAAATCTGAGTGAAATCATTCTGTCTGCAACTAATCTGATTAATCTGATCCAAAATGACGTGCATGTGTGGAGTACAGTGTAGTGCACGGATGACCATGACAACAAGCATCACGTCAATCCAGGCAGTAAGAGGAGCAGCAATGTGTTAACTGTGTCTATGAGGCGCATGAGCTGGACGTCAGTTCCATCACCGATGACATGAAAGTGGAAGCATAAGACAAGGCAGCCATTCATGATGGACTTGTGTGTCTTGAAAGATTCTCACCTCCTCAGAAGATCCTTTAAGAGCCCATATTCCAGTAATGTTGCATGTTGTAGCTGCCTTGTCTGGGCAACTGCTTGAGCAGCTACACTCTATTGAGCTCCAGGTTGCATGTAAACATGGTTATTATAGAGAAGCTTACTGATTTCTTTAGAGTGGTGGTGAATGAAACACCTGACAACACAAACACAGCCATTTTATACACGATCCAAACCCACCCGTGAAGCTCCATCTGTCTAGAACCCAAATCTTCTCAGAACCCTGGTAAACCAATGACGAATGAGGAGCCTTTGAACAGTCAGACTGGGTTTCACACCAAACTCACTCAGACTGTTTATGTCTTAACTGGTCAGAATTGTAGAGGATGTTGAAGGATGTGTGTGTGTGTGTGTGTGTGTGTGTGTGTGTGTGTGTGTGTGTGTGTGTGTGTGCGCGCGCAGCTGATGTGAGCGGGTGTTCAGTGGAAGTTCTGTGAAAGTGTTTAATGCTGTGCTCTGATCTTCTCTCGTTCTCGCTTGCCCACTCCAGAACCACTTACGGTAGCATCCAGTCCCCCCCCGCCCCCCGCCCGCTCTGGTTCAGTAGGAAAGAACAGCGTAGATGAAGCCTTATCCTGTCCAAATGACTCAGTCTCACCTTTCCCCTCTTCTCTTCCTTTCCTGTCTCTCTGCTCACTTCATTTCCTCTCTGCTTTGCTCCGCCCCTTTCTCTCTCTTTTGGATTATTTTAATCCAATTTTTCTCACTCCTTCACTTTCTCTTTCCACTATTCTACACTTTATTTCTCTCTCTCTCTCTCTCTCTCTCTCTCTCTCTCTCTCTCTCACTCTTTCACACGCATCCTCTTCCTTGCTTTATTGTCCCTTCTCTTCTCTATCCACTCCTCCACTCCTCTTTCCTTTCCCCCTGTAGCTCCTGTGCCCGCTCCGAGATTTCCCTGGATGGTTTTTCAGAGTGTCCTCCTCCACCCATTCCTATTGTGCTGACGGGGGCCCGCGAGCGTCTGACCGTGGAGCTGCGGGAGCGAAAGGCCCCCCTGGCTGTCATGGAGAGCCTTTCAGACGTCGATTCTCTCTACAGCCTTGACTCCCGTCGTTCCTCTGCTGCACTGAGGGGGTCACCGTGCCTGGGATCACTGCCCTTCCCGCTGGATGCTCCAATCCCTGAGGAGAACCCTTCTCTGAGCTCTCGCACAGAGCTTCTGCCGGCCGATGGGCTGCTTCAAGCATCTCCGGAGCACGAGCTTGGGGAGTCCGGACCCTACTGCCCGACGCCGCCAGAGCTGACCGTTCCTTCCCAGCACCTCCTGCCAAAACATCCTCACCAGAGTGGCCATGTTTCTCCTCTTCTGCTCGGACAGACTGCGATCAGTCAGCCTGGCCATCAGCAGAGGGTGGTCTTGCGGCCCTCCTCGAAGATGTTTGAAGTGAATCAGCGGTTATCCATCGCTAAAAGCCAGGAGATGAGCCCCAGTGCTCCCTGGAGTGGATCTGTGGAGGACGACCGTGGAAAGGATGAGAGGGATGGAGGTAATTCGTGATGAACAAAATGATTGCCTTTTCAGATGGTGATTCAGAGACTGTTGGCCATTTAAGGGTTGATAACTAATTATTTCCACTGTTTTTGTTTTTGTTTTTTATTTTACTGACCAAATGCATCAGCATTACAATATTGTATTGATATATATATATATATATTGCAGAGTTGAGGATTTGATTGCATTAGTTAGGTCAGGATATTGGATGATCACCACCCTACCTCATCCCCAATGCATCCCAAAAGTTTTGGAAGTTTTGGATTTACATAAATAATTTGAATTATTTAACTAATATAATTTAAATTATCCTTCAAGAATTTGGGGAAAACAAGTCATTTTTCTAACAAAAACATTTCATGCTGATAAATGAAACTTCAGCGAAGGCCCTGAAGTGGACAAAATGCAGTTTGAATGCGTCTGTGACTCTTAACTCTTAAATGTAAACATGGTCAGTGTAGGAAACGTGCAGAGTGGGCTGGAGACTCACTGATACTGAGAGTGGATGTACTGTTCAAGTGGTCCCTTAAAGACCCACCCTTAATATCAGCAGACCAGTTACGAGCTCAGAGGTGGAGCTTAGTGAGGCAGGGTTTTCTGCTTCGTACACAACAACCAGTGGTTGTGTGAACATCCTGATCGTATCCACCCACAGTTACGTATGTAGTAAAAGAAAGAATCTCATGATCAGTTACAGACAAAGCGACCTCTTCAGGCAGGTTTGAATCAGTGAAAGTGTCTTTTGTTTGTATAAAATCAATATTTTTGGATAACTTTTTTTAACATTTTAGACATGATGTTAAATTAGTATAAAGCTGAATTGGTATTTTTGAATTGGCAATTAAGTGGTGTTATTAAATTTTACTTCACTACTTAGAAAACAGATCAAGCCTTGAGGATCCCCTGATGGACACCATACAGACCAATTCAGACCATCACCCTTTCATTCCGTTTCTACAGCTGATTTTTTAACCCCTTCATGCATGAATAACAAGAACATGAATCGGGATTTTCCCAAATGATTTTATTCTCCTTTCAGGCTGATAAAACTATTGAATTGTGTGTGTTTGTGAGTTATTCATGTGTTCATCTACACTGATATTGCATTAATGGCCCAATGAATGGAACAAATAGAGTTTTTCATTTATTATAAATATTATCTTTTAGCCTGGACTGGTCTGATTGTGAAAAAATCATGAACCACCGTCCACTGACCTCTGTTTTCTAATAAATACATACATAAATAAATTAATGTGAGACATTTCAGACCAAATACAACATTGAAAATAATCACTGACCACCGTGTATGAAAGGGTTAAGGTGAACCTGCTGAATAGCAGGGCTTTAAAAGTATTCAAATCGGCGTAATCTGAGAATTCTTGCTCTAGAGGTTGTAGAATGTAATTCACGGCTTTGAGCCCCAACGATACATAAACATCTCTGAAATGCTGATACCAATATCATCACAGTTCTGGCAAAATCATTGAAAAATCTTTCCTTATCCTGCAGATATGAGGTCGCCCCCTGCTGTCTTAGATGACAACAAACAGTCAGAGAATCGAGCTGAGGTCAAAGTGGACATAGAGAGTGGACCACCCCTCCCTACCCCACTCTCTAATGGTAACCCCAGTCAGGCTGTGCTGGAATTCGCCCAGTACTTGGACTCCCTCTTCAGGCTGGACGGCAGTGGGTCTCCCCCACTGGAGCTTTCTGATGGGGAATCGGAGTCTGGCAGGGGTTCCTGCAGCCAGGCAGAGGGTCAGTGTGATGATCAGCCCGTAAAGGGCGCGGACAGGGACAGGCAGCTACTGGTCAGGGCAACTCTGGAGCCCAATCTTGTCCCCAAACCACCTCGCACCTTCGCTGGCTCTGCGGATCCTTCGTCTGGCATTTCGCTCTCTCCGTCCTTCCCTCTGTCCTCCTCTGGAGAGCTAAATGACCTTTCACCCCCTGACGGGTCACTACCGGTCAACCACTCTGCTCTACGAACTTCCACTGCCTGTCCTTATCCTGACGACAACACATTATCGTCCATGGTGTAAGTGACCCACAGACTGACCCACTACCCTGCTGGGGTCTGTACACTACAACTCAAAAGCCTGGAATCGCTGATTACAGTGATACAGTGCAGATACAAAATCTTATTTTCTTACAGTCGAATCTGCCTCATTTTAATACGTCTGTCATGTACAGTGTCATTTTATCTTATGCTTACATTCAAATTAGCACCAAGGCAGATGGTGTTCGGTTGCCAGATTTGCTGGGAGTTTCTCTCAGAAGAGACGAGACAGGATTGCAAAAATGGATGTGTTATTATATAATAGATTTTACCACAATTCGATTCAGTTCAGAGCAACGATTGAAAATAGAATGAATCTCTAATAACATTAATATCCAGAATGAATCTCTAATAACATTAATATCCAGAATGAATCTCTAATAACATTAATATCCAGAATGAATCTCTAATATCATTAATATCCAGAATGAATCTGTAATAACATTAATATCTAGAATGAATCTCTAATATCATTAATATCCAGAATGAAGTTCTAAAGAATCCATATCCAAAATAAACATGAAACATATTAATAACCTGTTCTAAATCCATTTATATCCAGGATGAATTGCATGAATATCCAGAATAGCTTGTAACAAGTGGTGCTCAAATCCCAAGGCAGAATAAATGACCAGCACCACATATAAACATTTGGTAGGTTATGATTCCCCCAAAACTGATATTTTAAACAACATCTGAGCAAATTTAATCATTTCAGTCTACACTGTTACAGATTTTCAGCTATAACTCATATGACAAGTGATTCCAAACTTTTGAATGGTAGTGTATACCACCCCCACCCTCTAAACCCCCCAACAAGCAGTGGGTGCACTTTTATTGCTTACTCGGACAAGCTTGTAGAAACCTGCATGCGTAGCAATGCAACCTGTCCAAGACATCCAGGCCAGACGAAGGCCAACGGAATCACAAAGAACAGGATAAACCTCATTTTCTTACTGTTGAGACGTTTTCCACACTGAATGCAGTCTGCCTCGCGCGTCACTGTCACACATATGGCCTGCTGCCACAGGAGGGCGCCGGGCTGCTCCTATAAAGACATTAAAACACACTAGTGCTGCCGTATGGATAAAGCTTTGCACAAATGACCAGAAATACGCATCGAGTCTAATCTTATCTTATGTTTACATTCATATCAGCGCCACTGAACGGTAGAGCGTGCGAAGTTGCCAGAGTTGCAGAGATTCCTCTTAAAGGGGACAAGACAGGATGGTAAAAGGGACTGCATGCTTAAAGGGGGGTTTACTGTTGTTTTTTATTATTTCTGCATAATTCAGTGGTTGGGATGAGGACATGAACACAAACAGTGGGTTGGTTATAGACAATATTTTTGACAATTGAAATAGTCATTGGTTGCCATGACTACAGCATGAATTCAGCTATTTTATTTTAGTCACAGGCCTTCTGCATTTTCTATGAAATGTTGATGATGGTAAAATATTGGCACAACCTGTTTTGTTTTCTTTGGGGTCTATTTTTAGCTGCATGGCACCATGAATCTATCTCTCCGATGTTTTAATGATATGCAATTTTTTAAAGATGCTTTAGACCCTAAATTGTCTCAAAACAGGTATTCACAACCATTCGATATACTAATTGTCCTTTCACCACCACTTTGAGACATATATTTTTTCTCCGATAAGAATTGCATTATTAAAAAATACAGGTATTTTCACCAAATTTTAAAAGAATCCAACACGGCATTAATTTTGCCCTCTTGTGCATCAAAGATTGTTGTAAAATAAAAGATTTTGGGCAGATAGTATCTTCAGGTCAATCAGGCTTGGAAAAGGAATTTAACGTATCAAGCAGCAAAGAAATTGTAACATTTAATGAAATTCTCCTTACGTCTCACAATGTGAATATTACAGATACCCACATTTCGGTGATGATGCCGAAATGATCTATTGTGCCGCCCTAACCACCGCTGTGGCCAATTCTGCACCAAACCCACTCTGACGGTATTTACACTGATTGAATTATGCAGAAATTTTGAAAACACTTCCCCTTTAATAAAAAGATGCTAAAGTATGAGAGTCTAGTCGAAGATAAGGTGACATTTCCTCAGGTTTTTAACAAACAGAGATGAAGAAAAGTGGGTCTTAATGAAATCTTAACGTCAGAACCCAGATTTCTGCTTTACGTTTTAGAGTGAAGGAGATTTTGTGTGCAATGTTCTGCTGAGTACACACGTCATAACAGGCAGCACTCGAGATTGTGTCTATTGAAGCGCAGGGGCCATATATGATTTATGATTGTGATATGGTGTGCATGAGAAAATAATGAATGCCTATTTGTAACAATTAATGAATTCTTTGGACATTTATTTACCATTGATGTTCCTTATATACACACAGACACACTTTAAAGGATTTCTTTTATTTCTTGCCAAAATGAAACCCTGCCAAATATGAAGTACATAGGAATTGATAATGAAACCAGTTTAATTCCACGAATTCAACCTGTTATTGCTCATCGATCCATGGTGTAACAGGGAAACGAACGGGATGGCATCAGGCGTGCACCGAACACTAACCATCACCACCATTCTGAATCCCTTCTTCTTTAGGCAAGACTGTCCTTATTAAAACACTTGTTTGGTTACGCCTGAGCACGGACTGGAGAAGATGATCACATACAAACAGATCCAGTAGCAAACTGATATTTTTTAGGGAGTCTCATCTGCATTTTTATCATTTCTACTGTTGTTGTTATGGATATATTACAATAATTGGTGGTTTATTATCATTATGATGAATATTTTAGTAACTGTTACAGTTTGACTTGCCTTTTCTATTATTTCTGAATGAAGTGTTTTTGCTTTCCCGTTTTCAGTTTAGGAATTTCTGCCTTTTTAATAGGAGGAGTACATCTTGTGTCCGTGTGGTGTGGGGGGAGGGGGGGAGTACAGCAATGGGCGTAAAGTCTACAGACCAAATATTATTACTAATATTAATACAGTTTACTTATCTAGCACTTTTTAAAACATGGGAAAGCAGCTTAGAAACGGAATTTAATCAGCAATCAAACATCAGAACGTGAAGAAATGTATTGATCATCAGCTACTTTATACATTCTGTTTTTAGACCTGGAGTGTCCATGCAGAGCGGTGAATTTCACACGAGGTTGGGTACAAAACGGAAACTTTGTCAGTCACCTTAAATCGCTCTTAAAAACAAAGAATCTACACTCTTAACAAATAGGCTTGTTTGTGCAGCACTGTACACTCTAAGTCAGAAGGGGTTCTGTAGTTCTAACAAAAGGGGGTATAAACAGTACTGGTCAAATCTTTTAGAACAGCTCCAATGATTGTGAAAGCATTCACCCCTTGGCGTTTTACCGATTTTGTGACATTGTGACAATCTGTGTTTAAATGTTTTTTAATATGAATTGTATGTGATGCACCTGCACAAAATACTCTAAGCTGGTGAAGTGAAATGAGAAAAATAGGTTCAGTGTCACATGATATGTCAGTCACCCTGAAGGAGCTGCAGAGTTCCCTGAGACTGGATTATCTGTTCATACGACCACCATAGAGCTGGGCTTTATGGAAGAGTGGCCAGATAAATGCCTTTACTTGCAGACAGAAATAGGAAGACTTGTTTTGACTTTGCCAAAAGTCATGTGGGAGACTCCCCAAATGTATGGAGGAAGGTACGCTCATCAGATGAGACCAAAATTAAACTTTTTGGCCACCAAGGAGAACGTTACACGCAAGATCACCCTAAGAACACCATTCCCACAGAGAAACATGGTGGTGGCAGCATCATGCTGTGGGGATGTTTTTGAGCAGCAGGGACAGGGAAACTGGTCTGAGTGGAGGGGAAGATGGATGGAGATAAATAAAGGGATATTCTTGAGCAGATCCATGTTTTGGTCAATCCAAAGCTTTATCCAAAGTGACTTGCAGCTGTAAAGGGGGCGACAAAGTATTGACTTTAGGGGGTGAATAGTTCTGCACACTGAAGTTTATTTTGTCTTAATTGTTGTTTTGCTTCACAATAAAAAAAGCAAATGTTCAAAGTTGTAAACGTTCGGTAAATTAAATGATTCAGACTCTCAAATGATCAGAAAACACCAAAAATGCCAAGGGGATGAATACTTATGCAAGGCACTGTATGTGTGTTTATATTCATTTTATATATATATATATATATATATATATATATATATATATATATATATATATATATATATATATATAAAATGAATATAAACACACATACAGTGCCTTGCATAAGTATTCATCCCCTTGGCATTTTTGGTGTTTTCTGATCATTTGAGAGTCTGAATCATTTAATTTACCGAACGTTTACAACTTTGAACATTTGCTTTTTTTATTGTGAAGCAAAACAACAATTAAGACAAAATAAACTTCAGTGTGCAGAACTATTCACCCCCTAAAGTCAATACTTTGTCGCCCCCTTTACAGCTGCAAGTCACTTTGGATAAAGCTTTGGATTGACCAAAACATGGANATATATATATATATATATATATATATGGAAATCCATGACTTTCTGTGTGTCTTTGTGTCTCTCATTTACAAAGGGTGCATATATATATATATATATATATATATATATATATATATATATATATACCAGACAAAGAACAATTTAAGCATCCAAATGGATATTTTAGTTGATAAAGTTCCATTTAGATCTAGTGACTTTGTTAGAGAACCCTTGGAGAGGGTAGGATAAAAACCTTTTGGTGAAGAACCATCACTTAATGTTACTTAACATAAAGGTTCTTGATGGTCACATATCTCAGCAAAGATTTAAACAAAAAGGTGGTTATTTGACTTATAACAGTTGTGGAACCTGTTTGGTACAACCTAGAACCAGAAAGGCCTTTAAAGAACCACATACAACGGTTTCTCCATGACAAAGGAACCATTGTCTTTTCTGCAGAACCCTTCCATTTTTAAGAGTGTATGAGAGAACCACTTTGTGTTTCCCTGAAGAACCATGTCTGAAAGAGATGTTCCTCAAACTTTTATTGCATTATTACATTACCAGGCACTTTACAAGCGTTAGGACTAAAATGGCTGGTTCTTTGACATGTACAGAGAGTGGAACCCTTTTTGGCATGCTTCAGAACCTTTGCAAAATCCTTTAAAGAGCAACACATCAGGACATAATCATGAGCAGATCATTTAACGGAGAGATGCTACTCGAATATCGTAAAAATGATAACATGCTGCTGCCGACCTCTTTCGCTCTTAGACTGTCGTCACACGTTTTCCAAAGGTTCTTTAGGAAACGGTTCTGTAGAAGAGTATAAGAGAAAGAAAACCCAACCCATAGAACCATCTGAATGTATGTTGTGTACAGTTCTTTAAAGGTTCATAAGTCACATCTATAGACACACGTCTGCATGTTCTAAAGCATAATTACTGTTTAATTAACAGATTTCAGAAACGTTTCATGTAAGTAATGACACATTAAATTAAACCAGCTGTTTCATATTTATCCGGTCTGTTAATTCATCAATTGTGTGTAAAATATACAGAACCAATGTTATATTTTGGTTTGTTTTCTGTAGAGAATTTAAATGATTTACACTCTACATCATTTGAACCGAGCTGCCCAAACTTTAGGAGATGTTGTACTTTATGATCTGTTGGATTTCTTTACAGTGGTGGTGAATGATATCAGATGCTGTGACTACAACACCAATGGTCATGCACGCCCAACCAGCATGCACATGGGGCCTCACGTGGGTGAAGTGTTGGTTAGGTTGGCATCGGCTCGGATCAGGCATGTACGTGTTGTTACGGGGAGCCAGTTGGGCTACACATACATGGGTTCTCTGTGGATGGTTGATGGTGGTGTAATAGATGCACATCTGAACCATGTTTTGCCACATAATGCCCTGCATGTATCCCTCCACCACTGTAAAGTTATGAGATGTTAAAAACATGCTTTACACCCCAAACCTGGTGTGTCAGACATCAGGCAACATGTTCATAAGCATTAGGTGTCATAACCGAGTTTTTGGAGCGTCAGACGTCGGCTTCCATTCCGACTGGGTTTCTCTAGAACAGTTTATGACTTTCATTTGCAGAAATTTGTCACAGTCTGGAATATACTGTGGTTCATGTTTAGCCTAACACACACAAACTGGATTTCTATATTATACATTACGAATCTGAACGCTCTCACTGCTGTACTTTCCAGGGTGGTTGTGTACAGCACTTTCTTTTCATGTGATTCTTTTATTTTAAATATAAACCCATCTTTTTTCCAGTCATTTAAAAAATGAGAAAATAATCCACTGGGATATTATCAAGAGAAATGGCTGTATCATGTATCATAGTGATGACTTTATTTGAAATCTATAGCTAAATCTAGCTACATTATATATACAATATAATATATATTATAAATGGGAACAAAGTCTTTATCTGTGGATATTTTGCTGATTCAAGAAAATCAATGATGTAGCCATTGGTCTTCAGAAGAAACACATTTCTTTCTATTGTTGCCAGCAGCTACCTTATCAGTCCTTATTTTTCATGAATGAGAATGTATTTAAGACCTTCCTGTGCGTGCGTGCGTGCGTGCACACACACACACACACACACACACACACACACACACACACACACACACACACACACACTGCCCTGCCCTGCCTGTAAAAATAAAACATTACAGATTTCAGACATACGATCACGCTGTCTGCTCTTTATTTAGTGTCTCGTGTGTTCTTTCCCTCAAAGCTGCTCATTTCAGGGAACTCTGAATGATCTTTAATTTAAACTTTAGACCTCTGGGCCAATTCTGTGGGATGTTTTCATAATCTGATGTACTTTTACTCAACAAAAAATGATAAAAGTATTCACAGTAGACAGTCTCATGTACCAGTTCTTGTTATTTTCAGGAGATCCTAGGCTACTCTAATGTCTCTGAAGTATGAATGTCTCTGAATTTGATTATGAAAATAAAGTAAGATTGGAGCCAAAGTGCTCGAAGTTCTTATGAACTTTATAGCTTGAATGTTTTCTTCAGATTTTGGGCTTCTGGAGGGTGGGTTTTAGACAGATTTTGGCTGGATTTATTTGCAGCACCTGGCAACCCTTACTGTGAAAAGCAACTTGCCATGTGGGTGCCAAAAGCAAGTGAGGGTGGCGGCAAAAAAGGTAGACATAAGGAGCTGCTTTTCAAAGAAACGTTTAAAGTCACTTTAAGTCCTGTTCACTAATGAAATCCAACATAATAACGTTAAGGGCAGTGCGAAGCTTTGGTGCACATAATGGTGCACATGAACTCATCTGTAGCTACCTGTTGTTACTGTCTCCCACATGGAGGTGGTCATGCAGCTCCATCTACTTTTGTTATTGCTGATGTTTGAGACCTGTTTGATTTGAACTAAGGCTGAAGGAAACCAAAGTCTAAACTACTTTTTTTGTCAGTCATTAGTTTAAGGTTAATTTATCATTATATAATTTATGAATTAAATTATGAATCGAGATTCGTAGGTCCCTGCCAATATCAAGAGCAAATTTACACCCTTGGGGTTAAAGGAGTCTGCGTTTTAATAAAGCTTTGAAATGTGGCTGTGATCAAGCCATAACCCTATCATGCCATGTTAATTAAGGTCCAAGACCTCAGTCAGAGTTATCTGAGCTCAGATCTCCAAGGGTTCCCATACTTTTGCAAGGTACTCCTTTCATTTTTTCACTCTAAAATTGTACAAAACCAAAATAATACACTGGTTTTGCTTGAAATGTTTGTATGTTTCACCTTCATGGCTTTTGGAGATCGCATCATCTTCAACTTGCTTAACTGTTCACAGTTCACAAGCTTTGCATGTCACTGTTTTACTTTATATCAGCTGTAGCTGCTTATAGCTCAGATATTCAGTTTCTCAAAATATTAGAAAATTTAATTACAATTCAAATATTCAAAATCATGGTGAAGACTGCTGACCTGACAGCTGTCCAGAATATCATCATATGAATGGAAAGTTGACTGGAAGGGGAAAATGTGGTGGGGAAAGGGGCAAGAGCAACAGGGACGACCACAGCCTTCAGAGGAGGGTCAAAAGTTGATTCAGGAACTTGGGAGAGTGTCACATGTTGTGGACTGAGGCTGGGGTCAGTGTACTAACGTCTACAGGAAAGGAAAGCAGAGCCAGCGTCAGAAGCATCTTACCTGGACTAAAGAGGAAAAGAACTGGACTGTGGCTCAGAGCTCCAAAGTCCTCTTTTCAGATGAAAGTAAATCCTGCATTTCATTTGGACATTAAGAGTCTTAAGAGTCTCAACTCAAGCTCCAAGAGTCTGGAGGAAGAGTGGAGAGGAACAGAGTCCAAATCCAGTGTGAAGTTTAAGCTGGCTTGCTCACTAGGAGGTCTATTTCTTATCCTTTGTTCCTGTGTTGTTTAACTTTTTTAATTTTTTGATTTCTGTAAAGCTGTCCTGTGACATCAGTTGTGAAGAGAACTATACAAATAAATTTTGATTTCAACCACCCAGTGACACTGCAGCATCCACCCGAGATACCACATCCACCCAGTGACACCAAAGCACCTACCGGACAAACCACAACAACCAACCAGCGACACCGCAGCACTCACCTGAGATACTGCAAAAACTACCCAGTGATACCTCAGCATCCACCAAACATACCACAACTACACAGCAACACAGCAGCACCCACCCGAGATACCAGAACAATCACCCAGCAACACCCACTCGAGATACCAAAACAACCATCCAGCGACACCTCAGCACCCACCAGAGATGCCACAACAACCAACCAGTGACACCACAGCACCCACCTGAGATGCCACAACAACTACCCAGTGACACCTCAGCACCCACCAGACATACCACAACAACCACCCAGTGACACCACAACACCCACTAAATACCATAACAAGCACCCAGTGACATTGCAACACCCATCTGACATACCACAACAACCACTGAGCAACACTGCAGCACCCACCCAAGATAAAAGAGGCACCCAGCAACCCCAGAGCACATGCCCGACATACCACAACAACCACCCAGCGGCAGTGCAGCACCCACCAACTGGGTGGTTGTTGAGATACCACAAAAAACACTCAGTGACACCACAGTACCACAACAACCACCTAGTGACACCACAGCAACCAACAGAGATACCATAATAACTACCCAGCAACACTGCAGCACCCAACTGAGATACCACAAGAACTAACCAGCAACACCCACCTGAGATACAACAACCACCCAGTGACACCGCAACACCCACCCGAGATACAGCAGCTCAGCAGATACCAGATACTCAGCACCCACCAGACATACCACAACTACACAGCAGCACCCACCCAAGAAAGCACAACAACCACCTAAGATACCGCAACAACCACAAAGCAACACTGCAGCACCCACCCAAGAAACTGCATTGCAGTAAAATAACCTTGAGGTAATAAAAGCATGCACTAGTTTTTCTGCATCATGCATTTCTGCATCGTGATGGCATTTCTTAATATTACTAACTTACCAAGTTATCTATGTGTTGGTCAAACGACTTTTTGCTACTGAACCACATACAACTGAGAAATCGATTTAGAAGGAGGAAGTTACGCAACATCCAAGATTTTATGTCTTTTATACAGTCTTCCATTTTCTTTAATCTAGTTTGATCATCAGTTTTGGCTGATATATACAGTTGAGTATCGTCTGCGTAACGGTGGAAATTAGTGGAAGTTAATGCCATGTCTGTTCATTATTGTGCCGAGAGGAAGCAAGCAAACAGTGAACAGTAGGGGTCCTAAAAGAGAGCCTTGTGGGATTCCATATCTCATTTCAGTGAGACGGGAAGACACGTCATTTACCTTTACAAACTGAAACTGACTGGTTAAGTAAGATCTGAACCATGAAAAGGCTGTGATTCCACCCGCGCTTTGTAATCTTTCTAGGAGAACAGTCTGATCTATTGTATCAAATGCTGCACTTAAATCTAGCGGTACAAGCAGGGACACACAGCCTTGATCAGAGAAAGAAGGAGATCATTTGTAATCCTAACTAGAGCTGTCTCAGTACTATGATGAGGCCTGAATCCAGATTGGAATTTTTCATACTGTACAGGCCAAAAGTTTAGACACACCATCTGATATTCAGTTTTCTGTATTTCTGTTGGGCCTCAGCTTTTTCTAAAATCTTAGATATAAATGGTAGATTAGAAATAGTCTGTAATTAGACAGTAAGTACACTCTGATCAAGATCTGCTTTCTTTATCAGAGGTTTTAAAAACTGCTACTTTAAAAGCTTTAGGTTTGTATCCTAAACTAAGAGAAGAGTTTACTACTGCTAAGTTTGATTATAGCTGGCAGCTAAAATAATTTTCTCTAATTCTGACTGTGGAAGATTAGATTGTGGAAGTGGGTGAAAGGTTTCCAACTTTCTTCTAGATCTTCAGATTAGATTGAATTTTCAGTCTAATATTTTCTATTTTATAATTAAAAATTACTGGTGAAATGTGATGGAATCGTTGGTGGTGTACCTGCCTGAATTTTTTGTACGTTCTGAGATTGCACTGAAAAGTACTCTGGATTGATTTTTTTTTTAGATCATTGTGGATAAATAATCTGAACGAGCTCTAGTGAGAACCCTTCTATAGTCAATAAGGCTGTTCTTCCAACTGAGTGGAATCCTTCCAGCCTGGTCGATCGCCATTTCAGTTCTAACATTCGTGCTGAGACGATTTTCTTCTGTCTTGATTTTTTATATTTAAGTGGAGCTACATTGTCCAATGTTGATCTGAGGTTATTATGTAAACAGTTGGTTAATTTATCTTACTCCACTGGATCTGCTGGAAAGTAATCTGGTGTTAAAAAATCAGGTAGGTTTTCAGATACCGCAACCCAGTGACACCTCAGCACCCACCCGAGATACCACAACAACCACCCACTGACACCTCAGCACCCATCTGACATAACACAACCACTCAGTGACACTGCAACACCCACCTGAAATACCACAATAACCACCCACTGACACCTCAGCACCCACTCCAGATACCAAAAAAAAACACCCAGTGATACCGCAACACCCACCTGAGATACCACAACAACCACCCACTGACATGGCAACACCCACCCGAGATACCACAACAACCACCCACTGACACCTCAGCACCCATCTGACATAACACAACAACCACTCAGTGACACTGCAACACCCACCTGAAATACCACAATAACCACCCACTGACACCTCAGCACCCACTCCAGATACCAAAAAAAACACCCAGTGATACCGCAACACCCACCTGAGATACCACAACAACCACCCACTGACATGGCAACACCCACTAGAGATACCACAACAACCACCCACCGACACCTCAGCACCCACTTGATATACAACAACCACTAAATGACACATCAGCAGACACTTAGAACCCCTTAGCAACAGCCAATCACCTGCCTTAAATCGGAAACATCTACACTGCGCAGTAGTGACATCTTCCCTATTTCTTTCGGTCTTTGGTTCTTTTTTTTAATAGAATTCTTTAAAAAGAATTGTTCTTGGGAAGAAAAATCAAAAATAAGGAATTTTCTTGCTTTCAGTGCAAATCTGTGTCTTCTTAAATAAACAGAGTAAAAAATATCACTCAACACAACTTCAAACACAATCTCCTGAGGAAGACAAACCACAACACAACAAAATTAACACACCACAACAAACACTGTAAACAGTTAAACACTTATTCTGTTTTTTGAGTCGAACAAAACAATACAATCATAAAGAGAGTGTCTGGAAGGAGGCTCTGAGTGGAGGCTCTGAGTGGAGGCTCTGGATGGAGGCTCTGAGTGGAGGCTCTGGATGGAGGCTCTGAGTGGAGGGTCTGAGTGGAGGCTGTGGAAGGAGGCTCTGGATGGAGGCTCTGAGTGGAGGGTCTGAGTGGAGGCTGTGGAAGGAGGCTCTGAGTGGAGGCTCTGAGTGGAGGGTCTGAGTGGAGGGTCTGAGTGGAGGCTCTGAGTGGAGGGTCTGAGTGGAGGCTGTGGAAGGAGGCTCTGGATGGAGGCTCTGGGTCTGAGGGAACGGGGATGACTCTCCTCTCCGTTTCTGCAGCTCCGCGTTTTCTGCTGCGTGCTTTTTCATCTGCTTGTACAGGTTTGTTGTTTCCACTCTGTTTAACAGTCCTGTTGTAAACTGTCCAGCTTTTGTCGTTTCATTTTCTGCGATAAAATAAAGCCGAACGGCGCTTCTCTTCCTCTCAGACACTTCAGCGCTCCGGCAGCGTCTCTGTACTGTGACGTGTGGACTCGATGACAGCGCTGATTGGCGGGCCAGGCCAAGTGGGCGGGCCCTGGAGTAGCCTACTTGCATGGCTGATTGGCTGGCGCCGCTGAGCCACGTGACGTGACACAATAAAAGTTGGAGGGGCGGTTCGCGCTGTTCCGTGCTGTGACACAGAGTGTCGCTGCACATACACACAGACCGGAGACTCTGCTGAACGCAAGTGCGCAGCAGTCAGTGAGTGAGGGAGAGAAAGAAAGCTTGGTATCGATCTTTTTACACGAGTATTGATCAATATCAGTTCCAGCGTTGGTATCGATATTACCGATATTTGGATCGATCTGCCCACCTCTAACAGTACGTGAGTAAGTGTCATTGCGGCCTGTCGCCCAGCAGGGGTCGCTGTGACGCTCCAGCAGCCCGGAGCTCCGGGAGACTTTCAGAAACACGGAGCTGTTTTCTCTCCAGCACTTCCTTCATCCTCCGCCTGCCGCCCTGCACCGCTCTGCATCGCTCCAGACTCCGGGGGATGGACTCGGACGAGGGTTACAACTATGAGTTCGACGACGAGGAGGAGGAGTGCAGCGAGGACAGCGGCGAGGAGGACGCCGAGGAGGACACGCTGGACCTGGGGGAGGTGGAGCTGGTGGAGCCGGTGGTGGCCGGAGGAGAGCGGGGCGACAGCGGGGAGCAGGGCGGCCTGGGGGGCTTGGGGAGCCTGGGGGCCGGCCAGGAGGAGGAGGAGGAGGAGGATTACCGCTTCGAGGTTCTGACCACCGAACAGATCCTGCAGCACATGGTGGAGAGCATCCGGGAGGTCAACGAGGTGATCCAGGCGAGTTCCGGAGACACAGGCCGCCGAGCCACTGTACTGCTGGAGCTTCTCCACCACTGATCAGACCTGATCAATGACCAGATCAGACCTGATCAATGACCAGATTAGATCCGATCATTGACCTGATCAATGACCAGATTAGACCCGATCATTGACCTGATCAATGACCAGATCAGACCTGATCAATGACCTGCTTCAGACACACTCAGACCCAATCACACCCACTCAGACTTCATCAGACCTGATCAGATGTGCTCAGACTCTCAGACCCGATCAGGTCCACTCAGACTCAATCAGATCCCCTCAGACACAATCAGACCCACTCAGTCTGACCCGATCAGACCCACTCAGTCAGACCTCATCAATGACCCGCTTCAGACCTGATCAGACCCACTCAGTCATACGTGATCAGACCTCAATGATCCGCTTCAGACGCATACAGACCCAGTCAGACCCAATCATACTTCATCAATGACTCGCTTCAGACCCATCAAATGCGCTCAGACTCTCTCACACCCGATCAGATCCGCTCAGACTCTCAGACCCAAACAGATCCACTCAGACCCGATCAGACCTGATTAGACCTCATCAATGACCCGCTTCAGACCTGATCAGACCCACTCAGTCAGACGTAATCAGACCTCATCAATGATCCGCTTCAGACCCATACAGACCCGATCAGACCTGATCAGACTTCATCAATGACTCGCTTCAGACCCGATCAAATGCGCTCAGACTCTTACACCCGATCAGATCCGCTCAGACTCAGACCCAAACAGATCCACTCAGACCTGATTAGACCTCATCAATTACCCACTTCAGATTCCATCAGACCCACTCAGATTCCATCAGATCCCCTCAGACTCCATCAGACCCACTCAGTCTGACCGGATCAGACCTGATCAATGACCTGCTTCAGACACACTCAGACCCGATCACACCCACTCAGCCTGACCTGATCAATGACCCACTTCAGACCTGATCAGACCTCATCAATGACCCACTTCAGACCTGATCAGACCTCATCAATGACCCGCTTCAGACCCAATCAGATCCACTCATACCCAATCAGACTCTCTCAGACACGATCAGATCCGAACAGATCCACTCCGATCCGTTCAGACCTGATCAGACCTCATCACTGACCCGCTTCTCACCTGACCAGACCCCTTCAAACCCACTCAGACCCACTCAGTCAAACCTGGTCAGACCTACTCAGTCAGACCTGATCAAACCTCATGAATGACCCGCTTCAGATCTGATCAGACCCACTCAGTCAGACCTGATCAGACCTCATCAATGACCCACTCAGACCTGATCAGACCCCATGAGACTGTTCTCACCTTATCACACCTCACCAATGACCCGCTTCAGACTCTCCCAGACCCGATCAGATCCACTTCAGACCCGCTTCAGACCCACTCAGACCCAGACCGACGCCCTAAGACCTAATCAGACCCACTCACATCCGATAAGACCCACTCAGTCATACCCAATCACACATCATCAGTGACCCACATCAGGCCCACTCAGACCCACTCAGACCCCATCACACCTGATCAGACCTGTCAGACCTGCTCAGACCTCATCAATGACCCACTCGGACCCGATCAGACCTCATCAATGACTGTGGGTTATAAGACGGAAGTGTGTATAATCGCTCAGTCAGTCTCATCTCAGTCAGTTACGGCAAGAATTCATATTCTTTGCGAATCGTTCATAAACTCCACCTCCACCGACAGTCCTGACCAAGACCACCTGCTTCAGCTCGTCTGTTAACTGGCAGGTTTGGAGCAGGAGGCGGTCAGTCCTAACCCCTGATGTACTGATACCAGCATCAGTGACATTGCTATGGCGGCATAATTCACTGATGCTGTCGCAGCTTTCAAACACAAGAAGCTCCTCCCCTTCGGGTTAGAATTGCGTAGCGAGAGAAAAATGTCCACCGTGGACACATTCAAAAAGCGAACATTTCCTCATTTACGTTTCAGTATTTGAACGTTTTTTCATTCATAAAATAGTTCGGTTTGAACTGAAACTTTTGCGAATAACAATCAAACATAACAGTGTGAGCAAAATAAAGATGTAGTTCTGTGATTCCTCCAGAGACCGTGTTTCTTACAGAGTCGAAGAGCATCTTCTGCAGATTCAGAAATCGGGTTGGCTGGCTTTTCGTTGCTCTGTTCGTCCAAAAAGGACTCGAGACTCGTTTCCTTCAAACGCCAAGTAAAATCAAGGCTAATGAAGGCTTGAATATGACGTGGTTTGTAGACAGAAATGAAGAACAAGGGTCAAAAGACAGGATTTCATGGGGTCTCCAATTTTACGCGTTGTATTTTCACAGCATATATCGCGTCGTACATCATGCATCATCATTCAGAGAAAATGTATTGGGATTGATTTTTTTTGGTCCATATTCCCAGTAAACTCCAGCCAGACCAGTATACCACCTTAGTCATGTTCACATTACGAGCCTCATTAAATCAGTTATTGCTCAGATTAAATTTTGCCGTCTTGACAGATAACATTCCTAATTCATTCTGTGATCAGTGTCAGTGTCCACTGGGATGCCCGTCTTTTGAAGACGTGTATCGTCTCAGGAAAAGTGCATTGGAGTAAAATATATGACTTTTATTCTGTTAAATGACATAATAATTAAAAACACACTGTGAATGGTTACATCCTGGTTTCTGATTTATTGTAAGTGCTTATATTGTCTTTGTTTTAGAACCCAGCCACTATAACCAGAATACTCCTCAGTCACTTCAACTGGGACAAAGAGAAGCTTATGGAAAGGTAAATTTTTTGCTTCGTTGTGATGTTTGAGGACTTGTGCGAGTTCGAGAGTGAGAGTTCTGAATCTGTTCTTTGCAGGTATTTTGACGGAAATCTCGACAGGTTGTTCTCAGAATGCCACGTTATTAACCCCAGCAAGAAGACGAGGCCGCGGTCCATTAGCACACGCTCCTCCAATCAGGACATGCACTGCCAGATCTGCTATCTCAACTACCCTCACTCGGTCAGTACCTTGCCTTGGCAGCCTGTCGTAGATCTACGGCTCAGCTCGAAGCTGAAATAATGGTTGTGTGTGGACAGACTGATAACGATAAACAGGGGTATCGCGTTAAGGGTTACGAGCCAAACTAGACACTGAACAGGCTGAAAGACTGTATTAAACACTCTCCGGACCAGGTGACTACAATCAGAACTCCGGTGATCAGAACGTGTGTGAGTCTGAGGGGTGCAGGACACATACAGGTTGATTTCCGGCCTGCAGGTCATCTTGTAGAGACAGTGTTCATCTGAATTTAATGGTGAATGTTGTTTACTTTATACTTCTGCTTTACATAAATAAACAATGAAAATGGTCGAATGTGGTAAGAAAACAAGTGTAGAACACAAAACAGTAGTAAACACAAACAGTTCTACACTACTAGTTGATATGAGTCTTCTTTGTGTAACAATTAGTTAATTACATGAAAATAAATGATTGAATGATGAATTGTTTACAGTACACCGTGAGTCCGTGACCACCTGTGGATGATGGCCTGTTTAAGCATCATGTATTCATGTTGAAAAAATACAAAAATCAGGGTTTATCAGGGTTTATCTGGTGTTCTTGGCCCTGTGTTTTCCAAAAAAAAGCTTCAGGACCATGTTGATGGTCCACTGACTGAAATGGAACTGAAATGCTGCTGCTGATCTGTGAACTTTGACCAGAACTGCGTAACGCTGCGTAACTCAAATCATATTAGTGTGAAATCCAGGAATATTACTCCACCGCCTCGGTCCACGTGCCAGTTTCACTTCCAGTGCAGCTTGTCAACAAACGCATGTGTCCAGCTGTCCATGAGTGGGTGCTTAAAGCACTAATTGGTATAAAAGTGAATTCATTTTTGCAGCTTTCGGAGGAGCCCAGGACCACTTGGTTTTCTGGGAAGTGCCAGAACCAATCATTGATCTTGAGAGATCTATTATTTTGTCTGAAGGGAATATATATCTATATTCTTATAACTGCGATAGTTCTGTGTACGGTGTTGGAGTATGATAGTCCAGGAGTCGGTGATGCTCCATGCAAGCCTGTTTTCTCCCTGCCTGCTCTGACTCGGTTCTTCTCGTCTGTAGTACTTCACAGGTCTGGAGTGTGGGCACAAGTTCTGCATGCAGTGCTGGGGGGATTACCTGACCACCAAGATCATCGAGGAGGGGATGGGTCAGGTAGGTCCTGAGGCTGCAAATCGCATCTTTTGTTGTGGTCATCGTCAATACGTTTGCAAAGTGTTGATTTTTAATGATCTCTCTGAGCGTGACACACGATCCAGCCTGTGTTTTCTGGGGTTGCGTCCTGCCGTTGTTCTAACCTTCAGACATGATTCACACATAATAAACAAAGAGAGAGAACAGCAAGACTTCTCTGTCTAACCAGTGGCTGACTATTGATCTGTCGTCATCTGTTAGAGAGAAAAATGTAAAAAAATCCACTAAAATCCACTTCGAAAAATAGCTGAACTGCACACACGTACTGTAGACATGAGAAAAATGGGTGAAAGGAGTTCAATTTTCAGCATAAGAGTCTTGAGGCCCTTATAACTTATAATAATAAAAATGAAAATAATAAATAATAAGAATAATACAGTGGAATCATACAGAAAAATTGCGTTGTCAGCTCAGCCCACTCTGGACGATCAATTTCCAACAGGATGTCTTAGCAGTGAAGCGTTTCACAAATGATCAAAACGTACAGATTTGTACAATCTAAACTTTGTATTTGGATTTTAAACTGTGATATTAGAGTACCCCGTTATCTTCAGACAACAGCAATATATGGCGTCTCTGTCTCCCATTAATACTTGGTCTTTATCGAGTGAACAGACGTACGTTAACGTGTAAACCTCCGGAGACGTTGACGTCAGGAGTGAGTAGGTCGCAGTATTTTCACCCTGCTGACAGGATCTCATATATTGCAGTATATTGAATCGTGACCCTGTGTCGGGATTTGTAGACGGACAAATAAATATGAACAGTGTTTCTGATTCTTTTTCCACAAACAGTCACCGACTTTTAATCCTAATCAGTAAATGATTGAATAAATCTTTTTTCTGCACTAAAGGTTTAATATCGACATTTTAAGCAGAGAATCTAAAGGCAAAATTCCGTAACAAGGACAGTATTATTAATGTAATCTAATAACTTTTCTGGTAAAATTTAAAGTATTTCTATTTGTTCAAGCTGAAAGAACAAATACACTGTAAGAGTGACAGTGTATTTTTTGGCCTGATTGTATTAAATAAAGATCTGTATCTAGTATTTTCATTACAGACCTTTAAGGCGTTCATTAAGATCCAGGATTTCAGCCACACGCAATTGTTTATTTGCAGCTGAAACAGATTTATTTTCTTACGTTTTCATAAATACAGATGATTTGGAGACCTGTGATGAAACGTCAGTGGGACAATTAAACAAGTCTCTCGAAGGTTCAAGAAATCAATGGAGTTTTTATCACCACATTAAACGTCTCCTGATCTTAAAACCCTCCCCTACAGACTCTGACTGATCAGAGGGAGGGGGCGGGGCTAATGACATCAGTGGCCCAGATGTTGGGTTATAGAGGAACGTGAGAAGGGAGAGGCTGTTTTTTGCTCACACAGTGTTCAGATTTCAGAATAAAAGTCAGGAACAGCCGTGATGATACAGAAATAATAAAGGATGTTCGCGCTGTTGTCTTTATTTAGTTCAAGAGGCTAAATGTTAATAGTTCAGTAGCTCCCAAACATGCAGAAATCCAAACAAGCTTTTCAGAGACCAGACCAGGCATTGAGGAAAAGCCTGCCAAAATGTCTGTCGTTGGAACTGGAGTACTTTACTCAGCCTCCATTAGAACGTGATCTATACCAGGGGTAACCAACCCTGCTCCTGGAGAACCACCTCCCTGTAGACTTAAGATTCAGCCCTAATCTGCCCCACCTGATCCAACTAATAACTGCCTGTGGTCCTGGATGGGAGAGTTCAGACCAGCAGGATGGAAGCTCTTCAGGAGCAGAGGTGATCCTCGATCTACACTGTCCAACATCCAGTACCCAGTTCCTTTTCCCTGATATGTATTTGGATGTCCATATAGCGTCCATATATATTCAACAGGCCGCTGTACTCAGTGACTCATTACCTTACAGTGGCGTTGCATCAGTAAACCAGTCCGATTTAACCCCCTGATGCCCAGTTATATGTAGAACAATGAGGCACAGCAATAAGGCAAGCTCAGGAAACCATGTTTTAAATATTCTCCTAATCAACGTAATTTCATTTCTGTTCTCAGACCATCTCATGTCCTGCTCACAACTGTGACATTTTGGTGGATGACAACACTGTAATGTAAGTATGCTTAGTTCTGGGCTTCAATAAATTCAGTTGATCTAGTGTTTATTTGTTAACTGTTGTTTATTTTGTACTTTGTTGTGATGCAGGCGACTGATCACTGATTCCAAAGTGAAGCTGAAGTACCAACATCTAATCACAAACAGTTTTGTAGAGGTAAGAGGAGCGTTAACGTGGTTGTAGGGTGTTTCATTCTGCGGTCGTATTTGGGGTGATGATGTTGCGCAGTCAGGACTCATGATAGATACAAAGATGAAATTTCAGTTTGGTCTCTAAACACGTGCAGAAGCTTGTCTGGAGATGTGGGGTGTCTTGCACTAATGCTTTGCCTCCTTCAGTGTAATAGACTGTTGAAATGGTGTCCGGCTCCTGACTGCCATCACGTGGTTAAGGTCCAGTATCCAGACGCCAAACCAGTGCGCTGCAAATGCGGGAGACAGTTCTGGTAAGAGCGGAGGTGCTGAACCTGTACATGGACAGAACTTTAGGTTGTGCATCGTGCAGCGACAGTAAATGTTGTGTAAATGATGTGTTCATGTGTGGTCAGTGAAGAATGTTCAGCAGGAAAATGAGTGTAAAGTCTTTTCTGGCCATTTGCTAACCTGCTCTTCTGTCTGTTTAGCTTCAACTGTGGAGAAAACTGGCACGACCCAGTGAAATGTAAAGTAAGTTCATCTTTGAGTTCTAGACACATTCTACTGAAACAGTGCTATAAGAAAATAAAGGCAACTAAAGCTTAAACTAACAAATTCAATAATTCAGCATAAAAATCAATGTAGGAAACGTGTTTACAGACCCTTTTGATTCTGGAATTCTTTATTTTTCACATCCATGTATTTTTTGATATTTGAGGTCTTCCATGTTTTATGTTTTCAGAGCATATTTTCTTACAGTTTCGTGTGTGTGTGAGTGAGTGTGAGTGTGAGTGTGAGTGTGAGTGTGAGTGTGAGTGTGTGTGTGTGAGTGTGTGTGTGTGTGTGTTCTCTTATTTTTAGAATATGTTTTATTCTTCACTGTCTACAGTGCTGCTCTCAGTTAATTCAAAACATTCATAAACCTCATAAAGTGAGGTTTTGATTTCTCAGGAGAGAATCTAAATGTGCACAATTATTGGGAAACTGTTGTTGTTCCGAATGATATAAACATTTCTGACTGTTTTGAAAAAATCAGTGACCGATATGAGTTTGACCCTTTTCAATAACAGTGATGAGCCTTCCATTCATGGAGTCGCTCAGTTTCTTGATCTGATGACAATCAACTTGACAACCACAGCCTCCCAGACACTGTTCAGAGCGGTGTACTGGTTTCCTTCACTGTAAATCTCCTCTGAAAGAATTGCCCACAAGTTCTCAGTTGAGTTCAGGTCGGGTGAGGAAGTGCCATGTCATACGTTTCTCATCTCTAATGCCTTTACTGGCTGTGATGGAACATTGTCCTGCATGAAAACCATTGTCTTTCTGAAAGACGCAGACATCTTCCTGCACCACTGCTTACAGAAAGTGTCTTCTAAAAACTGGCAGTTTGGGAGCTGATATTGAGACCATCAACATGAAAAGGTCCAGCCAGCTCATCTTTAATAATAGCAGCCCATACCCGTACCCCACCTCCACCGTGCTGGCGTATGACTCGAAGTGGAGCTCTGTGCCCGTTACGAGCCACGAGCTCATCCATCTGGTCCGTCAAGTGTCCCTCTCATCAGTAAAACCAGAAAACCTTGAAGTCTTCAAGTATTTCCTGGACCAGTCTAGACGCTTCAGCTTGTGTGTTGCATCCCTCTGAGAGACGTTTGGTCATTTTTGACTTTTCAGACTCACTTGAATCTCTTTTTGGCCCCTTTTGCCTAATTGTGCACACCTTGATATAAAGTGTTGACCTCCTTAGGCCACACCCTCCCTCAACAACAGCAGAGAAGTGATCAGACTGAGCAAATCAACAGTCTGAAAACATAAAATCAGAAATCTCAGGCCTCCATAATCAGAATGAAGATGGATGGAAAAAATGAAATGAATGATTCATTCAAAAGAATTCCTGAGTTGAATCAAAATGATCTGTAACCTCATGCGTCTCTGCTTTTTCCGCAGTGGTTGAGAAAGTGGATTAAAAAATGTGATGATGACAGTGAAACATCTAACTGGATTGCAGCAAACACCAAGGTAGGGTCTCGTCTAAATAAACAGGTTTGAAATATGTGATTTTTCCAATGCAGAGAATTCGTCTCTGAAAATATTAAGCACATAAATACTATTTGATCACTAATAGTGCCCCCTTGTGGAGGATCTTCAGCCTGCTGAAGATTTAGAGACTCTAAACAAGGAAAGGAAATCAGATGGTTGTAAATGCATAATCACTTTTCATTGAATAAAAATGAATAAATAAAAATGCTTATATACAAAATGCTGTTTTGTTTATATATATATATATATATATATATATATATATAATATAATATAAAATTCCTCCACTAACTTAAATGAATGAAAATCAGATTTCAGGACAGATTTCAGGGCTCACACAGCAGTACTCTGTTACCTCCGTCTTGTCTGCAGTATTGCTGTGTCTGTAGTTTTGTAACGTAATATAAATTCGTCCCTGATGTCTTCTGTCTGTCTGTCGTTTGTGTCTTCAGGAGTGTCCCAAATGTCATGTCACCATTGAGAAGGACGGCGGCTGTAACCACATGGTCTGTCGTAACCAGAACTGTAAGGCAGAGTTCTGTTGGGTTTGTCTCGGCCCGTGGGAGCCGCATGGCTCAGCCTGGTGAGTGCAGTCTGGAAACAGCTCTCGCTGCTGCAGTTGCTTTGCTGTTCACACTCTGGGATCTGCGTGAACCGGAGCTTTAAATGGCTCTGAAACTTTGATCTGAATCTGAATGCAGAGGTCGTCCTTCCAGAGTCTAACACGGTCCACAGGACAAAGTTTGAAACTCAGTTTCAGATTTCTGTCCCGGACCGAGCGTAACCCGACAGCGCCTGATGGAACTCGGTGTTGTTGATGACGGTAGCTCTTAACTTGCCAAAGTGATGACTAATCAGTTTAAATTGTACTCGGACCTCATTGGACCTCACTGCCACAGTAGGGCTGAATCCTGCGCATCCAAATATAATATACATATATTTCAGGCTCTTGCATAAAGAAGGGCACTGGCTTTAACTTGGTGTTGTGTTGTTTTCTTCAGGTACAACTGTAATCGCTACAATGAAGATGATGCAAAAGCAGCTAGAGATGCCCAAGAGGTAAAATCAGATCCTCCTTTTGCATTTTCTTATTCTGTGACATCTTAAAATTATCTGAGGTGTGTTTCAGTTGTTAGCATTTGACACTCTTTATCTAGAATATACATGTAAATGTATCTCACTATATAATGTCTTTAAGACTTTAAGAGTCAGTGTCTTAAAGTGCCGATAGAACCTTATATACACACAGTTTAAGTACTGATACACAATATCTGTGTGTGAAGGGTTGATTTATTTATTTATTTATTTATTTATTTATTTCTGTGGTTTACATTTAAAGATTGACATTTGATTTTTGACCAAATAAGTCAAACATCATGTCTTTTGTGAAATAATCTAACATTTTAGAATTTTCTCTGTTGGAACGACGTCTGTCAGTGCATTGTTTCACTCCTACATGACTGCGTAAACTGGCTGATTGCTAGACTGTTAAAGGAGCAGTTTGGCGGTTTCAGCAAAAGAGGGTGTTAAAATGTTTACTCATTAAAAGACTCTCGGAGGCTTTTGGTGAGTGTAAAGCGAGGCGGTCAGCATGACGGTGGACACCTGACCAGCTTATTTAAATTGGGGAAAACGGCGTGTCTTAAAATCTACCAAAAAGCTTGGCAAACAAGTTGATATGAAATCGAGTGAAATGTCATGTAAACCAGAACCGGAGCTTTGTTCAGCTGTGCGAGGACGTCTTTATAAACCGAAGTAAGTCGCACCCTGTTAGAGCTCATTGCTCTGGAAGCGTTTTATGTGAGAGGTTTTTGAAGCAGGTCTTCGTAACAGACGCAGGACTCGGACGGTGATCAACTCGTATCTCAGCAAACATTAGTTTATCAACTTCTGTTAGGGACTAAAGAAGCACACATCAGGTACCAAACGGGTCCTGGATGATTGCATGTCGAGTAAGTAATGGATTGTGTTCCTGATATTTCACACACTGTTAACCTGACTGTTGTTTCTGTAGCGGTCCCGCGCAGCACTCCAGCGCTATCTCTTCTACTGCAACCGATACATGAACCACATGCAGAGCCTGCGCTTTGAGCACAAGCTGTACGCACAGGTCAAGCAGAAGATGGAGGAGATGCAGCAGCACAACATGTCGTGGATAGAAGTGCAGTTTCTAAAGAAGGCTGTGGACGTCCTCTGCCAGTGCCGCTCCACGCTCATGTTCACCTACGTTTTTGCCTTCTACCTCAAGAAGAACAACCAGTCCATCATCTTCGAGGTATGTGCGGGTTGGTATTTCTGATCACTGACATTCACTACTGTTCCAGGACCCAGTCTGAATCATAACGGCTGTCGAGTGAAGGAGTTTACAGTAACATGAACAGGGAGTAAATTTCCTTGTCTGTCCCTCAGAACAATCAGGCTGACCTGGAGAACGCCACAGAGGTGCTGTCTGGATATCTGGAACGAGACATCTCCCAGGACTCTTTGCAAGACATCAAACAGAAAGTCCAGGATAAGTATAGGTAAAGAGTTACCTAATATTGTGCCAGAAACAGACAATTAACTGGTAGAACCGAGATAAACACTTTACAGGAAGTTATGTGGTGTTTTAAGTTTCATATCTTAGGATCAGAGTAACCTACAGACGTGGAACACTTATAATAAAGTATAAGACGCACCCTATTCCCTTATCCCGACTAAATTAAATCCCAGTTAAAATTCCAAAGGAGCTTCCAGTGCATGTTTACTGTCCTGTTCACGTGAACATGATCAACCTGCATACAGACTCTGACTGATCAGAGAGAGGGGGCGGGGCTGATGCTCAACCTGCACACAGACTCTGACTGATCAGAGAGAGGGGGCGGGGCTGATGATCAACCTGCATACAGACTGACTGATCTGAGAGAAGGGGCGGGGCTAGTGACAACACTGACCCAGATATTGGGTTTTAGAGGAAAAATAGAAGAAAAGGGTCTGTTTTCTTTCTTTCTTTGCTCACACAGTGTTCAAATTTCAGAAAAGTCCAGAGCGAGAATAATATGGATACAGTAAATACATAAATAACAAAAATGGTATCCTTTTTTTGGACCACTGTCAAATGTTTGAAGAACTTTTAACATTATTGTAAATATCCTTTTCCGTCTAATCATTAAATGGGTTCTCATTTTTAGTTCTCAGCAGGATTTCTGACATACAAAGTGCTTTTTTTTATCATTAAACAGTGATATTAACCACTTTTATCGAGGCGTGTTTTCACCTACATGCCGGTTTTCACAGTTGAGTGAAAACACTGGTCATCAACTCTGTTTGCAACTGCATGTACAGGTTTATACATATCTCTCTTATATGGGGTTGGATTTCATCCACTGCAGTGTGATTAAATTGTTGTGGTTAAAATGCTTAATTGGAAACATTAATGGCGGTGAAGTCGTGGTCTTAGGCCTGGTGCCAGTAACTGTATTTGTCCTGTTGGCAGGACGTCTGCAGGGGCAGGACAGGCTGTGTGTACATTTGCATTTGTCTACATATTTTGACGTGAACTCGACTCTTTTTTTTCTAATCAACGTTTCTCTCGGCGTCCTTTCTCTCCCGCAGATACTGTGAGAGTCGACGGCGAGTGTTGTTGCAGCATGTGCACGAGGGCTATGAGAAGGACTTATGGGAGTACATAGAGGACTGATGAGGATTCCCTCCGAGCATAAACTCTGCAAGAAAAAGAACCTGCCAGTGGGTCAAAGAGCGCTGTGGTGGTGCCTCATCACAGCTCCGCTCTCAGCCATCTCCACAGATCCTCTCCATGTCGCATCCACTTCTTCACGGCTGTTCTTTTTTCTTTTTTTTTTTTATTGAGAATTTAAGTTAATTTTATTCTAATAAAAAGGTAGACTATTAAAAGCCCATCCTCTAACGTCAGTGTTGCAGTTTGCAGCAGAGTTGATTGTGAATGCAGCAAGGAAATGTATTCTTGCCTTCTACAGCAGAAGTGTTTCTGATCCTCTGTTTTTATTTGATTATATTTCTTCTTCTTTTTGTTGTTGTTTCTTTTATTTAAGTTTGATTTGAGCTTCAGCAGAACATTTACATGTCAGGGCCAAGTGTAGTTTGTGCCAGAGACGCTTGTATGCGTGGCTTAAAGCTTTCTTCTTGTTTAAAGGGCCTTTAGGGAAGGAGACGTGTACATCAAGCTGTAAATATTCTAGTATGCGCATGGAAAGTGGATTGGGTGTTTTTTTTTGTTTGTTTTTTTGTTTGTTTGTTTTTTTGAGGGGCGGGGGATATTATTTATTCTTTGCAGATACTCAAGAATGTGTTTTAAACCCATCGTGTCAGGGGCACTTTTCAGCTTCATTCGTGTAGGTTTTATTTCATGTTTGGGTTTTGATTTGGATGCAAGAGGAGATGAAACCCAAGTGAGGGTGCAAAATATCAGTTCTCTCAGAAACGGGCAGCGCAGCAGTAGCCTTAACTGCAGGTCGTCCACTTGACACTTGATTTGCAACGTTTAGGCTCTCCCACCTGTCCAAAGGCCCTCTGAAGTTGAACATACAGATGGTTTTGAAGCAGCCGCTGGAGCACAACCAAGCCAGCGTTTACATTTGTTAATTAATGCTCAGAGCCGCCCTCAGCCCTTTCCTAAAACAGCTGTGATGTGATGGGTAACACACTACTAGTTGTTTCATGAGAGCAAACCTGAGTGATATTCACTCCAATTCAGAAGACTGTGCACGTTTCTAATGATTTTATCTTTTGTCTTTAATCGTGTTTAAGCACCTGCACCTTTTGAGCGTTTGAGGGGACAGATGACAATGTTATGATGCTACACTCGCCGGCTGGTGGAGGCCGTGCTCAAAACTGCTGGTTACCAAACATTGTGATTTAAAGCAATACCTCTGTTTTTTTTAACCTATTCCATATCATTAGGATGCGGTTGATTACCACACACAGCAGTGTTGAACTGAAAAGTATAGAAAATGTTGACTTAGAGTGTGATGGAGAAGCTTATGGGCAGTAACTTCAACAGAAGTCTATGGAATGTATGGGTCACTTTAGCATGTATAGTTGGACGCCTGTGGGCAGTTGCTTCAGTAGGTGCAAACAGAAGCTCATGGGTAGCTGCAGTAGACAGTAGTGGAGGTCTATGGGTATTCACTTCAGTGCACGACTATGTGAGAGCAGGTGCTTCAGTGGAAGTCCACGGTATTCTATGGGTAATGAATTGGCGAGTATCGTTACAAGCCCGTGGGCAGTTGCTCTAACAGTGGTAAATGGAAGTCTAGGGGCAGTTGCTTCAGTGGGTGTCGACAGAAGCCTACAGCAGACATCAGTGGAAGTGTGTGTGCCTCACATCAGGGCAGGTCAATGAAAGCCAGGGGTAGTTACAATAGCAGTCATTTGATATGTATTGACAGTGGCTTGAGTGAGTGTTAGAAGTCCCTACGAATGGCTATCGATAGAATGGACTCTCAGTCCAGCAGAGGTCTGTTGAAGTGTATGAGCAGTTGCTATAGACCTCAAAGGAAATCAATGGACAGTCACTTCATGTCAATGGAAGCCTGGGTGCAGGAAGTGATTGTTCTGTGATCAGCTGCTACACGTTTGATGGTTCTGTTGAGAAGCTGTCGGTTGGTTTACATTGTGTGCTTTGCTGAATAGAGAGATGGTGTTGTTTGTGGTCATTGGCTGTAGGCTGTGATTTGATATAAGGTTGAAAAATGCAGAGCTATTGCTTTAAATGAGTGAAAGCTTGTGTAGTGGAGCCACGCTGTTTCTCATGGTTTGGCTCCTTCTATCAACACTAATGTACCAGAAAACAGCAGATCACCGGTTCAGTTTGTACAACTAAATCTGGATTTGGTACAGAATTTTCTGTTTTACTTTGTGTTCAGAAGTTCATTTGCAAGACATTCAAGCTGGCAGGTTTTTATTTGTTGGCGTTTCATAAACTCCTGTTTTGAATGCTTGGTGATCCCACTGCATCAAACACCTGCATATGTATCTGAACCTGGTTTGTAAGGTGGTTTTGACAGCTTTTACTAACTTTCATTGTTACTCACATGGCTATTTTGGAACAATGTGTTGCCTGGAGTGTACATAGTCATGTGTGATGTCCTGAAACCCTCATTGCGAGAAACCTAAAGGATCCAGTGTTGGTGATGCTGGGAGATCTCTTCACCAAAGTGTGAATATGGAATAAAAAACTGAACACTGACTCTGCTCAGAGACGTGTTCATCTTCAGTGGCTTTCATGTGTTATAACCATTCTTACAAAGAAGAAAATGACCTATTTAAATAAATCTCATTCAAAAGTATTGAGTTTTTATTTTAGTTGTTCAGGCTTTTTCTGAAATCCTCTTGTGTATCTTGTCTGTATTAAATTAGACATAACATTAAAACCACCTGCACTGATATGGAGAGTTTCTAATAAAGTGACCAGTGTGTGGAGCTGCTGGTGCGGGTTCTGGTGAAGTGAGAGGAAGTACTGTGTATTCTTTCTGCTCACAGTGTCCAAAAGGGGGCGCTAACGTGATGCAGGACACGTGTGATGTGATGAAAGTCAGTGTGGTTTGGTTCTGGAGAAAGTGATGAAGAGACTGGACTGAATGCAGGGATGGATAAGTCCAGTCCTGACTGCACTGACTGAACTGATTCTGCATGTGTGGCTGTTTTTCCTCTTAGAAATGAGCTGATGATGGATATTTTCTCTTTTCTGTCTCATATGATTTATTAGGGATCAACAGTTCTTGCACTAATTGTCATCTTGCAGCTGTAAGGTTCTGCATTCTGATCAGTTCTGAGATTATAACCTTATAACCCCACGGGGACGATATACGGGTTAATTATATTATGTGTCATATGTATCATATTGTTGCCATAAAAAAAGAACCAAATCCTTTTGTTAACTGTATTTAAAAGTGCATTTCAAATGTTTCATCCTCATTAACCTTCTTTGGATTTTGGTGGAAGTGAATTTGGCCAATTCATATATTTGAATTAAATTCAAGTCAAATCCGTTTGGTCAATATAGTGACAAAAAAGACCAAAGAACCTTTCTTTTTAATTTAAATTGTCCATTTTACAGATACAGTCCATCCAACTCCACTCAGATTGAGCATCACTATCTACGGCTTCTGCTTTTGTCATATGGAAGGTTCATTTTCTACTATTTAAACTTCCCTTATTACCACTCTGAAATGGAGCCCCTGACAACACGGCTCCACATGTCCATTAGCAGCTCACTGGGCCGATTGCTGGAGCTAAATGGATGTTATTGATCCATTTTACTGAGGAGAGGTGGACACCATCTGGCCTTCTACAGTAAAACAGTAGAAATCTATAATCTAGAGGGAGGGAAGTACAATCAGCTTCATCAGCTCTTTAGAAAAGACTTTGCTTCACGGTTCAAAGTAAGATTTCTTTCAAGGTCTTGTCTAATCCAGCATGTCCACTCTGCAGGACAGACTGAACAGGCCACTGAAGTGATGTGTGTCTGAGAGGCTGAGGAGATGTCGACCTCTGCTGTGAATAAGGAGCCCAGGACCGGTAAGCCCTCGCTGATCATCACTATGTTGAATTCTGTCTCTATCATGTTGAAAATCTGTGTTGGATTGTGACCAGTGCTGGATGTCGTAAGAAAGTGTTACCTGCTCCTCTACAACCTGCTCCAGTTTCTGGGCTTCAGCTGGACCTTCAGCTGCCTCACTGCTAACCTCATACTGCTGGGACACGGTGAGACCCTGTCTGCTCTTAAACTCTCTGCCAGGATGATGATTATGATGATGATGACAAAATAGTTATAGTGTTGTAGGATACGTCTTTCTACACTCGGTGTCCGTTTGATCAGCTCTATTTAAAACACAGGAGCCCTTTGTGGTTCTATAATTCCAGACTGTAGTTCATCTGTTTCTCTGCAGACTTTATTCTCCTCCTTTCATGCTGATCTTCAATGATCAGGACCCCACAGGACCACCAGCAGCTATTATGTGGGTGGTGGGTCATTCTCAGCACTGCAGTCACACTGACATGGTGGTGGTGTATTAGTGTGTGTTGCTGGTAAGAGTGGATCAAACACAGCAGTGTTGCTGGAGTGTTTAAACCCCTCAGTGTCACTGCTGGACCGAGAACAGTCCACCAACCAGAAATGTCCAGCCAACAGCGTCCTGTGGGCAGCGTCCTGTGAGCACTGATGAAGGACTAGAGGACGACCAACACAAACTGTGCAGAAACAGATGAGCTTCTGTCTTTGACTTTACATCTACAAGGTGGAGACACTCGGTTTGAGTATCTCATATAGTGGACAGTGAGTGGACACAGTGTTTAAACACTCCAGTAGCTCTGCTGTGTCACTGCAAAATGACCCACCACCCACATAATTGCTGCTGGATAATAATAATAATGATGGATAATAATAATAATGATGATAATAATAATAATAATGATAATAATAATGATAATAATGATAATAATATTAATAATAATAATAATAATAATAATGATAATATATCATACAGGCTGTTTCAAAAGTAACACCGTGGCTGACGGTGATCCTTGTTCAGGTGAAAGCGGTGGGGGAAGCTGGATTCTTGTTGGGTTGTGTCACCAGAACGTAACAATGATGTTCTTTTTAACAGTGAGCTTATGTCTAAAAATCACCATCTGCCATCTGTTTTAAATGGCTTACTTTTAATAACTGTATTATTATTATTATTATTATTATTATTATTATGATTATTTTACAGATGTAAAATCACATTCTTGTGACTGTTTAATTTGTTATGGTTGTATTTATAACTGAACAGTTACATTATGTATAACTGAATTGTCATAATAATTTTTCAGATTAAAAGCTTGTTATTGCAGTATCCGTTCTTATGGTCAATAATGCTTTTCCAAATGAAAATATTCATCATAATAGAAGGAAACAGTCTTAATTCAGTGTTTCAGGAGACCCTCTTTTCAGTGGTTCTGCAGGAATCTGTTTCCATGTCTCAAAGTTCCACCTTCTGTGTTTTGGAGCATATTCTGCTCTGAAACACATTCTGTAATGTTGAGGTCTGGACTCTAGGGTCAGTCTGTTGTTGTGTCTGTGTGTTTAGATGCTTTGTACAGTGCGTTCAGCTCCTGTGCTGCAGTGCTGTACAGGGGTCAGGTGCTGGCGGCGCTGGAGGTGATTAATGCGGCCCTTGGTCTCGTGACGACTCCCGTTTTTCCTGCCATGATCCGGGTATGTGTACTCATCAGAACCAGCGTATCCCAGAACCGTTCAGGTCCTGTGTCATCAGCTCATGCAGTATTGCTGTGTGTGTGTTCTGTTCATGGTGTGTGTGTGTGGTGTGTGTTGTTGAGCAGGTGACAGGAAGGAATGTGATATTGTTTGTAGTTTTCGGGAGCCTGCCGGAGATGCAGGACCGGAGTGTGACCTTCTGTGTCTTCTACCTCTGGAGCATCATGGAGGTGTTCAGGTAAAATGCAAATACCATAACGGTGTTTTTACATTGTGTATCTCACAGTGTATGGTCAAAAGTATTGGGACAACCACTCATTCAATGTGCATTGCTTCTCTAATCAAGGGTTGTAAAAAGTGTCAGTGTGTGTTGTGCTGTTATGAGTGGATCAGACACAGCAGTGCTGCTGGAGGGTTTAAACCCCTCAGTGTCACTGCTGCACTGAGAACAGTCCACCGACCAGAAATGTCCAGCCAACAGCGTCCTGTGGGCTGCGTCCTGTGAGCCCTGATGAAGGACTAGAGGAAGACCAACACAATCTGTGCAGAAACAGATGAGCTTCTGTCTCTGACTTTACATCTACAAGGTGGAGACACTCGGTAGGAGTGTCTGATCGAGTGGACAGTGAGTGAACACTCCAGCAGCACTGCTGTGTCTGATCCACTCGTACCAGCGCAACACACACTAACACCACCACCACCATGAGATTAAAAAGATTTATGTGACCAAAATCAGACCTGAAAGTCAAACGAAAGTCATAAGGCTAGTGTGACCAGTCTAATGGAAACATGATGTTAACCGTCTCGGATCTCTCAGATATTGGTTCTTTTCCAGGTACGCTTTTCAGATCTTGGCGATAGTCGGTAAAGAGTGGAGGGTGATGATGTGGCTCTGGAACATCGTGTGGATGCTGCTGTATCCGCTGACCACCGTGGCCGAAGGTGAGAGGAACTGATGAGCAAACCCGTGCTTGTTTCTATGGGTTTACACTGCTCACACAAACACAGCTGTTCTGCTGTCCACTCACTGTCCACTCTATGAGACACTCCTATCAAGTGTCTCCACCTTGTAGATGTAAAGTCAGAGACAGAAGCTCATCTGTTCCTGCACAGTTTTTGTTGGTCATCCTCTAGTCCTTCATCAGCGCTCATAGGACGCTGCCCACAGGAGGCTGTTGACTGGATACGTCTGGTTGGTGGACTGTTCACAGTCCAGCAGTGACACTGAGGGGTTTATGATGCACTTTATCATGCTGTGTAAAGACAGAATACATTTTTAATATCCAGACACACTAACAATGTGCAATACGGATTAAACCGTACCTTCGCCCAGCAAACAGCATGATTCTGCAGCTCTGCCAGCACAGTTATTTCCATTGTTCTCTGAAACAGCGCTGGAAAGTTTCGCTTTCCCAGCCGAGCCTCTGATATCCATCTCGTCACCAGTATAACATTTGTGATAAGGATTTCAGAACATGCGGAACATTTCAGACGCTGTAAACAAACACAGCTCCACTCAGGAATTATTCTGTTTGTGGATTTTTTCATTCCACCTTAAATGCAGCAGAAGCTACAATGACTTTAAGGTATGGAGAACTGTGTCCCGTGTAGGAGTTAAAGCTGAGCTGTGTTGTGTTCCAGCTGCTGCCGTGCTTCAGGCCGTGCCTGTGTTTGATGAGACCAGACTCTTCAGTGTTCCTCTTCCTCAGGCTGTAGGCTTCTCCATCAGTTTCTCCTTCTCTCTTAGACTCTACCTGATCCTCATGTTCTTGGGTGAGATTAAAAAATATACATTCTTCTGAAGGTGATTTAACCCTTTCATGCATGAATTGTGACACCAATAAAAAAAAACCCCAGTGTGTAACACAGAGGCAACAGTGGGAGGAAAAACTTCCTCAGAGCTGGAGGACGAAAGTTTGGGAGGAACCAGGCTCACAAAAGGGGACGTATCCTCCTCTGGTTAAACTACTCATAGATTACTGATAAGGAGACACTGGACCACCACCACATCTGCTGTAATGCTCAGATGTACTTAAGTAATGATGATGGTTGATAATAATAATAATAACAATAATAATAATAATGTAACAGTAGCAGATAATGATGGTCCATCTAAATTTCTACATAGTTGGTGATGACCAGTGGGCAACTAGTCCAAGGCAGGTAGCAGTAGCAGGAGGACGGGTAGCTGGACTGAATGGGTTGCAGGAGAGCCAGAGGTCAGCCTTTCATTGATGTCAGGTCAGATAGGTGGACAGTTATTTACGGCTGGTTTTCTCCTTTATAACATCAGATTCAGAACCTTAACACTGGCCTACAAAGCCAAAACTGGACCAGCTCCTCTGTACTTGATGGCAATGGTCAAAAATCGATCTGCACCAAGAGCTCGATCTGTATCAAATACAGCTCGGCTTGACCCACTATCCCTCAAGACACGTGGAACACAAGCATCCAGACTCTTCAGCTGTCTTCAAACGCTGACTGCAGAACGTTTCTTTCACAAGCAATTCAAATATAAAGGCTTATATTTATACTGAATCTTGTGGGAATCGAGGTCTCCAATCTGACATTTGTATTTGGTATCGAAGCTTGAGGAATCTCTGAGTTCTAGCCTCTACAAAGTAAGGATATTTTTTTCCGAGTGAACAGCAAAGCACTTTTGTAAGTCACTCTAGATAAGGGTGTTTGTCAAACACCATTAATATGACTGTACTTAAAGCTGTTTTGGTTGTTTCTGCACTGGGGTGATTTTCTGTCACTCTTTTGAAGATTATTCTATTTCATTTGAGAAACAGAACTCACCCGTTGAATAGTTAGACAGAGCTGGTCCTCAGTATCAGCAGATGGTATCTGAAATGATTCATCCCTAGTTTTGCTGTTGTTGATTGTATTGGATGATCTACATGTGCTGCAGGTCTCTTCATAAATATGAAGCACCTCTTCCTCGGACAGGGACGAAGGCGTTTACAGCTGAAGTGTGACTGAGGATTGCTCCACGCACTGATTTCTCTGTCTCGGTTAATCATAAACAGAACTGCTGGAAGGACGTGTATGTAACACGGGCGTTACTGTCTGATCGTGTACAGTTTTCAATAATGCATATTTTTTAAAGCAAAACCTATAAAATACCTGCTGTAAATGATACATATTACAGATTTAACTGTTCGTTCAACTTAACAGGAATAACAGGAATGTTTTTCCTTCGTATTAACTTAATCTCTGTCAGTCTTTGTTCTATATGTTCAACAATTTCTGGATTTTCTTCAGTAAAGATTTAAAAAAAATCCATGGAATGTTTCAGTCTCTTTCTTTATCTAATCCAAAGAAACACAAAACCTATAAAAGAATGGATAAAAATTAAACTTGGGCAGATTATTCCAAACTGTATTTGTATTATAAAACAATATAGTCTCAAAGACATATAATACATACAAAATACATTTCTGTCAGAGTATCACTGGATCCACAAACCTATTAGGACATTTGTTCATTATTAGAATGTTGTGAAAAAGTCAGTTCATTATAATTTCATCAAGATTAACTGTGTCAGTGATTGTTCAGACCTTTTTATATCCGTATGATTATAGCTTATGAAAATCATAAATCCAGAATTTCAAATGATTAGAATATATTAAGTAAATTAGTAGTTAGACAGTATGAACATTAAACCAAAAATTACATTAGAAACAAAAATACTTCATGATATTCTAATTCCCTGAGCCTGCATTAATGTAACATACATTACATAGTCCTTACTTTAACAACTTTAATGTCTTGGGCTGAATTTATCACACAGTGCTGGCTTTCATAATGAGACAGCAGTTTACTCCACAGCGGACTGCACTTCAACAGGTGACGATTACCTGCAGCAGAGAGGAAACACCTGTATTACTCCTGCGTATAACTGGAAAAACAAGCTTGTGTAAAGAGTGGATGTCTTTATCCTTTACCGAGAATGCAGAGTCCATCCTGTGCACGTGTGATTGCAACATTGACCTGGTTGGGGTCCGTAATGAAGCCAAGTTTCTTCCCTATCCACCCTTTGCTGCGATTCAGACCACTTTCAATCTCGGACAGGGGACAGGAACGCACTGTGGAGAGTATGACATATGGCCACTCACTCCCTACACACACACACACACACACACACACACACACACACACACACACACACACTGCTTTATGCTTTTCGATATACTTTGTCACTCTTGCAAAAGCAAACCTTGTGTTTATGGTCAGTTGTTAGTTTATCAGACACTCCCACCATGTACCACATTCTCTGGCCACTCTGATGCACTCACTGGCCACTTTATTAGAAACACCTATCTTGTAGATGCTCTCACTTGCCGTGTTATTAGGAACACCTATCATGGACACTTTATCAGAAACAACAGAGTCTGTAAGTTTACACTGGAATAGAGAAGTGTTTGTAATAAACAGGTCAGTGAGTGCAGATCAGCATCTGAAAAGCCTAAAGCTCCCTGTACTATTCAGACATGAACCTTTCTAGGTGAGGAACTGAAAGGGCCTCACCTTGGCTCTTCATGATGGTGCACACAGAAACACCTTCAATGTCTTCCCTGTCCTTTTTCCTTTCCTCCAGCAGATGTTTGATTCTGCACATCTGTGCATTGTAAGGTGTCAGGATGGCAATGTCCTTGGGTTTCACACCAGACTGACGGACTAACAGATCAGCAATTCGGACCTGGACAGAAACCAGCAGGACAAATGCAAGGACCACCTGTTTCAGATGTTTCATTATGTTCATCTAACAGGACCAGACCACTTCTGTCTGCTGTCAGGATGATGTTACTTACTGCTTGCTGTGCCTCCACTTCATTGGACACTGAATTTTCATTGCCAGCCGTCGTGGAAACGATCAGACAGGCCTCCTGTCCCTGGGTGTGACCGAACAGGATGGCAGTTGGATTGTCTCTGTTGTTGAGGAGAAAGCAGGGTCCTTGCTGAGCTGCAGTTTTCAGCTTGCCGTTGTAGAATTCATTCGAGGGGAACTTGCAGATATTCTCATGCTGTGGCAGGAAACATTTTCAGCTTTAAATGTTTAATAAAGTTTATAAATGCAGGCCAGACCTTTAAAATGGATTTGTTCATTTGCATCATTTTACCATCACCACCATAAAAAACTCAATGACGGGTTTGAACAGTGCCTGATTTCATTCACCACCACTGTAATTCTCGACTGGCCCCCTCTCTCTGAAAGTGTCATTCAAAATTTCTTCATTCACCATTCTGTACTGCGTGTCCAGCATCACAGCCTGCATCATATAGCGTTCAAAAAGAGATTTCTTCATGCCAAGTTCCTTCACACGAGCACAGGTCACGATGGGTTGAACCTGCTTGTGGTCACCCAGAAGCACAATCTGAAATGAGATCAACCAAATAGCAAAGATGATGCCTTTTTCCTGAGGCTGAGGCCTGGACTTTACAGACAAGCTGCTGATTTTAAACTCTTAAACTCTTATTATAAACTCTTAATAAGATCTTAAAATCGTATTCAGATTTACATCAGTTACAAGCTGTTAGTCTTTAAAGCAACCAACTAAAAAGAGAACTTTCAAAATGTCTGCAATTCCTAAAAGTAGAAAAAGAGGACCAAAGCGAACCTGCTCAGGCTTGTGAGACACTAGTGGGATGAAGGTCTCGGGCTCAGTGGCCATGGCACTTTCATCAATGAGGATCTGTCGGAAGTCCATTGTCTTGATAAGATTTGGGTTCAGAGCAGTTGAGCAGGTGCACAAGATCACGTCATGCTTTAAGATCTCGTACCTCTGAGCCTTCTTCAGCACTTCTCTGTAACTGTATATTTCACTGTTAGTATTTTACTCCGCTGAAGACTTTCATATACATGTGTTTTATATCAGCTCTCTTTACCGTTCAGTGTCAAATTCCAGAACATTCTCAGAGCTTTCCAATTTTTTGATCTCTGAAGAGTAAGGATTTTCAGGTTTTCGAACCAAGTACATCAGTGTGATGTCCCTATAACACATTCAAACAGTGGATCACAGGCCAGAATATTCAGGTGATGCTGGACTAATACTCCAATCTCTGTAAATATGATCCTGGTGGGTTAATTTCTACACTTTAGACATAAGTATGGATCATCATCCAAAGATCTACAATATCAAAAATTGGCACAGGCTCACTATTCCCATATCAGTCCATCAACAGAGAAAAGAAAGGTGGGATATCATCCCATTGAAACTGATTCTACTTCCAGTATATCTGAACATTTGTCCTACGGTACTCTACAGGGGTGGAGAACCAAGGGCCAACACTATTCTGACCCTTACTCCAGCCCTCCAGGAACAGATTTCCAATGTCTTACAATTGGCTGACAGTCAAACTTCATTTGCTTCATTTGCCTTTATGTCTAATTTTGGTGGGTTTTCATGTTTCATTGCCTTACCTGAGTTCTTCCTTTGGCTTGTCATCACGAAGGGATTTGCGAGAGAGTTTAAGTTCACTATCAGGATATGGGAACTCCCGCATCTCCATTTGATCACAATAAATGCGTAGAGGTTTAAGGACTCCCTTGAGCTTCATCAGCTGTTCTAAAACACAAAACCAAAAATGTGGGGAATTTGTGAAAATTAGATCTTCTAGCTGTCCACTTAACTGAACCTTCTGTCTAGGATCAATGGTCACATCAAAGGGGGTTGATTTAACATTTGTAGGTGGTGTAAAGTCATTTTTACTGGAAGTTCACAATCATTTTAGTCCCATCTGAATGTGCCATGTCAGTAAGTTTCCCCAACTGTGCACACCCATGTTAATCAAGGTTCTGGACTATTTTACCTTCTGTGATACAAGCCCTAAAAATAATAATAATAAATGATATTAGTCCCGTGTGATTCACCATTTCCTGAGGAAAAAGAGTGTTTAGCCAGATTTCTCAGTACTGAGATGGTCGAGGAGGCATTTAGTTTGGTTGTACATGGCACAGATACCCTGGCTCATAGTCTGTGGCCACCTGCACTCCAACTGTGAACGCTGCCAAACTTGAAGGTGAAATGGGCCATGTGTGAAGGCTGGTTCAGACATACTAATATAATTGGAATATAAGATCGGTTACTGTCCTTTAATACTATACCAGTGGTCGGTGGAGAACCCTGCGAAAAAGAGTTGAAAAGACTAACAAAAAAGTGGTGCTATTGCCGGGGTAGGTTAGCTTAGATGTCAGGTACAAAACTACAGCCCTTTGAAACAAATAACTCTTCTCGTCAGTTAGCCACTGGAATTATACCTTAGCAGTAAATCTCCTGATCAGTCAAGAACCTGACCACCAAAATTTGCGAAAGCACAACAATATAACATTGGGACATCTATGTAAGCAACCACAGTCACACCTGCCACAATATCCACAGCCTTGTTGGAGGGTCCGCAGTACAGGATGCCACACTTTTTTGCAGTCTCCTGTTTGGGCACCGATTTCGGCGGATGTTCAGGCTCACGTGCTTTGTTTTTCATGTAGAACTGATAAGTAATGTGAAGTCCAACAACAGTTTTGCCAGTTCCTGTTCAATGGACAAAACGGCTGAATGTTAGATCACCTTTTACTTGTGACAGTAATATACAGACATCCCAATTTGCAAAAACTAATTTCAGGGAGGTAACACCGGTTCCACGTTTTTTAGCAACTCATTCGAGATTCTGGGAAATTTTATCTGACTTGTGCACATCAGGGAACCACTAAGTATACCACAAAATATGCGGGAGACTCCTGTAACTTCCAGGAGACTCAGAATGTCTGAATATATTATTGCAGACAGCAACTTTGTCTGACAATTAAATTCAAAATAAAAAGCATAAAGGTGCCTGGTGGTCCTTGGATCACAGTGAAGGTATTTTGCAATGCCCTTTGGACAGCTCTTTGCTGACTTTTATTCAGAGGTGGCAGGTCCAGGGTGTGATGATCCACTGAAGGTAGTTGTTCAATTTTGTCTGTTATGGAAATACAGTTAATTGAAGTTATTTGAAGTATTTGGTGTCATAAAACAGAAGACTGTATATTAATGTAATGCTTTGTGTGTCACTTCATTGCCTCCTAAGCAACATCTCGGTAAAAACATTGAAACAGAACTTACGGAGAGGTTCATCAGATATTTTCCCAGTGGCAATGCTTTTGACCAGATCATTAGCTTGTTTGAGGCTGGCCACAGCATATTCACTCAGCCTGCAAATTTGTGATAAATGAGTAATAATTAAGCATTTAGTGTTGAACAAACTCAAAAATGTAAATGTCTATCATAAAGACACGACTTAAAAGATAACAATGGCATGTGACTTACACATATGGAATCTTCTTTGGGATTACTTCTACTGTGAACTTTGTACCCGTGGCGAAGACTTCCTTTGGAGTGGCGATCACATTCTGGTGTTTTATGTAAAAATTGATTTGCAAGATGGGCGATGTTGCATTCTTTTTCTCTTTGTCATTTTCTTGTTTGGATTTAATGGCCACGCCATGTGCAACCCATGTGAAGGGTAGTTGATCATCTAAGTCAGAAATTCCAGAGCCATTGCCTTGTTTTGCCTTCTCAACATGCAGACCCCTCAACCGGATGCAGAGGAAACAGTTATTCAGATCCACTGCAAGACGCCATTCTTTCTTCCGTGTTTGTGTCATTTGAAAAAAACCCTTAAGGTTTGTCTCTGTTTTTTCAGTCCACATTATGTCCACATCTTGAAGAATTACACTATCATTTTCTTCCACAGCATTGTAAGCTGTGTCCATTTGACACAGCCCCCTCCATATCTTCTGGTACTCCTTGTAATTTTCGTACTTTGACATTGATGATTCATTGACATCTTTGGAAAAGCACATGGTTGGGTTTCTTGCATGTTCCAAACACACTTCGAAGAATGGGTTGATGTAGAGGAGCTTCACTGTTGGTGTAGTCACCCTCTCAATGATATCTGTCCCAAGCTGCACTTGCAGCACATCTCCTAACTTCAGTTCCATGTCAATCTCCTTAAAGTGCTCTTGCGAACTTGCCACTTTCACCTGCTTTTGTGGTTTTCTATGTGCTTCTGTTTCCAGGGATTGAAGGCACACTCTGACCTTCTCCCAATCTTCAGATTTAACTGCAGATGTAATTTGTATCCACTTTTTAACTGGGATTAGGCTCAAGCTTCCATTGAGAGTAGACTGAGGCTCAATCCTTAATGCAGCACTGAATGAATACACTCTTCTCTTCCAGTGGAGAGTCATGGATTTCTTGACACTGTTGTACGCTGGCTGCTCAGCCACTTTAAGGTGCCTGTACATGATGGCAAACCCCTCAGAGGTTTGATCAAAGGGAAGTGAAATTACAAATTCATGTTTGTTTGGGGAAAGCTGGTCTACTACTGCCAGCTTGGTCACAGCTCTGGAACTGAATTTAATTGTAGTGATGAATTTTAATGCCTGCTGGTCATAATCTTTAAGGTAGTCTAATTTTTCCATGCCAGATCTGCACAACTGATCGATCTCTTCTTTTACGTAGTCCACCATCTTTCCTCTCAGCACACTGTGAAGAAGCCTCTGAACGATCAGGTCTAGGTATCGTCTCATGGGGGAAGATGCACAACTGTATGCATTGAGTTTCAAGTTAAAGTGTCCCAATCTTGACTGCAATGAGGAGCAAGATCTCAAAATCTCTGCTTTCTTTTGAAGATCTTGGAATTCCTTTGCCATGGGACGCAGTGAGGGGTGGATGTTATCTGATGTAATCAGCTGAACCAGGGTATGATAATCTTTGGTTTCTGCCAAACCTTTCATTTTTTGTAAAACAGATGTGAAGAAAATGAGTGATGTTTCATCTTCTTCTTGAACATTTTCGCTTTTCTCGTCTTCTTCTGTCCAAGCATCAGTGGGGTCTTTCACCTCCTGAAAACTTTCACCTTCACAGATATGTGATATGTAAAGAGACAAGGGGAGAAGGTCAGAATATATGTCCTTAAACTTCTTAAGCTCTTTCTCATCTGGTATCTGGTGACATCTTAATGGAGTGAGATCTCTTGTTAGGTCATTAGAGATTAGTTTCTCTGCTACTGCACTGTTGAACAAATTCATTAGCTCTTCCACCATGCACTGGGCTCTGCTCATTTCCTTCCACTGTCCAGACCTCCAGCCTCCACCCAGCCTGCACCTTCTGTGTTCTTCAGCAAAACAACAGGCTGTAGCAACACAGTCTTCTAAACTTGAGAAACCTAGAGGCTGCAATCCATCAGAGCAGCGCTCACAAATGTACTTATTTGCCTGATCATATGAAAGCCGCCTCTGAGACTTGATGTGAGAAAGAGTAATACAGCTGGATTCTATTGTGTTGGTGGTTTTATTAATGACTGTTACCAAAGATATGGCCCTTCGGAGCTCACCAGGTTCTAAGCTCAATTTTTTAGAGCTCAGGTTCCTAGAAATCATATGGACAGTGGTTGGCTCTTCTTCAGAGGTAGAACGAGAGTAAATCGTTCTGCCCATCTGTTTAGCAAGTGTGTCCTCCTTACTGTCTTTGCTGACATAACTTGCAACATCTGTTATGTGAACAGCAATCTCATAGGTTTCTCCTTTGTCACTCACACTAATGGCATCATCCAAGTCCTTCGCAGTGCTGGGATCTATGGTGAATGTGAATGTTCCTTTTTCAAATTTTTTTCTATCTTTATCTTCTTCTTCGTCATCTCTGGGTTGGAATGAAGAGTCACGGTCCTTTTCCCCAAATCCTTTCAAAAGGATCTGAAACATTTCATCCAAGTAATCCTTTTGTGAAAAAACTTTGGTAACCACTCCAAGAGGGTACTTGCAATGTCTTTCCCATTTCAGCACTTTGACAACTAATAGCTGATCATCAGCTTTATCTACAAATCTGTCTGTGATCCAAGCGTTGCTGTTGGGATGAATCTTTCGAAGTTCTATTTGGTTTGGCTTTGTTTGAACGACATATATTTTAGTCATGTCATTCTTGATAGGTGTAACAAGTTGTTTGTTTCCGTCCATTTTACAGATGAACGTACAGGATTCCTCATCTCTTTGCATCAGTCCCACGACCTTCCCTGTCAGCAGTTCATCTCCCTGTGCTTGAGGTTCTCTGCTCATGATCTGAACACAAACCTCATCACCAGGAAAAGATCTGCCTATATTATCCCTTCCAGTAATGTTGATGGAAAGTGTTGGATCATCGAGAGGTTTGGCACATGCCAGATCATGTTTCATAATTTTAAGCTTGCAGCGTTTGAACTCATGTGGGTTGGTCATCAAAAGATCTTGTATATCTCCTTGACTGAGGTGTTGGTTAAATTGGTGCTCCCACAGACATTCTCCTCTTGGTTGCTTAAACATGTAATGGTGGAATTGGGAGATTTTAGTAGTCCTCTGTGTAGACTCATTCTTCTTCAGTGACTGCTGCCCTAAGAGCTCCATATTTTCAGATCAGCCAACTATTCACAATTGTACAATCTACCAAGAAAAAGCCTGCAAACAACTTCTGAGGGATGTAACACAATACATTGCAAAAATAATGAAGTGGGGCATTAATACACAGTTAGGAATGGGCCATATCCCTGAATGCAGTATTAATAATCCATGTCAGTAGAAATCAGTTGGCTTTCATCATCTACTCCACATTCTCCAAACGAAGGTCCTACAAACACACAGAAGCAAAACAATTAGACTCTCATGATAAGGTCCAGTTGCACATGTTAAATGTCTTGTAAAGGACTACATTCACTTTCATAGTCAAAAGACAGACAAGTGTAGAGTAGCTGCATAACTTTAAATGTAAAAATAATTCAGTTCCATCAGTAAACATTTTTTAAAGGGATATGTTCAAAGACTAGATCGGTTTGCTTAATTAAAGGGTTCTTTGCTGTGGTGGAAAGCTTTTTGAAGACTGTTCTTTATGGACTATTTAAAAATGTGCCTATTTTCTATAGTGCCAGAGTTCCATGATAGAACCCTTTATGAGGGTACTGATGCTCCATTGTTGATGCCTCTCCTGTAATTAAGTGATGGATGCCTGGTCCTTAACCACCAGACCATGGCTGCCCTCCATCACACTGACAAATCCCACTAAACACTCTTTTTCCAGAGGACATGAGGGAATATTTACCCACATCTTGATTTTCATGGAATTAATATAACCTGAAATATAAACTTTTTTTACTGAAGGATTTGTAGTGATGTGGGAATGTGCAGTCAGGAGAAACGACTGTCGGCACATTCGGACATGACTTAAAAAGCTCTGGTAAAGATGACTTTACCTCCCCGTGTTAAAATAATCCAATCTGAACAGGGCTTAAGTTCGTTTCCATACATGGACTCAAAGAAGAGATTTACATTATTTCAAATGAGCCCCTGAGAGGGATATATGCCCTTTAACAGAGGAAACCTAATAACTCCAACACAGAGAAAGCTAATGATGTAGGCTTATGATTTAACAAACTAGATGTTCATTGTAAATCACAGCTGCAAAAAATAAACTACTGATACTGATCAAGTTTCTGTCAGCCTCTTATTGTGGGTAGCAAGGAAAGAGCAGAACCACTCACCTGTACCTGCCCGTCTCTGAAGAGATGCAGATGCAGTCTATTATTAGTATGACTTTGCACCACCCTCTCACTGAAGTATGCTTAACATTAACCCTTTCAGAAGGGTGGTGCAAAGTCTGCAAAGAAGGGTGCTTTCACTTCGGCTGAAAGGGAAACTCCTGTGTAAAGTGGTTTAGTATCAGAAAAGGGAGGTTATTTTTATTTGATAAGACATTGCTGGTTGAGTGAGATAAGTCACTTGTGGTTCTGCTCTTTCCTTGCTGAGTGACATAAGTCTGATATCAATGGTAAAATGTAATGGTTTCTGGTAAAACACCATCTCAATCTGTTTCTACATACAGCTCACCCAATATTGGTTTTGGTTTCCTGGGAAGGCCATTCTAAAGCCTCTGGTGTGTTTTGTAGGTCATGGTCCTGTTGAAACATTCAATCGTGGCCTGGTTTCAACCTAGCAGAGCATGATACTGCCACCACCATGCTTAACAGTTGATGCAGTGCAGTGTTCTTAGGGTTGAACACCCTTACTCCTCCAAACAGCTTTGTCTCATCAACTTCTATTGAAGATGAATTTTGTTACTTCTTTTGTCATATTGTATTTATCTGCTGCCATCAGTCAAGAGGCAGCAGATAAATCATTCATGAAATCTGGTAGCTTTAGTTTGTCTTAAGATGTGTTGTCTGGCCTCCTGTGTGTTCCTTGTTTTGCAGGTTGCACCTGAGGTCTTGATGCCATGGTGACTCTGTAACTGAAGCTGCTCCCCTTGGTGGAAGTGCAAATGAAGATAAAAAAAATAAAGTAAGAGGTTTCTGTGCTCTATCAAAGCCAGTCCATAAAGTAAACCATACTGGATAATGATATTATAGAGCATTACTGTGAAGAAGCACAAAGGAAAGTTCTTTCACCAAAACATTATGACATATTTCATTCATTTTACTTGAAGGGCAGTCCTTCCTCTCACAGATCTTTTACTCTAGGAAGTTCAGTGATGCAGTCTGAACCAATGGTGTTGGTATCAGTTTGCTATGTGGTTATGCTTTGATTGTTTCAACAACAAAGAAGCGGAGGTGGGTATTTCAGGTCCAGCAAGTAAGACGGAACAGAGCCGACCAGGCAGTCGAAATTAAATCCCTGGACCAGAAATACTCAACTCTGAAAAGAAGCCCAATAAACCAATGTCTTTAATGTTTAAATGCATAATTCAGTACTACACTTGATTCACCATTGAAGTAATAAGAAGAATAAATTTGTCTCTTTGTGGTAGAAACACAATTACACCTTTTAGGAAGTAAAAAGGTAGACCTATCATACTTTCACCCATCAGGTTCTGAAAGTTTTTACTGGACTTAGAATTGATGTCACTTGTCCATTTCCCACTTTTAACCTCTGACCATGGTCACTCAGCCTGACACTGTTTTCATTGATCTTAATTTTTTATTTTTAATATTTAATTTTTTTTTAACATAATACTTTTACACATACTTTATTAGTGAATTATCCTAATTGATTTAAACTGTAATATCTTGTACTTTTGTTTATTTGTTTTCTGTAGTTTCTTCATTGTTCTTAAATAAATTTCATTTATTTCATTCAAATTTAACTTTATTCGTTGATTTTTTTTTTTAAAATAAGGGCTTATTGGCTGATATTACTGTTACAGGTTTGATATTTTACGTTTATTAGGACATAAACGTTTTTTAGGACATTTTACGTTTATTAGGACATTTTGTCACTCTATACCATTTTGAAGGAAATAAATATTCAGACATTCTAGAATTTTTCATGGCGTTGAAAATGAAACAGACTCTAATATATTTAGCTAACTGGTGATGGAGCTGATGGAGATGCATCCATCCAATTGCTTACACCATAAAAAAATCTTTACATTCTTATAGCACATAAATACCACAATGTTGAAATTCCCAACTGACAGAAACACATGATTATGAATATTATATCTATATTATTGACACTGTTATTAATGATGTTGTACTTTACTGATATATATCGATCATGGACCTAAATCCACATGTGATTTCTATGAGTTGGTTTCCCCACACAGACCATCCCTTTAGAAGATTCTGTCAGACATTTTTATCGAAATTGAATTAGTTAATTATACTCAGTTAGCACCTTTCAAGATACACAAGGACGCTTCACATTCAGCATATTCTCCACCAAGAGGACTGCATCGAGCTCTAGGGGGGTTCTGGACACACACACAATTTAGAGTAGGCAATTCACCTGAGGAGACTGAAGCTCCTGGAGGAAAGATGGAACCTCCACTCAGTTAGGGCCTTGAACCCAAGACCCCAGTACTGTGAGATGAACATTCTAACCACCTGAATTTTAAATTCTTTATCTAGAAAACAGATAGAACTAACATCTCCATTCATGTTAGTGCCACTATAAAGATTTTAGGGCTCAGAATGCAGAACCTTACAGTTCTAAGAGGACTGCACTTTCCTGTCAATAGAACACCTGAATTAAAAAGCTGTTTGTCTAATCTCTATGGGTTGGTCAGTATTTAAGCCTAGTCTAAATTTTATTTAAATCTGAGGTGCAGTTAATTATGTTGTATGATGTTGGAATCACATTACAGGTGTGTGTGTGGGGGGGGGGGTTGGGTGAGAGAGAGAAAAGGAAGTAAAAAGAATGTGAATTAATTTACATTTAAAATTAGTTAATGAGTAAGACATAATTTCCACTCCACCCTCACTGCAATGTGTGGAATGATGATAAAGGACAATACATACAGTGTCATCTTCGTAAAGCTGAGACCTCTTTGGAACAGAAACAGAAAGGAGGAGCACTTTCCTCATTCTTGTAAGGTCTTTACGTCACTGTTAATTCATCAGGCCTTAATCACCAAGCTTCATAAGAAGAAATGACTTCCTAAAACCCACATCAGGAATTAGGCATGAGCTTTGAGATTGAATTTTTCTTAAGAACCCGGCTAGATCTGATTATTACACCTACTATATACGACAGATTATCTGCTAAAGGTGGGGTGTATAACACAGACTCTGTACAGAGTCAGAAATAAGGTCAAAACAAAAATCATTATTTGATCTAATATGATGCTGAATATGAGAGTCACAGTTTCATGTGGAGCTGATATAAAAAGAAGGTCCCCATTGGTGGGCCAGCAGTTCATGCAAAGGGATGACTAGGACTATGCTTCAGGAGAAATGTGCCCATCTGCTTTCTCCACAGGTACTGGTGAAGTACTTGTGTGGTGCTGGTACTGGAAACAGTGCTGGCTCATAATGGAAACACAGTGTGTTTAGTGGAAAAGGCTGAAAGAGATATTCAGAGAGAGAGAGAGAGAGAGAGAGAGAGAGAGAGAGAGAGAGAGAGAGAGAGAGAGACAGAGAGAAGAATAGTAAAAATCAGGGGGTGGATATGAATATATGGATATGCAGTTCAACCCATCATTAAGAAATGGAAGGAATATGGCTGTCCACACAGAGTGACCATGAAAGGAGGAGGCTAGTGAGGGAGTCCACCATGACACTCATGACCTATTGAGGGGGTGAATATTTTACATTATATATTTTTATTTCATTGATATTATTTATTTTCACATGAGTTTTAAAAGTATTCAACTTTCAAGAGGAGTGAATTATAGTCATTTGTTTAGATTAATTCAGCTCAGAATCCATCTTAAATTCACTCGTTTCCAACTGAGTTAAATCCCATACTTTTCTAATTTGTTGGTGAATAAAAGTATTTTATCACTTTAAATCAATCAGAGCTCGTTCTGTGTTTTTCATCAGTCTGAAAACAGAAAATCAGTGAGTTATGACGTTATTGCAGACCGATTGTTTGGTGAGGTAGGGTGGGAACTGGTACAGAGTCCATGCCTGTGTATTATAATTCTTCAGTGTTTCTGTTTCCTCTGCGTTTTACTGCTCTATTGATCAGTCAGTACCTTCAATTTGCACTAAAACAAAGACCTTCAAATCTCAAATTACCCATTTATCCACTGCTAGGGCCACACCACTGACCACTGACATACAGGTATTGAGTGTGTGTGTATGTGTGTGTGTGTGTGTGTGTGTGTGTGGGTGTGTGTGTGTGTGTGTGTTTCAAGGCTGAGTGATACAGATGACTGGGGCTGACCTGAAGAGTGTTCTGGTTCAGTGAGTTCTCACCCTATTGATATGACACTTCATTGTCTTTCCTTTCTTCATTTCCAGGCTTCAGCAGGTGGTCTGATGAACCACAGTCTCATTAAATGCACTTTAACAGAGAACAGTCTTCACTGCAGGATGGAAGAAAGGAAGAAAAAAGAAAAAGAGAAATAAGAAAAAAGATGGAGAAAGAAAACACTACAATGACAAAAGAGAAAGAAAGAGAAGACATATAGAGAATGTGTACTTTGATGTTCTTTGAAGGAAAGCTGTCTGAGTTTTTAAACCCGTCCCCCATCACCATGGGCCCCAGTACCACCCCCACCCCCGACCTCCCACCCCCATGCATAGCACACACTCATTTCTGAGGCAAACTGTGTAAATGTGACATTTGAATTTGTGCACACTCAAACACAATTGCATGCATGAGCACACACACTGGAGAGCACACATGAACACACACACACGCAGTGTACGCATGGCAGCACACACACATCCGATCTGCTCTCGCTGCACATGCCTGTGAGCACAGAGAGATTGCTCATTCAGTTGGGAATCGGTTGGAAGCCAGAACACTTCTAACACACTTGCCTACATATTTCATAAGTGCACCTACAGACATTTATACGTTCAAACCTGACCTGTCAATTAATTTCCAGAATTTATTTAAAGCTGGAGTGTTTACTTGACCTTACTCGACCAGTTATTTTAAAAAATAAATTAAGTAAAATTAAATCTAACAAAAATCTAAACCTGAATGCACTTTGTCTGGTGCAAATGTATCTGATTTTGTTTTCTCATGTTATTAATTGTATTTAGTTGATGTTAGTTGATGTAGTTAATCTAGTTAATCCCTGCTATTACAAGAATTTCTCTCAAAAACTCAAATAGGCAACGTCTTTTTCAGGGACATCCCTGTTTATTTCAGTAAGACAATGCCACATTCTGCTCATGTTACAACAGTGTGGCTTCATAGTAAAAGACTGACAGTACTAGACTGGCCTGCCTGCAGTCCAGACCCGTGTTAAGTACAAAATACGACAACGGAGATCCCGGACTGTTGAGAACCTGAAGTACAGCAAGCAAGAATGGGAAAGAATATCACCTACAAGCTTCAACAATTAGTGTCCTCAGTTCCCAAACCCTTACTGAGTGTTGTTAAAAGGAAAGGTGTGTATCACAGTGGTAAAAATGCCGCATCCCACCTTTTTTGGAACATGTTGCATCAAATTAAAAATGAGTGAATATTTGCAAAAAACAATAAATTTTGAAATGTTTGAAATATCTTACTGTAGTGTATTCAATTGAATACAGGTTGAAAAGGATTTACAAATCAGAGAAGTCTGTTCTTATTTATGTTTTACACAACGTCACACATTCGTTGGAATTGGGCTTGTGCAATAATTACATTGTGGTCCAAAATTGGCCTAGGGTTCAGAAAGTTATGAAATGATATTATTGTATGATATGTTTCTTAGAGAACTGCCTGGAAAACGAGCCAGCAAGCTTCTACCATTATGGTAGTGTCCATAAAACACTACCATAATATACTGTACTACCATAGTACTCTACAATAATACTCTAACATAATAAACTACCATAATTACTAACTATGGGCTAATTTGAATTCAGTTTGTGTTGTGTTTAAAGTGCTTACACTGTAACTGCAATTAATTATTTACTAATTTTATGATGTATGAATGTGCAGTGTGTTTTGTTTAGTTTTTTATGGAGTCATTTTAATCCAGTATGACTCTGCAGTGTTTGTAGTGTTTATGGTGTTTACAGGGTAACTGTAATAATTATAGATTGTATTCCAGTATGAATCTAAAGTGCTTGTAGAGTTTATAGTGTTCACAGTATGAACCTGAGTATGTGTTGCATTTACAGTGTGAATAATATTTAGGGAGTGATTTTAATCCAGTAGGAATCTGTAGTGACTAGTGAAGGATTGTCCTCCCCTTGTGAGCCTGGTTCCTCCCAAGGTTTGTTCCTCCAGCTCTGAGGGAGTTTTTCCTGCCACTGTCACCCTTTGTCTTGATCATTAGGGGATCTGTCTCTTATCCTTTGTTCCTGTTTTAACCTTTTTATTTCTTGATTTCTGTGAACCTGCTCTGTGACAACATCAGTTGTGAAGAGCGCTATACAAATAAATTTTGATTTGATTTGATTTCATACAGGATTGTAATGTAAACCCTACACACACTGTAGTTTCATACTGGATTAAAACTCAGTTATTAATTTCACAGTGTAAAACCTACATACACAGATTCATACTGAATTAAAACCACTGCCCAAATATTATTCACACTGCAGACACGACACACTGCAGATTCATACTAGATTAAAATCCTTCTCCAGATATGACAATCATGACACTAATCAATATTTATCAAATCAACATTTATTTGTATAGTGCTTTTCACAACTGAAGTTGTCAAATTCACACTGGATACAAATTACCCCAATTTGTTTTATGGTCAGTGTTACAGCACAAATATCTAGCTGATGACTTGCTTTCATGGCTTGATTTACATAATGGATACGAAAGCCTAATGTGTGTTAGAAAGAAACTGTAGTGCACCTGAATCCTTACTATGGAGTGTGTTTTTCAGGGTGTGTGTGTGTGTGTGTGTGTGTGTGTGTGTGTGAATGAGTGAGTGAGTGAGTGAGTGAGTGAGTGAGTGAGTGAGTGAGAGAGAGAGAGAGAGAGAGAGAGAGAGAGAGAGTGAAATTTCAGGTGTTAGTTCTGGTGAGTTAAGTTTGTTAACTATTAAAAGCGTGTGACTAAAATGATCAATAAACCATTATTATTCAGTATTTCTCAGACAATTAGACTCCAACGGTTTGAGGCTATTATTAGTGTCAATTTCCTCAGTTACTGTTTCTCCTTCAGTCACTCCTTTACTCTGTTCCTCCTTCACAGTCACTCATTCAGTCACTCCTTCACTCTGTTACTCCTTCTCAGTCACTCCTTCAGTCTGTTACTCTTTCTGATCCACTCCTTCAGTCACTGCTTCTGTCACTCCTTCATTCTGTTACTCCTTCACACTGCTTCACCTGTCACTCCTTCACTCTGTTATTCCAGTACACTCCTTCACTCTGTTACTCCTATACACTCCTTCACTCTATTACTCCTTAACACTGTTACTCCTTCAGTCACCGCTTCTGTCACTCCTTCACTCTGTTACTCTCTCAGTCACTCCTTCACAGCCACTCCTTCACTCTGTTACTCTTTCACAGTCTCTCATTCACTCTGTTACTCCTTCAGTCAATCCTTTACTCGGTCACTCCTTCACTTTGTCACACCTCCACTCCGTCACTCCTTCACTTGGTCACTCCCTCATAGTGCCCTACAGAGGGAAGTGAGTGTCACTCTTTAGCCGTTAGCTAACGTTAGCGACTTGTATTTAAGGGACGTTGACACATTAACGGTACGTATTTTGAAGTACAGACTGCATTTAGTTCTGTAGACTCTCATGTGAGTCAGTGTAGACTCTCTCCTGTCCGCTCGGTCTGAGCCAAGTAAATGATTAAAGTAAGAGCTCAACTTTGTTGTTTTTAGCATTAGCAGGCCCGGCCTGAGACCGCGGCTTTTCCTGCTCAGGTATCCCGTCCTAACCGCGCCGTGCTCGGCCAGCAGTGTAGCTCATCCCCGCGCTCTGAAAGTTAGTTGTTGATTTCTAATCATTTTCACGGTCTTTATTGAGCAGAACAGCTGATTAATGAATAAATCCCCTGTAACTGTCCGTGTTGGAGCCGGAACTGTTTATTAACATCAGTGTAACCCTGAGGGTAAATATAAACACAGAGGGACAGTTAGTCTGTTGGGTCTGTTTGAGAGTTGATTGTGTATTAATGTAGTGTTAATATCTCAGATACTGTAGAGATTGATCACCTGGTGTGATCTCACTGGTTCTTGTTCAGTCTGTTTTACTCTTTATATTTAATTTAGTGCCCCTTTTGCCCTTTCACTCACCAGAGGGTTCATGTCTTTATCCTTTGATTAGAATAATTAATTATAGAATATTTTTGGGCATGGAGTATAATTATTATGTAAAGCAAACCAAAATGTATTTGTACAGCACTTTTTACAAGTCACAGAAGTCACAGAGCAGTAACAAAGTGAATAAAAGTGATAAAAGGTAACTTAAAAATGAAAAGGGTGTATGCCTGGTTAAGATCACTTAATATATAAAAAAGCATATATACACACACACACACACACACACACACACACACACATATATATATAATATATATATATATATATATATATATATATATATATATATATATATTGACACTTTGTTTTTGTTTCTTCCACTGCAAGTTTGGAGGATGAGCAAGGGCCGTGGCACAAAAACGAAGTTGCCCCCAGACAAGGCCCTTGAGTCTTTTGACATGTTGATTAAGGAAGAGGTAAAGCAGCTCTTTAGCAAAGTCAGAGCATACTGTCCTCCACCTGGGAGAGAATGGAGCATACCTGACCCCAGCGTGGTACTCTGTGACCAACCCCTGGACCATCCACGTCTGCAGACTCTGAAGCAATCTCTAAATGAGGTAAAAAATCAGCTCAGTGACAAAGACTTGGCTGTGTGGCACCAGCACACCTGCTCCACCAACCGAGCAGGAACTGTTACGGCACACCTGCGATCCACAGTAAATGCAGAACTTTGCACTCAAGCTTGGGCCAAGTTCTATGAAATACTAGGCACCTTTGACCTCCTTCCGGAGACGGCATTGCAGATTGGCGAATTGAACTCTGTCCATTTGTGTGAGGCTCCTGGTGCTTTTATCTCAGCCCTGAATCACTTCCTGCAGACCAGTGGACTGCACTGTGACTGGAACTGGGTTGCCAACACATTGAACCCATATCATGAAGCCAATGGACGGAGTTGCACTATTGCAGATGACAGGCTTATTGCGCACACCCTGCCTTGGTGGTTTTTCGGCTCTGATGACACAGGTGATATCATGCTGCAGAAACATCTGTTGGAGCTGCAAGCATTTGTTGGCAATATGCACAGTGTGGACTTGGTCACTGCAGATGGCAGTTTTGATTGTCAAGGAGATCCAGGTGAACAAGAGAGTCTAGTGGCCCCATTACAATATTGTGAGACTGTGTGTGCTCTACTACTGTTAGGACCTGGAGGCTCATTCGTCCTGAAGATGTTCACGATGTTTGAACACTCATCTGTTTGTCTTCTCTACCTTCTGGTCTGCTGTTTTTCTTCAGTGCATGTTTTCAAACCTGCCACCAGCAAAGCAGGGAACTCTGAAGTCTACATTGTGTGTTTAGGCTATAAAGCCAAAGAGGTCATCCGACCACTGCTGTCAAAGCTTATTCGTAACTTTGGACCTGAAATAGCATCCAAGGCAGCTCTGTTTCCAAATGGCAGCATCCCAGACTCTTTCCTGAAACAGCATGAGGAGATCTGCACATTTTTCCACTCTTTGCAGATCCACACCATCCAGGAGAACCTGCACCTCTTCACTAACATGAGTGAAGAGCAGCGTAGGTGGCTGGACCAGCTCAGGGAATGTACTGCACAGTCCTACATCCATCGTTTTCAGGTAGAGTTAAGGTTGATATGCACTTATTTGCTGTTCTGTTCTGTTGATGATGAAATAGCCCATAATTCTGAAATGTTCTTGAATCAACGTACGCTCATCATTATGTTTTTGCAATATTAGGTGCAGTTCCTACCACGGAAACGCTGGGTATGTCGAGGTGGACCAATGAATTGGGGGAAACCTTGCCAGAGAAAACAGATGGGGTCTTTCAATCAGCGTAAAGAGATGCAGTTCCAGAAGTGGAGGATGCGCCTTGCCCAAGGAGCTTACCGGACATGGGTAGAGGAACATTCTCAGGGCACTGAAGGTCATGGTCTTGTCTTAAGTGGGCCTTTAATAGAGTGTGATTTAGACGCATGGTTTACCCGTGTGGGAGCTGCTCTTCCAAAAGTATGCAGTTCCACTTTCTGTGAGCAAGACTTGTTAGATCTTCTCAACGAAGCTCTAGAAGAATGTGCACTTTTTCCAGAAGGACAGTCTTCTGCCATTAATTCACCAGTATGCTGCTCTTGCAGTTTTCAGTCTCCTGTGTCCATACTGACTGAAGTCTGCCACATTCCAAATGTTACTTCATGTGTGGTAGTGGGGAACCCTTCATGGCAGAAGCTGCAACATTCCGGAAATGTTCCACATCTACAGTTTTGTACAGAACCTTCCTTTCCAGAGGTGTTTGTTTCCACTTTATATGACGGGCATCCAGATTATCAACAGCAGCTACTAAGCAGTGTGCATTCAGCTTTGAGCGGACTTGTTAAAGGATCAGTGCTGGTGGTCCCATTCAGTTCGGCTCTAACTCGTTTCACTGCATCTCTGGTTCTTGCCTTGCATCTCTGCTTCCAGTCCATCAGTTTCCGCTGCCCATCTGCTGGACCCCCAGCAGTTCTGGTTTGTGTAGGTTTCACTGCATCACCCAGAGTTATTACCATCCTTCAGGAGGTTCTGGATGAAGTGAAAGGGCTAGAGCAGGACAGGCAGCTGCTGCAGTTTGCACCAATGGAGGACCTTATTAGAGGAGCACTGCCTGACTTTCTGACCAGCTTCAATAACACTATCCTGAGGAAGCAGCTTCACATACTAATGCAGAACGGACAGGGTAAATAGCGGTGCACATTTGAGACACTGATCAGTCATTATTGAAAGGGCTACACAGGTACCAGCTACACAGGTAATGTTATACTTAAGAATGTTATACTTAAGCACATCTGTCTTATCTCATGAAGAGCCTGACAAGTTGAATCAGGTATGTTTGAGCAGGAGATTTGCTTTGATTGGTATTGAAAGCACTGTTCTGACTATAATTTTTCCTTTTGATCTGAACTAACAATATTTCACCTCCTCAGGGTGATATAAAATTGTCTAGACCACTGTTTACTTTGACTTACAGGTTTTGTTGTACTTTCAATAGAAGAAAGAACAGGCTACACTCCTGAATCATTTTCATGTGCTGAATCTGTCAAGAAAAAGTGAAGAGAAGAATTGGAGCGTGGTCATGTAGTCTCTAGTATATTTATTAGATTTGATAAAACACTGACCTTTCGGTCCTCAGGCTTTCCTTTGCATATTTGTTATACTTTCACCTACACTGTAAAAGACTGGAGGTCTTCTCTGTTTATTGAATCCAGATTAAGGGGGTAAAATTTATATTTTTTACTCTTGGCCTTATTTAATGTATTTCTGTTCAGTGTTCAGCTGCCCCTGATATTAAAGAGAATTTCTTTACTGGGCATATGGACTGCTGTTTCATTTCAGAAATGTTGCTTAAATCTCTTTCTGAGCACCATATTTTAGAAAAGCACCATCATACTACAGAAGACAGTTCCACTGCTCCAAAGCGTAACTGTAAAAAGAGCAAAGAACGTGCAAAGAAAAGGGAGCAAAGAAGCAAGAAATAATGCGTTAGCTCCCGTCAGCTATAAACAGCAATTCTGAGGACGCTTCAGTTGTTGCTCAAATACACATGAGCCTATATGCAGTAAACATACACCCTGCTGCACACAGATGGCATGAGACACACTGAGGCTCCTTTATGAAATTGTCTCTTAATGCTTGGTTTCTTTAGTTAAATTCAGCATTTGATGACCACTGTTGGCCACTGGTCTCATTTAGTTTGTTTCTTGAGTTGCTGTTATGAAGGTCAAAAAGCTTGTTCCTACTAAGTTGCCTGGCCAGTTAAACCAGTTCACCAGATAAGGATTTGAGCAGCTTGCATATGCTTTCATTTAATTTTGATGCCACCTAGTTGAGCAGCATGAGCATGCTGGTCAACAAGTATGACCAGCTTGACGACCAGTTTACTCAAGTTGGCCATATTAATAGGCTTCCCAGTCCATCAACCTCAAAAAAAACCAGGCACTATACAGGTAAAATGCTAATCTGGCCTACCAGGTGGCTTACCAGTATGTTTTGGTAAGGATAACCAGTTTTCAACGCCATGACAAAAAGCTGGTCAGACCCACCTCTATATTTAAGTGCTTGTATTGTAAATAAACAGTGCACCAGGATCTGTTTTTAAAAATGAGCCTGGAGGAAGTTGTCAAAGCAATGATTATTATTCATTTATCTGTTATAGCTTTAGTTAGAAGGTACACAGCATGTCTCAATAATCTGCTGTCCTTGAGTTCTGGTGAGATTGTTTGTGCAAAGTAAATTATTTAGAACACAAATCAATTCATAGTGTTCTTGGGATTGGGAAACACTCTTGATCTTCATTGTAATAACACACAAAAATCTGAAGAACTGTCTTTTGTAGAAAAATGCAAAATTGTAGAAAAGTTAAGACAACCCATTTATTACTACTTAAAATACATTAAAAATTTAAATCAGGTTCAGCACATCGGCTAGAAATGATCATCATTTGAGAGGGCTTTGGAGGAGGCTTAACCTCAGACATTAGTTAGGACAGACATTATTAGGTTTGCTCTTGATGGTTGAATTGATTGGTATCATTGAGAGGTCTCTGTGGCCTTAAGAAAGAAGGTTGTAAATGCAGATGTGTCTGGGTAAGGGTTTAATGGGAGCAATAAGAAATCAGTCATCCCACTTTCCGGAAAAATGATTTACAAGTGGAGAACATTTAAAACAACTGCCAACGTGGCCAGATCAGACCGTCCTAACAAACCAAAAGATGAGTGAAGAGTCTCCAATAATCGTAAAATGTTCATCACAGGACCTACAGGTAGCTCTCGTCACAGTGCAGCATCTGCCATCAGAAAGAGACCAAACAAGTATGATGTTCATGGGATGTGTTTAAGGAGGAAACCCTTACTGTTTTCCAGAACATTTAAACAAAGAGCAGGACTTCTAAAGCAGTGTGCTTTGGACAAATGAATGAAGTTTTTTATTCGGGTACAGTCTTATGGAGTTAAAAAGGGGTCAAAGATTTTTGAGCTTGTTGAACAATGTAACACAGATGTACAGAAATCTGTAGCTGCATTTGAGCAACTGCATACATGTAAAATCCAAATCCATTAATGAACTGGAATGAGCAAATTCAAAACTAATAATAATAATAATAATAATAATAACAATTCACAAATGTGGGAAAGATTTTTGTATATAAAGGTAATTTTTAAATATAGAAAAGATTAGAATTTGTAAATCAAATGTGAAGGTTCTGCTTGGGAGAAATCAGATTGCAAGTTATTTAATCAATCACAACACTGATTGGTTGATGTTTATCTGAACTTTCATTGACTGCAAGAGGTTCTCAATAATATTGGAAACCAATATCACTGTCTTGTGCAAAAAATGTTTGACCTTTCGTCAAATTATATGTGAGACTGAGTTAAGAAAGAGAAAACAGAGACACTTCTAATCATTCTAACAGCATTAGTTTATTTACTGAATTTAACAGTAACAATAAGAAATAAACTCTCTGAGGATCATAGCTTGAGAGGTTGTGTGTAGCAGTGTCATCCTTTGAAACTCTTGCACAATGCAAAGTACTAATGACCTTGTGTGCAAATGCAGTTGGTGACACACACACACACACACACACATACACACACAGTCTGCACCTTGTGACTGTTCAGGGTCAAGTTCATATAATGATCATTTAAATCCCCATTAAAATAATGGGATTCATACAATCATTTTACAAACTTGCATCTAACCCCGTCATGCCATCCCATTTCTCTCAGAGCAGGATACGGGCTGAGCAATAAATGGATATTTATATCTACATCAGGATATTATCAGAGCGGGATACGGGCTGAGAGATATATCGATATTTATATCTATATCGGGATATAAACAGAGCGGGATACGGGCTGAGCGATATATCGATATTTATATCTATATCGGGATATAAACAGAGTGGGATACGGGCTGAGCGATATATCGATATTTATATCTATATCGGGATATAAACAGAGCGGGATATAGGCTGAGTGATATATCGATATTTATATCTATATCAGGATATTATTATATTTTGGGATATAAATCAGCAGGGATATCAATATGAATATTGTTTTTATCAATTTTTATATCTATATTGGGATATAAATGCAAAAATGCACATAGTAGCTGAATTGTGTGTGTTTGTGTGTGTGTCTTTTGTACCCTGTGATGGACTGGCACCCTATCCAAGGGGTATTCCTGCCTTGCGCCCGATGACTCCAAGTGGGCTTTTGATTATCCGTGACCCTATTCAGGAAGATATTGACTAAGATACTGGCTGACTGTTTCCTCTTGGCAATGTCTTCTGCAAACATAATATCAATTTCATTGCTGCGCAGATGAAACCCCACTCTACCTTTCCACTAACCCAACCTCCTGCCTCCAAACTTCATCCCTCACTGACTGCTTAACAGAAATGAAATCCTGGTTTACAAATTTCCCTAAATGAAACATTGATTAAACAGATGTTTGTTGGTACAAAATCATTATATCCAAAGTCAATAGTTTTTCTCTCACCATTGATAATTGCTCAGTTTCCCCCTCCTCTCAGGTTAAGAGTCTGGGTGTCATCTTCAACAGCACTCCATCTTTCCAATCACACATCAGTAACATTACCCGGTCTGCTTACTTCCACCTTCGTAACATAAACCGTGTTTCACCCCTCCCTTACCCCCCATACTGCTGCTATTCTTGTTCATAGCCTTGCACATCTTGTCTGAATTACTCTCTCCTCTCCAGTCTCCCCAACAAATCCCTTTAAAATCCAACTAGTTCAGAATGCAGTTGCCTGGATTATCACCGGAACCCCTTCCATTAATCACATCACTCCTCAATGGAGCTTCACTGGTTACCCATCAAGTACTGCTCTGGTTATGAAATCCTCCTGTTAACTTAAAAGATCATCCACAATCATTCCCCCCATATCTGTCAGATTTACTTCAAAACCCCACTCTCTCCCATATTCTTAAATCTTCCTCTTCCTAAGTACACCTAACTGTAGTCTCTGCTCATCTAGTCACTATGAGGAGCAGAGCTTTTAGCCACTCTGCTTGCCGACTCTGGAACTCACTACCATCTGAACTATGGTAATATTGACTCACTTACATTATTTAAAACCAGATTTAAAACCCAGGTGTTCAAGATTCCTTTTTCATTTTTTAATCTTTTATCTTTTAACTTTTCTGTACTTTTATAATGATTGGTTTTATTATTATTATTTATCATTGTATGGTGTTATTGGGTGCTAGATAGGCACCAAGAAATAAACTGTATTATTATTATTATTATTATTATTATTATTATTATTATTATTATTATTATTATTATTATTATTATTATTATTATGAGCAATTAATGCATTCAATAGGTATTTAGTAATTAGAAAACAGTAAATACTGAATAAACCATAAATTCTTGATACTTCTTAATGGCTACCTAATAATTCATAGTGGATCTTGATTCATACATAGTAGATAGTGATTAACTTTTAATTGACAACAAATAATTCATAGTGGATGCAGAATTATGCATAGTAGGTAGTCATTCATTATTAATGGATACCAAACATTTCAAAGCGGATGCCAAATAATGAATGGTAGATAGTGGTTATTGAATAACTCATTGTGGATACTGTATAATTCATAGTGGATACTGAATGATTCATAATGAATAGTCTATTCCTGGACTGGAAACATTAAGGTCAATAATTTCAGTATTTTTCTTACAGTTGGATGCTTGGACTGTAATGCGTCACTGGATTAAAGTCTCTGACAAATAAATAAACACTGGTGTGTGTGAGTGTGTGTGTGTGTGTGTGTGTGTCTGAATTTTATCTGTATGATTGAGCTGATTGGCTGTTGGTGTAGGATGTTATAACAACAAAGGTAGCTGCCATCTGCGGCTCAGAATCTTTAAGCCTAAGGTGGCCTTCTCTGTGGTTTTACTAAACTTTACATACACACAGTCTTTCCTATGTGTGTGAGTGTACGTGTTGCCTCTCTGGGGAAAAACTAATAATTTTATATCAAATAGACCCCATCATTCTGACCTCTAAAAGCTGTGATGCAGAGACACACCACATATACTCTGGATCTTTGTGTTACAGCACACACACAAAAGCTAATTATTCATGTGCATAAATTAGTTTGCATGCATGAGCAAAACAGATGTAAACTAAACTTTCCTTCATAAGGTTTGCCTTTACCTTCCTCAAGCTGAGTAACAACATGCAAATACATGCACATAATTCTTCTTGAATGACTACTAGTCACTGGCCACTTTATTAGAAACAGCTACATTGTACTTCCTCACTGGCTGCTTTATTACCCATCAGCTTTGGTGGTTCTACTGTACATTTGTCACAGTAAGACTCAGACCAAACTGAGCTGAGCTGAGTGTGGAACTGGAAATTATACTCATGTTAGTATGTTGGTGTGTTAGTAAGTTGGAGTATTAATATGTTCTTTTAGTATGTTGGTGTGTTAGTATGTTGTTTCAGTATGTCGGTGTGTTGGTAAGTTGGTGTGTTAGTATGTTGTTTTAGAATGTCGGTGTATTGGTAAGTTGGTGTGTTAGTTATATTGGTGTGTTAGTATGTTGGTGTGTTAGTTTGTTGGTATGTTAGTATGTGGTTTTAGTATGTCAGTGTGTTAGTATGTTCTTTTAGTATGCTGGTGTGTTAGTACGTTGTTTGAGTATTTGGCGTGTTAGTATGTTGGTGAGTTAGTATGTTGAGTGTATTGGTGTGTTAGTATGTTGGTGTGTTAGTATGTTGGTGTGTTAGTATGTTGATGCGTTAGTATGTTCTTTTAGTATGCTGGTGTGTTAGTATGTGGTTTTAGTATTTTGGTGTGTTAGTATGCTGGTGTGTTATGTGTGTTGTTTTAGTATGTCGGTTTGTTAGTATTTTGGTGTGTTAATATGTTGTTTTAGTATGTCGATGTGTTAGTATGTTGGTGTGTTTGTATGTTTGTATGGTAGTATGTTGTTTGAGTGTATTGGTATGTTAGTATGTTGGTGTGTTAGTATGTTGGTGAGTTAGTATGTTCTTTTAGTATGCTGGTGTGTTAGTATGTGGTTTTAGTATTTTGGTGTGTTAGTATGTGGTTTTAGTATTTTGGTGTGTTAGTATGCTGGTGTGTTATGTGTGTTGTTTTAGTCTGTCTGTGTGTTAGTATGTAGGTGTGTTAGTATGTGGTTTTAGTATGTCAGTGTGTTAGTATGTTGGTGTGTTAGTATGTTTGTATGGTAGTATGTTGTTTTAGTATGTTGGTGTGTTAGTATGTTGTTGTAGTATGTTGGTGTGTTAGTATGTTATTTTAGTATGTCAGTGTGTTAGTATGTTGGTGTGTTATGTGTTTTGTTTTAGTCTGTCTGTGTGTTAGTATGTTGGTGTGTTAGTATGTGGTTTTAGTATGTCAGTCTGTTTGTATGTTCTTTTAGTATGTTGGTGTGTTAGTATGTGGGTGTGTTAGTATGTAGTTTTAGTATGTCACTGTGTTAGTATGTGGTTTTAATATGTGGGTGTGTTAGTATGTTGGTGTGTTAGTATGTTGTTTTAGTATGTCAGTGTGTTAGTATGTTGATGTGTTAATATGTTGTTTTAGTATGTCAGTGTGTTAATATATTGGTGTGTTAGTATGTTGTTTTATTATGTGTGTTAATATTTTGTTTAAGTCTGTTGGTATGTTAGTATGTTAGTGTGTTAGTATGTTGTTTTAGTATATCAGTGTTAGTATGTTGATGTGTTAGTATGTTGGTGTGTTAGTATGTTGTTTTAATATGTCATTCTGTAAGTATTTTGGTGTGTTAGTATGTTGGTGTGTTGTGTGTGTTGTTTTAGTATATTGGTGTGTTAGTATGTTGGTGTGTTAGTATGTTGGTGTGTTAATATGTTGTTTTAGTATGTCAGTGTGTTAGTATATTGGTGTGTTTTTATGTTGTTTTATTATGTTAGTGTGTTAGTAAGTTGGTGTGTTAGTATGTTGTTTAAGTCTGTTGGTATGTCAGTGTGTTAGTATGTCGGTGTGTTAGTAGGTTGTTGAGATAGTATTTTTTGGTGAGATAGTTGTTTTAGTATGTTGCTGTGTCAGTATGTTGGTGTGTTAATATGTTGGTGAGTTAGTATGTTGTTGAGTTAGCATGTTGGTGTGATAGTATGTTGGTGAGTTAGCATGTTGGTGTGATTGTATGTTGGTGAGTTAGTATGTTGGTGAGTTAGTATGCTGTTAAGTTAGTATGTTGGTGTGATAGTATGTTGGTGAGTAAGTATGATGGTGAGTTAGTATATTGGTATGGTAGTATGTTGTTTTAGTATGTTGGTGAGCTAGTATGTTGGTGTGATAATATGTTGGTGTGATAGTATGTTGGTGTGTTAGTATGTTGGTATGATAGTATGTTGGTGTGTTAGTATGTTGGTGTGATAGTATGTTGGTGAGCTAGTATGTTGGTGAGTTAGTATGTTGATGTGATAGTATGTTGGTGTGTTAATATGTTGGTGGGTTAGAATGTTGGTGTGATAGTATGTTGATGAGTTAATATGTTGGTGTGATAGTATGTTGGTGAGTTAGTATGTTGGTGTGACAGTATGTTGGTGAGTTAGTATGTTGGTGTGATAGTATGTTGGTGAGTTAGTATGTTTGTGAGTTTGTATGTTGGTGTGATATTATGTTGGTGAGATAGTATGTTGGTGTGATATTATGTAGGTGAGTTAGTATGTTGGTGTGATAGTATGTTGATGATTTAATATGTTGGTGGTTTAGTATGTTGGTGTGATAGTATGTTGGTGTGATAGTATGTTAATGAGTTAATATGTTGGTGTGATAGTATGTTGGTGTAATAGTATGTTGGTGAGTTAGTACATTGGTGTGATAGTATGTTGGTGAGTATGTTGTTAAGTTAGTATGTTGGTGTGATAGTATGTTACTGAGTTAGTATGTTGGTGAGTTAGTATGTTGGTGTGATGGTATGTTGGTGAGTATGTTGTTAAGTTAGTATGTTGGTGTGTTAGTATGTTGATGAGTTAGTATGTTGGTGTGATAGTATGTTGGTGAGAATGTTGTTAAGTTAGTATGTTGGTGTGATAGTATGTTGGTGTGATAGTATGTTGGTGAGTTAGTATGTTGGTGTAATAGTATGTTGGTGTGTTAGTATGTTGGTGTGATAGTATGTTGGTGAGTTAGTACATTGGTGTGATAGTATGTTCGTGAGTATGTTGTTAAGTTAGTATGTTGGTGTGTTAGTATGTTGATGAGTTAGTATGTTGGTGTGATAGTATGTTGGTGAGTTTGTTAAGTTAGTATGTTGGTGTGATTGTATGTTGGTGAGTTATTATGTTGGTGTGATAGTATGTTGGTGAGTTAGTATGTTGGTGTGATAGTATGTTGGTGAGTTATTATGTTGGTGAGTTAGTATGTTGGTGAGTTAGTATATTGGCATGGTAGTATTTTGGTGTGATAGTATGTTGGTGTGTTAGTATGTTGATGAGTTAGTATGTTGGTGTGATAGTATGTTGGTGAGTATGTTGTTAAGTTAGTATGTTGGTGTGATAGTATGTTGGTGAGTTATTATGTTGGTGTGATAGTATGTTGGTGAGTTAGTATGTTGGTGTGATAGTATGTTGGTGAGTTAGTATGTTGGTGTGATAGTATATTGTTTTAGTATGTTGTTTTAGTATATTGGTATGTTAGTATGTTGTTTTAGTATATTGGTATGGTAGTATGTTGTTTTAGTATGTTGGTATGGTAGTATGTTGTTGGTATGGTAGTAGGTTGTTTTAGTATATTGGTATGGTAGTAGGTTGTTTTAGTATATTGGTATGGTAGTATGTTGTTTTAGTATGTTGGTATGGTAGTAGGTTGTTTTAGTATGTTGGTATGGTAGTATGTTGTTTTAGTATGTTGGTATGGTAGTATGTTGTTTTAGTATGTTGGTATGGTAGTATGTTGTTTTAGTATGTTGGTATGGTAGTATGTTGTTTTAGTATATTGGTATGGTAGTATGTTGTTTTAGTATATTGGTATGGTAGTATGTTGTTTTAGTATGTTGGTATGGTAGTATGTTGTTTTAGTATGTTGGTGTTAGAACGCATTAAACAACATGCTTTTAAGAAGAAGTATGAATTAAATCTACACCCTTGTTTCAGAGATATTTAAAGGTATTTTGCAGTTGATGTTTTGGGGGAATTGGAATGTTTTATGATTGTGTGGGTCTGTCTATGTGTGTTATTGGGGAAGATATGAGTGTTTGGAGTATTTCTATTCATGTTGGGGGATTTACTGTGTGGTAGTTTTTGGTGTATTTTGGGGCTAGAGACCAAGATGGAGTTGCGTGCTGATAAGAGGCTTGGCCTCTCACCAGCTTTTGCTATTTAGTCATTATAAACTAAGTAATCTCTGATGTTTTTGCTCAACTCACTCATGCAACCTATATCTACAGCAGACAGGCACTGCTGGATATCAACATTCGCTCCACAAAAATTGGCTTCAACCATCAGATGCCATTACCACACTGCCATTTCCAGCACTCCACACTGCACTGACCCATCTGGACCATCAGAACTATGTTAGAATACCATCCATTGCCTTTAGTTGCTTGTACTTTCTGTTCACCTCCTGTTTATGGATCCAAAGAAGCAGTCGTTAGAGAACCAGCTTTGTGACGGGAAGGACATGACTGAAGTGCGCTTGAACGCCGAGCTGCTCTCTGGGCACTGAGGACAGGGCCGCCCACCGCTCCGGACATGTGTGCTCACTGCCCCCTGGTGTGTGAATTCACTGTGTGTGGATGGGTTAAATATGGACGATTAATTCCCATGTGTGCACAACACAGTGGGTTAAAAAAGTATAATTACTGTAACTAAGTTGTCTGATTGGCCTGAACAGAGACAGGATACCAGGTGAATAAAGTTTAATAAGTTTAATAAATAAAGTTTTTTAGCTGTAGTTTATATAGTTTATGTAATGCACTGCATGTGCAGGAGTTTAGAGCAGTTGAGGTATGTGAGATTGGGTCCTTGTTCAGGAGTATGATGGCCTGTGGAAAGAAGCTGTGGGGTGGCAGTTGGTCCGAGGCTCTCACTCTTGGTCTCCGCAAAGATGGAAAGCACAGGAAGAGAGAGTGGGAGGGGTCAGCATTGATCTTTCCCACCCTTCTCCTCATCCTAGATGAGTAGAGATCTTTGAGGATGGGGAGCCGACAGCTGATGTTTTTTTCTGCACATCGCAGCTGTAGCATACATTTGATGTGCAGAGACCCAGAGCCGAACCAGATGGAGATGGAGGATGTGATGATGGACAGTGTAGAAATTGACCAGCAGTGTTGGAGGCAGCCCAAATATCTTGAGCTGTCGCATGAAATACTAATGCTGCCGGGCTTTCTTCACGCTGTGTCTTACTTGTCTTAGGTCCTGCAGAATGCTGTGCAGCTGTGTATTTCCAGTGGAGATCATTTCCTTCTGAAATTAATGATCATCTCCACAGATATTTGTCTGTTGAGCTTGCTGCCTGGGCAGGGTGAAACATCATCAAGGACACTTCTCATCCAAACCATGGACCAAACCATCCTCCTTCCATCTGGCAGATGATACAAGAGCTTCCAATCCCACACAAGCAGACCAGCAGAAGAGTTTTTTTCCTGAGGCTCTGACCCTACTGACCTCTGCACTGCCACTGTAATTAACAAGGACACTACCACTGACACTTATTTAACATTGCACTGCCACTTATCTCATCCTTGCACCCTCTGCATTGTTAGTGGTCTTTCCTCCTTATATAAATAGTACTTTATTGGACTTCTGGTAAAATGCAAGCTGCATTTCATTGGCTCAGTACCTGTTCAAACCTGCACAATGAGAATAAAGATTCCACATTAGATTAATAGATTAATTAAAGATGAATCTAAACTAATCTAATTTCTTCATGCCTTGCTTCTTTTCTCTGCCAGTTTATCTCTCTTTGGCTGTGCTGAGTGGTTGTCTGTTTCGTGCAGATGGGGGTTCACAGAGCATAAGACTGTGAACTCTCTTCATGGTGAAGCATCTTTACTGAATGGAAGCTCAGGAAGAACTGGGTGTGTTCTCCCCCTGCAGGCCAGTAGAAGAGAGAGTGAGATAGAGGGAGGAGGAGAGGGAGGATGAGAGGGAGGAGGGGGATGGTGAGGGTAGATGAAAGGGGGTAAATAACACAGAGCTGATAGAGTGTTTCAGAATGTGTGAAGGAGCTGAGGAGTGTTACAGTGTGAGGGAAGAGCGGATAGAGAGAGAGATGGCTCAACCCGCACCACACCTACACCTGGCTGAGCTCACCGCCACTCAGTTCATGGATGTGTGGAGACACTTCGACAGTGATGGTAAGTTTTACTCTGGACCAACATCAGCATCAGCATCCAAAACCCAAACACTGTGTAGAATAGGTGTTTATTATTATTATTATTATTATTATTATTATTATTATTATTATTATTATTATTATTATTATTATTATTATTATTATTATTATTATTTGAATGCCATTTCTGCAGGTTGAGTTGATTTGATTTCTTTGTCTAATTCCTTCTATTTTGTTGCTGAAATGTTTCATCTGATTTTATTTCATTATAAAAAGAAATGTAGAACTTGTTTTCTATTTGCAGTGTATGTGTGTGTGTGAGAGAGAGAGAGAGAGAGAGAGAGAGCGAGAGAGAGAGTGAGAGAGAGTGTGTGTGTCTGGTTTGCAAAGGTTTAGTCTTTTCTTAAATTTTATTATAAAACAGTACTACCACACACTGTAGGGACAAAAGTATTCGATGGAGTGCCAACATTCATTCAACGAGCAGTTCCACTGCTTCAAAACTTAATGCTGGGGGGCTTTATATCTCTCCAGCCCAAGCCCGACATTAGACATGGTGCCAATAGGTTCACGGTTGTTTTTAAGATAAGATAAGATAATCCTTCATTAGTCCCACAGTGGGGAAATTCAGATTGTTGCAGAAGTACAAAAATAGATAAAGTATAGTATACAGAGTATAGTACCTACAAAATTAATACCATAAATATTAAACAAATAAAAATATATGTCCAGATAAATTACAAATAATTGCTTGTGGGGAGATGTATTATGTTAATAATATTATATTTTGTATTATGTTGTATGTGGAGTTGTGTGTCCGTGGTCTGCTGAGAGTAGTGCTGGTTGTACAGTCTAACAGCAGCAGGGAGGAATGACCTGCGATATCGCTCCTTCACACACTTATCGTGAAGCAGCCGGTCACATACGGAGCTGCCCAGTGCTTCCACAGTCTCATGCATTGGGTGGGAGCCGTTCTCCAGCTTCTTTCTCCCACCACCTGCACTGGGTCTAAAGGGCTTCCCAGGACAGAACCGACCCTCTTAATGAGTTTGTTCAGTCCCCAGTGCCCAAGTAGACCACACCATAAAAATGCCACCACTGTGTCAAAGGAGGTCCTCTGGACCTGCACTCCACATGACCTCAGCAAGGTGGAGCTTGCTATGACCTCGTTAGTAAAGTGCAGTGGTGTTAACTGACCAGTCCAGTTTGGTGCTTAAGTGAACACCCAGGTACTTATAAGAGTCCACTCTCTCAATGACCATTCCCTGCATGTTTACTGATGGAGGGGTGTCTGCACCTGTGAGTCCACCAGTTCTTTATCTGCCCCAGAGTGTCCTATTCTATTGTCAGTATTTGTGTGCGTGCGTGCGTGTGTGTGTGTGTGTGTGTGTGTGTGTGTGTGTGTGTGTGTGTGTGTGTGTGTATGTGTGTGTGTGTGTGTGTGTGTGTAAGAGCATTTGCACATCTGTCAGCTACTTAAAGTATCTGAATGCAATCTTTAGAAGGGGTGTCCACAAATATTTGGATATACAGTGTAGATTGTATATGGACTGTTACATATATGTTATTAATACATATGAGTTCTTAGATGTATAGAATACAAGTTACACACGTCATCACTTGAATCTCCATATGTGCTTACTTTTTGGCATAATGTGAATCTTGTGTTCATGGTATCAAAACGTTAGTCCAGATTTTCATGAATGGATCAATAGAAATGTTCCAAAATGAGATAAAATATTTTTTACATTAAAATCACTGAAAAACCATGTACAGATTGTATGATAGCAAAACAAGTACATATATTGTTACATGCAGGTAGATGTATTTAATAAATATGGGATATACTACATATCAATGCCTGCATATATAGATTGCATATGGAACATATGTATTACTCCATGTCCCGACTTTGTATGTTTGTGTGCATGGCCAGGACACTTAAACAGTTATGTGGCCAGGGATTCTATATAGGCAAGTAGATGTGCACTGGGAGACAGGATTTACTTTAATGTCCTCCTCTCTTCTCCTCTTTTAACAGCTCAGATTCCCCTCTGCAGTTCATCCTAATCTGGCTTTATGTTTGTGTCACTTTCACTGAACTCTGCACTCAGAGCCGATGGCTTCACTTACAAGCAGATCACTATTCAGTGCAGCTGTAAAGGGACTGTGTTTTGTTGTTTTTTGTTTTTTTGGGAGGGGGGGATGGGGGGGTTTGGGTGTTCTGCTCTGAATCTTCATCCATGCAGTCACACCTGAGCACAGGTTGAGAGTTACAAGCAGGGAAAAATGAAAAAAATCTATTATTTAATGGAGGATAATCTCCACTCTGCTCTGGGAAGGAAAACTAGGTCATGAGCTGGAACACATGAATGCATATATTCGTCTTTCCATAAGCTGTGTGGAGTGAGGGGATTGGAGGGGGGCTCAGGGCTGAGGGATTTAGAGTAATGCTTTATGTTCAGGAGTCGTGATGCTTGCACTCATTCTGTTCACTGCTCTCTATGCGCTGAAGAAGAACCAAAGGCCTGAAGTGGCTGTAGTCCACATATGCAGCCTTGAACTTCTTTCATACTGTTGTTCTTTACAGAAATCTGGCTAGAATCCTAACAGATACATTATGAACATTGCTGCTGCAGAAAACATCTGCCTACAGTTATCTGGTGGCCCACGGCTATAGATTAAGACATCTATCCCAGTAATCATGGAATGCCTTATAGGGCCTGTGTTGACTCCTCCCCAAGGTCTACACTGCCACTTACACTATACAATGGAATGCAAATGTTTGGGCATCACTGGTCAAGAAGAAATTGAAGATGAACTGATTACCAAAAGGACAGTTAATGATGAAACATTAGTTTCAACATTTTAATCAAGATCAGCAAATTATAAATGTTTTGTACAATTTCAGAGTACAATGAGCACCATGCAACAATAAATAAATAAATAAATAAATAAATAAATGAATGAATGAATGAATGAATGAATGAATGAATGAATGAATAAATAATTAGAGCTATAGCTCGTTTCAAATTTCCAAGCTTTATTAAAAATTTGACTCAAACTGTGTCCCAGAAATCAGCAGCTTGAAGCTCCTGTAAGCAGCTGGCTATCATTATAATAATATTAGAGGTGGGTAAAACAGGTCCAAAGGGTAAAAATCCACCCCAGGATTTTGTTTTATCTGAACAAATTACCCACCTCTGAATATTCTAATAAAATTACAAAATTACATTATAAGAATTGATGCCCACAAAGCAGAAGAAGATTTCAGGCGTATTTTTCCTCAGTTTGTTATGTCATTATGGTTGCAAAAGATTTTGCAGAAGATGCACTGTTTAGTTGTGCAACAACACATACACAAACACGACCTCCATAAAAGATCTATCAGAAGGTAACCTTTTCTGCATCCACACCAGAAAAATCAGCATCAGACGTTTTCAACAGAACATCTTAAAAAGCCTTAATGCATTTGGGAAACAAGCCCTGTGGACTAATGAAATTATGATTTTTGTGACCAAGTGACTGTTGTGTATGGGTTAAAGAAGTGATGCAGGTGCAGATGGTGGAATAATCCATGGATACGTCCTCAGTTGCAGGTCAATCATTTATTTAACAATTGAAAAGCAAGACAGTGTCAAAGCAGACTTCCAGATGCCTGGAGTTCTGATATGACATTCCTATGTCCTCTCTCTCCTGGCTCTTCTAAACTAGCCATATTTATACATGTTTAGGCCAGGGGCCACTGGATGCAAGTTTCTTTACCATATATGAATACATGCCTTTCATTTCCAAACACAGCTGAAGAGGAACATATATGGGCTCTTTTTGACATAATTTGAAAACCATTCCTCAAGTCATGGAGCTGACAAAGGGACAAAGCTCCACATGGATCAACGAGATCATTTATGTACCTGTGTCAATAACATATGTACATGTAGACATGGAACCAGTGTCTTACACTTCATGATGAAGTAGGACCTCTCCAATTGTTAAACATGGAGGTGGATGGATCATGCTTTGGGCTTGTGTTGTAGCAACATCAGAGAAGATCACTGAAGCAAGATGACCAATGAACCTTACAGATTTTAAGCCTTTTTAGGAAGAATTTTAAAAAGTTACAAATCAGTAGATTGTCAAGCATTTTGAAGAATGTGTTATAATATATATCCTAATTATTACAAATTACAACTTAATAAATATTACAACTCATCAAACGTCTTGAATTTGCAGCTCAAAAACAGTAATATCCAACAGGATTTCTGAGATGTAAAATGTTTTAGTAAAAAAAAAAAAAAAGCATAATATCTGGTATGTGTGTCTGTCTCCTATGAATATTTTAGGCTGGAAATTAGATGATCTACTAATATATTTTATTAATATTGACTAAAGGAAAGGATTTTTTAGTGTGAAGTGGCTTTACTGATAAACCCGGCTCCTCCGACTGCTGTACAAAAAGCACCGTATGGTCATTTTTCTGCTCAAACACACCTGATTCAATATCAGTATTTACCAGGTTATTAAATGTGTTTGAGCAGGAAAAGCACCAGAATACACCAGACTATTTTTGTAGCACTGGGGAGGGACTCACCAGATGGTCTGCAATAACTAATCATATTTACTCGCTTCTACATTGTCAGATGAAAATCCCAAGTAATATCAAATTCTAAAACATTTTTTTTTCTTTTCTCTTGTTTTAATCATTAACATTAACATCTTTTTTAATTTCTATGTTGAAAGATGATGGATGGTCTAAAAAGCTCCAACTGCAGGTCTAGAAGATACTTAGTACTCAACTCTTTCAGTTTCAGGTTATAGTTTTTTCTTGGAGAGGTGCTTTTACCTTTACTGCCTGGAAGTGTTCTCCAGCCACACTTTGAAATCATGTATGAAGTGGATTAACAATACTAGCAATAGCAGGTTTATACATTTTATAGTCTATCATTCACCCACACAACATGCTGATAAACAGCACACAATGTTAAGTAACCAGTGTTCTGTTCTTTCCTAGGTAATGGCTTCATTGAGGGGCAGGAGCTGGAGGACTTTCTTGAGGAGCTGGAGACAACACGGAAAACAC
>CM067514.1:30467264-30474764 GCA_034509495.1 Acestrorhynchus altus
TGATCAGAGTACAACTCTGACGGGTGAAGTGAATAACTCACCCTCTCATCTCGTTCAAGTGGCACCTATCAACAGCCAGTTGTTGAAGCTAGTGATGCAGGAAAAATGAATATGACACTTTGACAAGAACCAAACTGTGATGGCTAGCTGACTGGGCCAGAACATCTAGAAAACATCATTCAGGTCCTATCGTCTGTTTGCAGGGGTCAAAACCTAAAACCAAAAGTGCTCCAAGGAGGTACAAAGAGTGAACCAGTAACAGGGTTCATAAGAGCTACAGTCTCTCATTAGGGTGACACACATCCTAAATGGTGGCACAGATATACACTGAGGAGGAGGAGCTACAGTCTCTCATTAGTGAATATTAATGAATTTCCTAAATGTAGATATTGTGATATTAATTGAGGAGGAGGAGCTACAGCCCTCATTAGGTGAATATTAATAACTCTAAATGTAGGTATTGTGATATACACTGAGGAGGAGGAGCCACAGTCTCTCATTAGGGTGAATATTAATATCTCTAAATGTAGGTATTGTGATATACACTGAGGAGGAGGAGCTACAGTCTTTCATTAGGGTGAATACTAATAACTCTAAATGTAGGTATTGTATATACACTGAGGAGGAGGAGCTACAGTCTTCTTCAATAATAGTGAATATTAATAACCAAAAAATGTAGGTATTGTGATATACACTGAGTGAGGAGGAGCTACAGTCTCTCATTAGGGTGAATATTAATAAATCGTAAATGTAGGTATTAGATATACACTGAGGAGGAGGAGCTACAGTCTCTCATTAGGTGAATATTAATAACTCTAAATGGTGGTATTGTGATAAACACTGAGGAGGAGGAGCTATATCTTCATTAGGTGAATATTAATAAATTTCAAATGTAGGTATGAAAAGGAGTTGTCATAGATTGATTTGGCCTGAATCTTCACAAATGTGTGAAAACTCAATCCGACACTTTTCCCTAGTTTTTATTTCCACTGATGTTACCAGGGAACGAGGGCAATAATGTGTTACACTCAAAGGATTAATGCCAGAGCCCTGTCGCTGGGTTTGTGACAGATTTTTTGCAGATTACATTTGTGCATTACAAACAGATTAATAGTGTGATTGTGCCGTATGGCCATATGGACTGTTCCGTGTGAGGGTTTACGATTAAAGGCTGATGCTTTTACTCTCCTGGCCTCTTCCATAACCTTCTTTAAGGGTGATATTTTGCTGCTTATTCTATCTGTTCTTTTCTTTGCATTATGCTTTGGGAAGCAGGAGATTAGCAGGACCTGTTTAAGGAATGTTATATCTAAAGCTAAATCTGTATGTTCTGTGTTATATAAGAGGTTTGATATACTCATATATCAAATACCCACACATATATACAGACATGGCCTATAAAACAACACAAGCAAACAAAGGAGTTGCAGTTGTTCTGATTTAAAAGAATGAAGCTTACATTTCATCATTTTTTCATCATTTTTTTAATTCAAGGGTTTTTGTGGAGATAATCATCCTCAGTTAATAATATATGGAAATGGTCTGTTATAATTCAATGTCTGTGAAATATGTATAGAATTAGAGCTTTAGAAATTACTTTTCCTGTGTTTGTTCCCATCAGTTTAGCTCCAGGTCAGAATACAGCTCATTCACTTTGAAATGTTGAGAAATATGGAAATAATACATACATTATTGCATGTCACAATAATTATGTTCTTATTGTTGAGAAATAATGAATCAGCAAAACAGCAACTGCAAAATCAAGTACTGAGATGCTGGCAGTCAATCTGCTTTTTATATTTTTCTTATTTGATCTCCAGAGGGGAAATTCAGGTATTACAGCAGTATAACTTATTTACATGGTGGTAAACAAATAGTAAAATATAGAATTCTATAAATAGTAGGATTTTGTAGAACATTTTAGCTCATAAATACAATTAAATCCAGTTTAATTTATATTAATAGTGATGTATTAACAATAGTACATTGTATATTTAGTTTAATAATATAACAATATGCAGAATTATGTATAGATACATATTGGTAGTATTTTATGTCTTTTAAATATTATATATTAAATAGGAGAAGAAACCAAGCTGCACACAAATCAAGCGTCTATTTTCTTCAAACTTCAAAAGTCTTTGTAAATGCTGTAAAACGTGGCCAGTTTAAGAGGACAGGTCATTGCAAGTCTTTGTTGACTTTGGGTTTTGGTGAGGTTAGTCATCTGGGAAGGTCTCTTCCGTGGTCCAGTGCTGGGGGCTCTCTGCTGAAAACAGAACGGATAATGCAGCTCTTCTCTTTGCAGGCCACGCGACTTACCTGCAGGTCCCAATCCAGTGTGTGGAAGGGTTTAGGAAATGTTATACAGCGGCAGAGATTGAGGTGAATTGGACTGTAGCTGTGAGCTCTAGTGCTAAAATACCTTTACACACTCCAGCAGCTCCCAGGAGGTTCGGGTGGGCTTGAGGAAGGGGTTATAGCATGCTCTGCAACACAATAAGGCTATTTTTATAGTGTTTTTATTTGTGTTTATGCATGTAGTGTGAAGTGTGAACAGTCCTGTTTAGATGATGATCAGGTCAAATGGATTTCATCTGACCTGTTATCGACATGCTAGTAGACAACTGGCCAGTATTTTTCTGTAAATATAAATAATTCAAAGAAAGGAAAAAAGTAAGAAAAATCTGTAAAAATCAAATGAAAAACTCATTATCTGGGCAGTAAGAGTTTATTTACTTAGAAAAATAATGAGACTATGAGAATATGAGAAACATATGAGAATAAATTCTTACAGAAGGTTGTGGTTTTCCATCAGTGTGTTCATTACAACATCTCCAAAGTTCTCCTCATGGGAGTCTAGAAATAATTATAGTTCTCATCAACAACTGTTTGCAAATCAGTGTTAAATCAGCATGCTGGTACTCAGGTGCATTATGAGGATTTGTGGAAATCTGCATTTATTCTCAAAAACAATGCATCCAGACAGAGATATATATATACATATATATATATATAGAAGATATATATATATATATATATATATATAAATAGCAGATATTTAAATGATTACAGGTGTGGCTCCAAGTGTAAAAGGGTTTCTCACTGTCTTATAAACAGAACTTCAGAGGCTAGTTTTGGGTGTACTTCCTAGAGAAAGATGATTGACTTCAGACATGTCTCTACAACACACTCAAGACATGTCTGTTCTGTTTGGGATCCAGTGACAGTTGGGGTTTAGTATGGAGGCTTTGTGCACCTTGTGCTGCAGGATGCCATTTCTGCAAGACTGCAAGTGAAGCTCAGATTCCCCTAAAACGTCAAAAATTAAATAGTCAACTATGTACGTTGCAAAGACTTCAAATTGATCAACTTTGATTTTTGTTAATTTTCATATATCCTGTAGCTTCAATGCCATAGAGTTCAAAAATCATTTTCTTAAAACAGTCTATGTATCAGTGTAACTCATGGAACAAGTTCTTTTTCATTGACCTTAAAACTCGCAGTCAGTTAGATAAATGCCGCGCCTTGTATGGTTTCAAGAGTGCTCAGCCTCGGCCCTCAGCTGGCACGGACACTGAGCTTCTGCGTGATGATTGTAGGATCAATCAAAAGGCTCGGTCCTGGTTTGATTGGCAACTATTTTGTCACTTCTAAAACACTGGGAGTTCAGTCCTTTGCAAGATTTTTTGGTAAACTGGAAGGTTGAAACCTATTTTTGCTTGTTGGAAATTACTTACACTGTAAGATTTTTGGAGTTTTTAAAAATGCTTTGTTAGTTTGTCTTATCAGCGGTTCATACTGTCCACCCGGTCGAATGAAGGTGGCAGACACATTATTGATGACCTGACATAAAGCCAGTTGAGAGTCTTTCATAAGGAGAAATTAACTAAATAGCAGGCAGAACAACACCTAAGATTGATTTGGTGCAAAAAGTAGGGAAAGGTCTTTTCAGCTCTCCTCGTGTGACAGTTAACCGGCTGACTGGAAGTGCTGTGCTGTTGGTCTTTGATGAAACCATTTCAGAACTGCGTCTGTCTGGTCGTGTTGGGTTTTGGGGGATCTGACTATAAAGGCATGAAAAGAGAAATGAACATGTGAGTGCATGTAAGGTTGAGCACCCTGCAGGTCAAGGCTGAACATGCAGTTCACAAAGGGGCTTACAAATGGCTAAACATAATGAAAACGTCAAACAAAACAGGGTTTGCTTCATGCTACGTCTCATTCTATTCAAAATACTTTATCTTTAGCAACTATTTCTGATTATATCTGAAAACAGGCTGCCGCTCTCTTTTTTGGATGGAAGGTAGATGATATGACTTTCTTTCTTTGTTCACTATGTTGGTAAAATTGTGGGTTTTTATGTTTCTGAGGGGTGAGATGCTCAGTCTGTTTTTGATGTATTACACGAAAACCTACAGAACTACACTTTTACGGATAAACTTTGGACATATGATGGGGCTGCTGTCATGGCTTCAGCCCTTAATGGTCTGCAGTCTGGGGAAGTGAATCTGCTGTCACAGGGGCTAAATGCTTGTCTGAGGCAGAATATTTTTGTATCAGTCTCTGGGATTGCCACAGTTTTCTCCAAATCCACAAAGAGGACATATTTTCTGAGTCTGAATTTCATATCACAGATAGTGAGCAAAAAACTGCCCTGTTGTGCCACATTTATACCATCATTGCAGAAAGACAATGATGATGACACATTGATTGTACAAAAGGTTTTGTAATGAAACTGGTGATTTGAGTTTGAAATTATAAGCACATTATGTTCTCAGGAGATTGATGTGGATGGTTGGTATTTGATATTCGAGTCTCATCTTTGCATTTGTCAAAGGGAAGCACAGAGGCCTAAGCTGTTTATGCTAAAGCATTGTGATCCACAAGATGAGCCCATGAGAAAGCGTCATCTCTCCCAATTGCAGGATCCTCAACGCTAAAAAATCTGTTCATGGCCATCCTTAATAATCTCTAAGGACATATTCTGTTTTTCAAATTTGGAAAGTTTGTCAATTCACGGAAGTTTTATGACCGAGGTCAAATCAGGAATTACAAGGTAACAGGGGAAAGCTATGAGATTTTTTGTTTTTTCTAAAAGACATGAAGACAGTTCAATGCCTCAGTTGTACAAACTGTTATCGTTAGTGGCAGCCACTGGAGCTACATCTGCCCTTGTAGAAAGGAGCTTCTCCCACCACAGAATGGGCCATGGTCATCTGGGTTAGCCTATGTCTGTTGGCCATTTAGAGAACACTCGTCAAGAAAAGATCAAATAAAATAAAATAAAATAAAAAACTTGACAAATTGTATGATGTGAGCCAACACTGAGCTTCACCTTTGGAAAGACCAGCAGCCCAACTGTATCTTTCTCTTTTCTTACAGCCATATATATATATATGAATTAGTTTAAAATTTAATTTAATCTCTCTCTCTCTCCCACAGCTGCCCAGATCCTGCCGACAGAGGAGAACTTTCTTCTGTGTTTCAGACAGTTTGTGGGCTCCAGCGCTGAGTTTATGGCAGTATGTCACACTATTTACACACAGTAGCACATTAGATATCAGCACTGTTTCCCCCCAATTATGTCATTCTCAGTCCCACTACAAGAACTCTATGTCACGCAATGTCCTCTGTGCTGGGAGTGATTAGGCCACCACTCTCTTCCTCCAAGACATGTAAAGCTCTACCACTCTTTCCAAACTGCCTCTAACACTACGCTACTGAGCTGTGTGTGTGTGTGTGTGTGTGTGTGTGTGTGTGTGTGTGTGTGTGTGTGTGTCTCTTTGTGTGTGTGTCTGTGTGTGTGTGTGTGTGTGTGTGTGTGTACATACACAGGAGAGTTCTATTTGCAGAAGTTCATTCATTATTAATGACTAGCAGCTTTACTTGTGTGTGTGTGTGTGTGTGTGTGTGTGTGTGTGTGTGTGTGTGTGTGTGTGTGTGTGTGTGTGTGTGTGTGTGAATAGTAAAACATGGTGACTCTAAATTATACAACACAACAAAATTTGCTCACTGTGTCGAACATCTGAAACATGGAAGAGCGGATAAAACTGACTAATCTGGCCAATCACATGTAACAGCTTCTGAAGGTTTACTTCTTACTGGCCTGTGCTTATGTAAAGACTTTTTTAGGATATGACTAGTTCTTATGTCAAACAAAGTTTCGTATCAGCAACCCTATTCAAATGATGCTGACTTTCTAAATGGGGAATTTTACCACAGGAAACCAGTACAGAATGATTTAATTAAAAAAAAAGAATGAAATAGGCAGTGGTCCCATGTAGATCTATGCTTAAAAATAGGGTTAGGGTTAGTTAGAGTTAGAGTTAATAGGTTTGTTAGTTACATGTTAGGTTAGGTTAATTAGGTTAGTTAGATTAGGTTAATTAGGTTAATGTACTAGGTTTAGGTTAATTAGGTTACAAGGTAAGGGTTAGGTTAGTAAGGGTTAGGGTTAATTAGGGTTAGGGTTAATTAGGGTTAGGACTAGTTAGAGTGAGGGTTAGTTTGGGTTAGGTTTAGTTAGGATTAGGTTTAGGTTAGTTAGGTTACAAGGTTAGAGTTATGTTAGTTAGGCTTAGAGCTCTGTTAGTTAGTTAGGCTAGGTTATGTAGAGTTAGAGTTAGTTAGATTAGAGTTAGTTAGGTTAGTTGTGATAGGAGTTAGTTAGGACAGGGCTTAGGGGGTTAGTTATGGTTGTTACGCGAGAGTTAGAGCTAGAGTTAGTTATGGGCTTAGAGCTCTGTTAGGTTAGTTAGAAGTTAGGGTTAAGTAGAGTTATTAGTTAGGATTAGAGTTAGTTAGGTTAGTTAGAGTTAGGAGTTAGTTAGATTAGGTTGAAGTTAGACTGTAGTTAAGGTTAGTTAGAGTTAGAGTTAAAGGATAGGAGTTAGTTTGGGTTAGTTAGATTTATTAGCTAGGATTAGGTTAAGCGAGTTAGAGTTAGTTAATAGGGTTAGTTAGATTAGGGGTTATGTTAGTTAGAGTTAGAGTTAGTTAGGATTAGAGTTAGTTTGGGTTAGTTAGGATTAGAGTTAGTTAGGATTAGGGTTAAGTTTAGAGTTAGAGTTAGTTAGGATTAGAGTTAGTTAGGATTAGGTTTAGGGTTAGGTTAAGTTTAGAATTAGGGTTATAGTTAGGTTTAGAATTAGGTTAGTCAGAAGGGTTAAATAATAGGTTCATGATGTAGGGATGTAGTTGGTTCTTGCATTACTAAAAGAGCCATGAAGAGTAATTTGTGGATTATGCCTGCTGGGTTTTATAATAGAATGAAGTATTGTTCATGATAAGATTTTTTCCAGACCTGAAGGTTAGAAAACAGTAACAGAAAATGACACCATATGTCAAACCATAAACTCACCTCAGGCAACACATCACTTATCACTGAGAAAAGGTGACACAAATGACCCCTCTAACTTCAGGATTACTATTCACAGGCCTGGAGGAAATACGACACCGACCGCAGCGGATACATTGAGTCCAACGAACTTAAGGTAA
>CM067514.1:30479764-30644764 GCA_034509495.1 Acestrorhynchus altus
GAAACAGAGCTACAATATTAGTGTTGGTGAAAACAGTTGCTGAATATTAGTACAGGAAAACAGAGCGTTGAATATTAATATATTGAAAGCCAGCCGAATGACAGTTCCGATGAAAGCTGAGCTGCTGAATATTAAATGCTGGTGGAAACTGAGCTGCTGAATATTAGTGTTGGTGAAAACGGAGCTGCTGAATATTAGTGTTGGTGAAAACGGAGCTGCTGCATATTAGTATGGTTGAAAGCAGCAGCAGTACAAGTACAGTAAAGAGCAGACCTTGATAATAATTTAGTAAAGAAAAACACTATATAAATATAAAGAATATATAATATAGAGACTATATTATATATTATATATATTATATATATATATGGACTATATAAGTCCAATTGTGTTGTGGTGGTCGGGTTGCAGGTTGCAGATTACAGGTTCCTACTTGTTCCCATCCTCTGTCCTCCTATTATCACTCTGAGGAGACAGAGGAAGAGGTCCAGACCAAAGTCACAACCAGTTCTGAATGTGAGGGATGAGGTGGAGGCTGTGGACTCCTATGGCACTCAGGGTGTGGCTGAAAGCAAGCTAGACTGGACATGTACATTGACCACCTGTACAGAAATGCTTCATTTTCTTCCCGCAGAAAAGTAGTCTGTGGACCAAATATTCAAAATGCTTCGGCAACTTCCTTGCATAAGTAGCCTTATTCTTGTTGTCGTGTGTGTGTCTGTGTGTGTGTGTGTGTGTGTGTGTGTGTGTGTGTGTGTATGTACGTGTACGTGCGTGCGTGCGTGCGTGTGTGTGTGCAGGACTTTGACGCACAGAGTCTGGCCAGTTCAAAGCAGAGCATCATGGCCCTGTCTGAGGGTGCTTTTCGTGACTGAGCTGGAGACTGCCCTGTGCAGCGAACCATCACTCTGAATAGAACCTTTCACCTTTTCTCTTGATAAAGCTGACCTGAGTAAGGGAAAAGACCCCATTCAGACCCATTTCTCAAACAGTACCACTCTCACTGTGCGAGAGCTCATCAAAAGTAGTTCGCTATAATCACAAATGTCAACCAGAAGCAATTTATTTTAAAGGACCAGATCAAAAGTCATTTCTTGCTTTCTGTCATTTCAACCTGTTGTATTAATCTTCCAGTTAATCTCCTTACTTTCATGTGATGCCAGTTCAGAGCTACCTTAACTTGTAGCATTGTTGTAGAATTATTTATGTTTTACCGAAAAGGGAAGATGATAACACGTCAAAATTCTCAGAGAAAAGCTGTTTAAAACCACATTCTTTTCATGAGTATAACTGCAGACTCACGTCCAACTCAAGCTGAGATCCTAAGCTTCATTACTCAAATCAAATCAAAATTTATCTGTTTATAGCTTTTTACAGCTGATGTCACAGAGCAGCTTTACAGAAATCAAAGAAAAGTGTAATAAACAACATGAAGCAAAGGATAAAGACAAGCCCCACTGAGCCAAAGGGCAACAGTGCAGGAAAAACTCCCTCAGAGCTGGAAGAAGAAACCTCAGGAAGAACCAGGTTCACAAGGGGCGGACCCATCTTCTCTGGTCAAACTACTTATACATAGTTATTTAGGGGACACTGGACCACATTCAGTCTGTTCTAATACTCAGGTGTACTGAAGTAATGTTAGTTCACTGGTGGACACATAGGCAATAACAGTGGTAGATATTTAGGTCGTGGACTTTTCTTGGTGATGCTGGTGAGAAACCAGTCCAGGTCCACAGGAGCCAGAAGGCAGGCAGCAACAAGAAGTGGTGGCGGGAGCTCAAGGTTAGCATTTCATCAGCCTGGGCCGGTGGGTCATCAATGACTCGTGAAAAGGTGAGAGATGCACCATTTGAGGTTGATTTATGGACAAGAGAGAATGTAAACATTATCAGGATCAGAGTAACATACAGACTTGTGTGATGAATCAATAATCTGTGCCTTGTGCTTTTCTTTTTCCTTCCAAATTGGAATTAAATCCCAGTTTAAATACCAAAGTGTTTTCCAGTGCATGTTTACCGATCTGTCCACACGCATAACCTAAACAGGACTCTGACCAATCCAAGCATGGTCAAATTAATACAAATATCCAAATTGTGTTAAATTTTGTAAAATCTCAAATTAAGAGAAATTTGAGTATTTGACTTTTTTTTACATTAAAGTATAAACTCCAAAAACATCATGCAAAATTGACTTACGATTCTAAAGGTTAAGAGGTCTGTATGGACAGGGAGATGAAATTATAACCAATCCTGGTGGGCTGGTGAGTGGTGGACTTCAGCCATATTTTTTCTCACCAAATTTGCTTTGTTCTGACTTACTCTTTACCTTCCCACCCCAGCAGACCCTGATGGCTGTGCCCAACCCAAATCAGTCAAAGAGTCAACGCTTAATGATGCTTTGTGGCTTTCCTGCCTTCCTGAAGAATAAGAAGATATATTATCTGCATCAATAATATCTTTTGGGAATCTTACATCGCACGTGTTTGTCTGAGAATGTGTGCATTTCAGACTGTAATGCACTCCTTTCTGTTAATTAAATACTTTCCGATTCACACACCTATGTGTAATGGTCCACCTCTCTCTCTCTCTCTCTCTCTCTCTCGCCTCTCTCTCTCTCTCATTCTCTCTCTCTCACCCCCTCCCCGCTTCATATTTACACGGCAGCTCCATTAGTAGTGCTAAAGCTTGCTGACACTGAGACTTTGTGTATTGAAATAAATACTGAATTTTTACCCGCATGTTTCCTCATGTTATAGTATAACCCTCTCTTACACAATTATAACTGTGTTCATATGTGTTATAAGTATGTGTATGGTGGCATCATAACACAGTGTCTCTGTATGTGACATCAGGCAGTGTATTAATAACCAAATGGTGAGATACGTTTCAGTGAGGAACCTTTCAGAAATTCAGATTCACTACACTGCTTTCATTCACTACCACTGTGAACAATACTGACAAGGTAAATTTTTCAAGAATAAAGCGTCTCACACCCAACCATCTTGACCATTTACTATTCTGAGAATTTTAAATAATTGATGGAATTTCCCTTTACACTGTCGTAGGTTTTAGATGTGAAAGTTCTAAAGCCTGCTTCTAGTTTCTGTGTTCTCAGATAATGAAGAATAACTCAAGATGACGATCAAACAAATGTGAACCTTTTATCACAGAAAAAGTCACACTTGGTGGACATAGTAAGGAATTCATGCTCATGTCTGTGGTTGCATTGTTTTGTTAACTGTTAACTTAATATTTGATCATTTAGATGAGACCAAATGAAATCAAGTCCTATGCAGATCAAGAGCTGAGACATTTAACTAAGCTGTTTCTTGGAAGACCAACTTTTCAAAAACCTTGACCATTAAATTGCTTTAGAAATCAGCTACCAGCAAAAACTGTTCCTGAGCTGCATTTTGTACGCAGAATGGGTTTCTCCAACATGGCCAATAAAAGTTTTTCTGTCCAGGCTTCTGGTAAAGGGCTGTGTATCAAATGAATGTATAGGAGCAGATTTTCATGTTTCGTTTGGCCTGTTTTCCCCTTAGATGACAAAAAAGCACCTTCTGCAGAATGAGATGGTCCCTATCTCCAGCAGCACTCTGCTTGGGAAGAGCTACTCCCGGGATGCGAAATGGGACCTCAAAACACTCTGCAGCATTTATTTTCAACCAGCATTTACAGAGAACACAGTATGCAGTTTTATGATTGAGCAGATTGTTCTTTCAAAATCGTAAATGAATCGTAAATTAGGAAATTATCCCTGACATCTAGTCCCACAAGACACATTATATTCACAAACGTTTCCTGAAGTGAAGCGCCAGCCCACTGTGTTTACCTTATTTCAATTTCTGTGAAGGCTCAGTGACAACTTCAGCTAGAAGAGCACTATACAAATAAATGTTGATTTGATTTGGACTGTAGTAACTTTACACTGTTATGTAACGTTAGTCTCAGTTACATGTCAGAGCTGGTTGTTGGTATTAGCTGGAGATATTATCATGGTTTCAGTAAGATACAGCAGGCTTTCATCAAAAATGTAGTTAGTATGGATATTCTCCAACTGTACAAAAAATGAGTTTTGTAATATAGACACTGGAAGGGTTTTTATCGAAGGCTTCTTTAATGACGGTCATATTTTCCAACAATCTCGGTATTCAGTCAGACACCAGTAGGAGGCAGGACGAGAAAAATTCAAGTCAATATTTCAATGTATGGGTGTCTGTTGGTTTCTCATCTTCCTTGAGACCCATTTTTGGCGACAGGTGGCAGATTAAATGGTAACTATAAAATGAAAAACAAAATTGTTTGTTTAATCGATAAAGACAATTACATGGCAGTGGATCAATAATTCAGATTCTGCTAGGACACTAAAGTAAAGAAGAATCACGCCACTACATGAGAAGATCTGAGTAATTCGATCAGGATCTGTTTGATGACATATCCTATCGGTTCAAACATTCAGCATTCATCACGCAGACACAATTTGAGCACCTTGTATACAATTCAGATCTAATTTCACATTCCATTAACAGAGAAATTAACAGCCCACACTGTTGTTGCACAGAAGGGGTTTCTTGTACTTTCTTCCCTCCTTAAAGTAAGTTGCTATTCTTGAAACAACTCATATGGTTGGCCTCTCCTCACAATGAATAGCAAAGATAACTGTAATGACCCAAATAATCCACACCAGTAGAATAAAATCTTTAAAACCACATAAAATGGGATCTCCATCACAACATTGAGGACAATGATGTTAGTAATTGCACTAAGGTTGACGTCCACATTATTTCCATATTTTCTGCAAAAACTCATCAGAGCCAGCGTGATACGTTTATGATCAAAGTCTATTGATCAACTGTATTGTTGAATGTTTTTGATCCAATACAATAAGATGGATAAAATCATTATCCATTCAACTGTGGTGTTACCGTCCTACTCTGATCAAACTAGTGGTGGACTCCAATTCAGGAGATAAAGTCCATGGTTCATCTTATGGAAAAGGTAAGATCTGGATTTACATATCCAGCAGATGCAATGTCAAAAACCTAATTCTAATCTGAGAATAAAAAGTTGTTTCTGCATGCTCCTGTAAAGCACAGGTGGCACAGTAAGATAGTTCCACCACTTTGGTGGGACAGAAATGAGTCTGATGTTTAAGTCTTACTTTGGTGGAGACTGAGTCTTGACCATTGCAATCAAATACAGAGGGTCTGGTCCAGTTCTAGAATAGGAATTCTGCATAGAAAGGTCAGCTAAGGAGTTGCAGTATTCAACTCTGAGTGGTGTCTAGAGAGAAAGTCTGTCTCAAACGTATGATAACTACTATGAGCACAGTGAGCTCAACCTCACTCTCTCTACACCTCTACCCAGCTGCGGTTAAACCAACCTGCAAGCCTTATCTGGACCGCCTCTTCACTCTTCTATATTTCTGTGGCCTTTTCTGAGCCAGTCAGCATTGTTGAACAATGTTGAACCAAGATGTTGGCTTTACGTCATCCCCTGAGACAACACAGCTTAATAATTAATTTACATACAGATATTACATGACTTTTGGCATCTTAGTTAACAAACTGAAAGGCTTACATTATCTAACCATCTAACTTCCTCTGCAATGCATTTCAAATTTAATTTTGAAAAATAAAATCATGCTTGATTATGAAAACATCCCTCTTGCTCTGCTGTACAACATGACATCAAAGAGCAAAATCAATTAAACATCAGCAAGAAAAAAACACCAGTAACAGAGACTGCACTTTAAATATCACTTTAAAAGAGAGGGAGGGAAGGAGAGAGAGAGAGAGAGAGAGATATGAAATGAAATGAAGAATGAAGACATAATATTGTGACTGATCTTACATTTCACACATATATCCTCATAACTCATGAATACAGGATGCTTTATGCTTTAGTCAATAGTGATGTGATGCACAACCACGCACAGCTTTCAGACCAGTTCACTGCTTTCCCAGTTCACTCATTTTTAATGGATCCCAGAGACTCTGGGATCTCCATCTGTGAAACACATCAGACCCCTGCTCTTTGACACTGTGTTTTTCTGCCCTCAGTGCCCTGATAGCTAATGTTATATGTGCTAGTTAGACATATCACTCAATAAACAGTGAATTTAATCTCCCAGTTAGCTTTATTAATAAGAGGGCTTTACATTGTAGACTTATATTTTACAAATTAGAATAAAAGTACTCCAAGAAGGCTTAAGAAGAGCATATTATTAATCTTTAGGCTGTACGATAAACCTTCAGAGGGTAACTATCACATTAACTTCAGCTTATGTGGCCTCTGTAAGATAATGGTTTTATAGACACTCCATACCAGAGATAAATTGGCCTAAAAGGTTAAAAGCTACAGAAAATAAATTAAAATTAAATATCATTCAGTTATCACTGAATTTAAGCTCAAGGTTGAAAGTAGACTTAACATAAGCCTCATGTAATACAACTTCAAACAGGCCTAAACTCATTTCATTAAAATAATCAATATATAGCTTCCTGGACTGTAATATGTGTGGGGATATTTAGGAGCAATCACCGAAGGGCACACTTGCTTTGAAATTGACTGTGCTAAGCTTCAGTTCTGCTTCAAAACTGCTGGAACTTAAATGATGCCTCACATTTCCATTCAGCAGACTGTCGGAATCTAAAAACGAAGACAGAACAAAACTGACAACACTGTAGATTATTTAACTGATCCTTAACTGATCCAAAACCTTCGCTGTGTGAATCAAAATAATACAGGAAGATGCACCTGAGATTAAACACCCTCTGCATTACTGTACCTCCATCGTCCCCCTTCAGCTCACTACACGTTTTAAAAAATATATAAAATGCTCAAAAATAGGATAAGTTCATTGAAATGTTCATTCTCATCATGTCTCTTGATGAACCAGTGATAAAAACCCAGCTTTGTTATTGTCCTCAAACACTGGCTGAATTCATAAATTTATTTGAGAATATGGAATTGTTGAACTGACATCCCTGTTTCTCTAGTTTCCCCTCTAACATTATCATTACGCTATTATTTGATTAATTTATATACTTTTTATTGATTACTTTAAGTATTTTAAGGACTATTTGATTGATTGATTGATTGATTGATTGATTGATTGATTGATTGATTGATTGATTGATTTGTTGTTGTTCCATTTCCACTGTCTCCTTGTTGTCTCCTTAAATGCCGCAACAGACAAATAAAGGAAATGTAGTCACAGTGATCTGTCTGCTAAGACAGTATGATGCCGACAGTAACTGGGAGAACACTGTGTGCTGTATTTGACGCATCATCAGCAAAATCTGTTTTCACTTCATGTTTTTTCAAAATGCTCACACTCGGGTGATCCTGCTCACTCTTAAACGCCAAGTTCTGATCATTCACTATCTGGTAACACCATGAATAACACTGATTGTCTGGTCTCTGTAGTCTGTCATGGTGTGGATAAATGAGGTAATAAGTAGGAATGAAGTAGGAATGAATAGCATCTGAGACAAGAGCCAAGTCATTCAGGAGAGACGACCCAACACAGGATCTGCTACCACATATATTGGTGTAAAATACAGTGAGAAATGTCTTTCGTAGAATAAAATGTTATTCTTATAAAAGATTTTCTAGAACACCCATAACACAGCCCAAATAAAAACAGGATTGTGTTTCCCTTTCTATAATAAAGAATTATGTTATAGATCAGTTATAGATCAGTTATGAATCAGAGGTTATGGATCAGTTGTGGATTAGTTATGGATCAGTTAATAATTAGTTATGGATCAGTTATGAATTAGTTATGGATCAGATGTTATGGATCAGATATTATGGATCAGTTGTGGAGGAGATATTATGGATGAGATGTTATGGATCAGCAGATGTTAGGAGTAAAACTACATTACCCACAATGCTGAAGCAGCGACTTCTGGTCAGTCATACCAGGTCACGCTGGTGGTGCTGTTTCAGCTGCTGTAGTCCAGACTGAGGCTCCTCCGCGCTTCTCTCCGGTGGACCGGAACAGATCCGCGCACAACCGGTCGTCTTTGTGATGGTGGGGCAGTAGTGGGGCGGAAGTGGGGCAGGTCGTGATATTGACCCCACTGCTGCTGGAACTGCTATGCACTGGTCAGAGGAGCAGGAGTAACTGTGACTTTAATGGTTTTCATGGTTTTAATGATCTGGTTTATGGGGCCTGATGAGGCCCGATCTTCTCCTTTTGCCCGTTATGTAAAATTGTTAGTCGTCGGCCCAAACAAACTACAACTCCCAACATGCTCCGCGGCATCAAACACAAACCAGCAAACCGCTCAAATCGTTAAAGCAGTTGAAGGCGGCTCTCCGATGGTTCGGTGACCGAATGCCAGTTTATCGTGGGCGATTCGGTGACTGAATGTCGTTCATTGGACTGTGACAGGAGAAAATGAGGACTTACTGATGATGTCAATCACAGATCACTACATAAACAACAACCCCACTGAGGGGCATCAGAGTGCAGACTGCCTCCTAGGACACGTGAAACTAGTCCAGGCAGTGGCGGGGAAATTGTTCAGGGCAGGGTTGGGAAACTTGTCCTGGGCAGGGCGGAAACTAGTCCAGGCCAGGGCAGGGTGTCATTCAGGTGCAGTGGGTGGGGGGAAACCAGTCCAGGGTAGAGTGTGGAAACTTGTCCAGGGCAGGGTGGGGGAAACTTGCCCAGTGTAGAGTGTGGAAACTTGTCCAGGGCAGGGTGGGGGAAACTTGTCCAGGGTAGAGTGTGGAAACTTGTCCAGGGCAGGGCGGAAGAAACTTGTCCAGGGCAGAGTGGGGAAACTTGTCCAGGGCAGGGCGGGGGAAACTTGTCCAGGGCAGGGTGGGGGAAACTTGTCCAGGGCAGAGTGGGGGAAACTTGTCTAGGGCAGAGTGGGCAATCTAGTCCAGGGCAGGGCTGGGGAAATTGTCCAGGGCAGGGCGGTGGAAACTTAGTCTACCTCCCGCAAGTAGGACGAGCAGTTCCTTCCTTTCACTAGGAAGAGACCACCTGAATCCGAAAGTAGCATTTATCAGACCAGTGCCTTCCTGTTAGAGATCATTCTAACATATCAAGTTTTACAGGTAAACATGGAATTCTTTATCTTAACTCTGTTTTCTCTTTTGTATTTTTTAGGTTACACTCCCACTGAGCTCCAACTGTGGCCACTTTTCCTCTTTTCTACAGTTTGTGTGTGTGTGTGTGTGTGTGTGTGTGTGTGTGTGTGTGAGAGAGAGAGAGAGCGAGAGAGAGAGCGTGTCTGTCCTGTGACAGCTCCATGACATTTTTTTTCCTCCATGTTAAAATATCTTGAGTGGCGTCTGTGTCTGACCTGACTGACCCCGACTTGTGACCCCTGGAGGTTGCTGCAAGTGTGTGAGTTTGTTCGTAAGTGTGTGTACACAAAGACTGAGGAATGTCCCGGCCGGATATGGCTGTGAACAGTGATGTGGCGGATTGGGGGTACAGTGAAGATGCTGGAGAGAGGGCTTGGCTTTTACAAAGCCCCAGTGTGGACTCCATTCAGGCTCCTAGCCAATCACAGCAATGCAGGGAAGGGACTTCAGCATTCGCCGCCGTCTTCATAGTGGTGAATGCTGCTTTGGGGGCGGGGCTTCTAAACTTCCCTGCTGCATTTAACATGGCTGGAGGAGTGACGGCCGGAGTGGTGCTGCAAATGGTGAGACATATGCATACTAATGAATTTGTGTAGTATGAGGACAGCAAGGCCGTTACACAACCCAATGTCCCCAAACTGTTTTGAGCATTTTTTTCCTGCATTCTTTTCATCAGGATGTAAAATCATGCTCACTGTCGTGTGACCATAACATTTAAGGTCTAAAACCTTCCACTTTTCCCCCAAATAGAGATCTCTGCAAGGGTATAGGTTTGCATTTGGACAGTAAGAACATGTCCATACTGATATTTTGGAAGGCATTGTCCCTACCAAAATGATCTTTAAAGTCATATTAGACCATTATGATTTGTCCTACCCAAGGCTACAAGATGATGTTTAGGCATCTTAAAGAAACAATTTGAAAAGGTTCTTATGTGCCATCACCTTAACAGAGACCCACAGTTTCATTCTGTACCACATACCTTCTGCACTATTTAAGGTGGAATGGAAAATTCAGCCATGTGAGGGCTGCTGTGTTTGTTAAATCTCCACACCCTGAATTTGGTGTCAGAAATGTTATACTGAAGTTATCAGAATGTCTAAATCCTAAATGTTGAGACCTTCACCTCTGGATCTTGTGACCTTGTGTTTTAGGTCATTGTCTTCCTATATGATGATGTTCCTCCTTATTACATTTGATGCATTTCTCTGTAAACTTAGTATTTTTTCTGTCACTGCTATCGTGAACTGCATAGTCAATATAGATTAATGAGCACTGTAAGTCAAGTCAAGCCATGACACTGCCTCCACCATGTGTGACCGATGAGCATTTTTAATGACAGTCTTCCCAGGGCTCAAACCAGTAGAATTTTTGAGCTAGTTAGTCAGTTATTACATTTCAGAGCACTTTATGCTTGTTTGTTTTTTGCAGTGTATGTTGATCTTCATCATCACAGGCTTGGTAATCCTGGCATACTGTTCTCAGGTAAGGAGCTGCACAATGCACCAAATGGTCCAACATACTTGACCCATTCTCTCCCCCCTCAAACACACGTCTTACCTTTTGTGTTTCTGCTTCATTAGGTTAGCAATGAGAGCACATATCAGGAGGTGGTGCGTGCAGTGTGTGGGAAGGTTTTGGGTATTATATGTGAGATTGCCATCGCTGTGTACACCTTTGGCACCTGCATAGCCTTCCTGATCATCATCGGAGACCAGTTAGACAAGTGTGAGTGTCTTGCATGCGCGCACACACACACACAAACACACACACACACACACACACACACACACACACACACACACACACACACACACACAATGAAGTAAATGCAGTGAAGTAAAATTAATTACACCCTACAGATGTTGGGGGAGGCAGAAAAAAAAATCCAGTTCTTACATAATACTGCTTCAAATAGCTTTTGGGTCGTGGCTTAACAGTACAGACTCCTGAAATGATCTCTGTGGATTAAATGTTTGTTTTTTTCTGTGCATAGTGATTGGAGCAATGGCCCACGACTCTGAAGCAGTGAGCTCTCATTGGTTCATGAACCGCAGGTTCACCATCACAGTCACCTCTGTCCTTATCATACTGCCGCTGTCTATTCCTAAAGAAATTGGCTTCCAGAAATATGCCAGGTAATCTCTCTCACACACACACGCACGCACGCACGCACGCACACACACACGCACACACACACGCGCACACACACATGCACACACACACGCACACTAATGTTCTTGTTTGCTTTAATTGACTCTTAATTGTACTTCAGATTTGGATATAGAATTAACTAGTCCACTTTTCTGTTAAATCATTTCTTTCACACACAACTTTTGTATCTCAAATGACAATTTCTCACAAAATGTCACAAAAATGTATTGCAGGTCATTTTGGAGCATTTCTATTGATTCATTCATCAAGAAACTTTGACGTGACATAAAGAAAGAATGACTGACACATTTACATTATGCAAAAAAGTTGGTTTTGCCTGAACTGCTGGCTGTGAATAATGTTAATGTGTGTTTGATCTGATTGTTTGGTTTATTTGTAGCACACTGAGTGTAATTGGAACCTGGTACGTCACAATCATTGTTATCATCAAATATTTCTGGCCTGACAAAGAGATTTCTCCAGGAGACATCCCAACCAGGTATGTTGCATTTTCCTTAATTCCGCTCAGTTAGAAAGTGTACATCAATACTAATGGAAATGAAAGATCAGGGTCAAAATATCATGCTCAGCTGTTCTGGACAAAGTAGCTCATGTGGCCTGCAATTAAACTGTTGTGTTTTTGATTTTAGCCCTGCATCCTGGACTGATGTATTCAATGCCATGCCCACAATCTGCTTTGGCTTCCAGGTATGTGTGTCATAAGTGTGCATGTTGGAAATAATGAACTTAAGGGACCAATGCTGTGGTGCAAACCTGCCCTCAGATTTCACCACCACCGAACCAAGTTATTTTGGTGTGATTTCAAATTTTTAACACATTACTTCAGTAAAGAACTTAGTTTTGTCACTTTATCAAAATTTTGAGAATGTTTCAATTCGTTATTTTTTTAAACAGTATGTTTCATATTTTGTAGCGTATTCTTAATCATATTTGGTAGAAAGGCACCACCACTATGCACTGTAGCCAATTTTATTGAAAATGATTCTTTTTATCTACACTCTTATCTCTCCCTCTTTTCCTTTAACTTTCTCTGTCTCTCCCACTCTCTCAGTGTCATGTCAGTAGTGTTCCAGTCTTTAACAGCATGAAAAAAGCTGAGATTAGACCTTGGGGAGGTGTGGTGACAATCAGCATGATCATCTGCTTGTTTGTCTACACAGGCACAGGTGAGTGGGTGAGTGAGTGAGTGGGTGAGTGAGTGGGTGAGTGAGTGGGTGAGTGAGTGGGTGAGTGAGTGAGTGGGTGAGTGAGTGAGTGGGTGAGTGAGTGGGTGAGTGAGTGAGTGGGTGAGACTGTGTGTGAGAGACTGTGTGTGAGAGACTGTGTGTGAGAGACTGTGAGTGAGTGACTGTGTGTGAGTGACTGTGTGTGAGTGACTGTGTGTGAGAGACTGTGTGTGAGAGACTGTGTGTGAGAGACTGTGTGTGTGTGAGAGAGACTGTGTGTGTGTGTGAGAGCGTGCGTGTGTGTCTTGTTTGATAAATTGTGAATATGCCTTTTGCCTTTTCATTTTTAAGGTTTTGTTTCTCAGAAAGGGATTAAGCCTAGTGTACGAGTTTTACTTTTAGTTGGAGAATCTCATTTAGGTTTAATCCACTTCCAAGAAAACAACCCAGTGAAAAATAAATCTATAGAATGAAAATGTAGTGAATTGTGTTTAAAATTTAGAGGATAGTGAGTAATGTTCGGTGAATAATGTGTGGTGGATGGTGAGTAACTCATAGTGTAGGGTAATGTGTGGTGGATGGTGAGTAACTCCATAGTAACTCCAAAATAGTGTAGAGTAATGTGTGGTAGATGGTGAATAACTCATAGTGTAGAGTAATGTGTGTTAGATGGTGAATAACTCATAGTGTAGGGTAATGTGTGGTGGATGGTGAGTAACTCATAGTGTAGAGTAATGTGTGGTGGATGGTGAGTAACTCATCGTAGATCCTGAGTAATTAATAGTGAATACTTGTTGAATACTTGTGTTTCTTTGTAGGTGTGAGTGGTTTCCTGTCATTTGGTTCAAATGTCAGTCAGGATGTTCTGATGTCGTATCCGTCAGATGATGTCGCTGTGGCCATCGCAAGAGCCTTCATCATTATCTGTGTGGTGACCTCCTATCCAATACTGCATTTCTGTGGAAGGTAAAACAACGGAAGGCAACTTTTCATGTGTGACAATATATCCATGTAGGTAGGATCCATTGCAGGTAGAGGCGGCTAAACCAGGTCCAAACACTGCAGCAGAGCTGCAACTAAAGCCCAGGCAGTTGCGGTGGATCTTTACTGTTTGGACTGGATTTACCCGCCTCCAGTTAGGAGCATAAAAGACTTCTGTGTGGATTGAATGTAAAAATAGACATCATTTTAGAATAATAACAAAAAAAATAACATCAATGCAGACGTTGAATATTCATTAAGTCCTGGTGATATTTGCAATAATAATTTTTACTGTGTGTGCGTGTGCATGTGTGTGCGTGTGTGTGTAGAGCAGTGATAGAGGGTCTGTGGCTGCGGTTTAAAGGTGAAGAGGTGGACACAGACATGACAAGAGAGCGCAGGCGGCGGCTGATTCAAACTCTTGTCTGGTTCTGCTTCACACTCCTCCTCGCTCTCTTCATCCCTGACATCGGGCGAGTCATTTCACTTATTGGGGGTCTTGCTGCCTGCTTTATCTTTGTCTTTCCTGGTATGTAGCTGTGTTTTTGTTTCTAAAAACAATATACACCTTCCACAATATGAACCATTAAAGCAAATCCTGCATTTCTAGGTTTCAAAAAAATGTCATTTTTGGCTGAACAACACACTTAAAAATGAGGGTTCTTCCAGGGTTCTGTAGTAAAGGAAATGGTTCTATATAGACCCACGAACACTCAAAGACATGCAAAGAATTTACATGATTGAAGGGTTCTTTCCATCATGAAAGGTTTCTTCATATTGATGGCGAATGCACTGCGGAGGGTTCTACATAAAACCAAAAAGGGTTCTTCTATCATTACAAGATACATCGTAACAATAGAAGAACCCTTTAGTCATGCAAACGATTCTTTTCTATACAGAACCTTTTTCTGTACTAAAGATCCCTTGAAGGACCATAAGTATTTAGTGTATAACTATAGAAAATTGCCCGTGTGTGTATACACACGCGTGTATGTATGTACACACTTGCACACACTTCCTCTTTATTTATTTTTTTTTTTGAAAGTTTGTGAACCACCAAAAAAAACTTATGAAATGAACATCCAAATGTCCATTTGGAAAGCAGACCTTCAAGATGAGGGACACACAGACAAACTTTACATACATATATATTTTTTCAACAAAACTTTATCTGTCAAAATCTGAAAATCTGCCAAATGCAAAAGTATGTGAACTCTTCGTTAGGTTGTGGCACCTCATTTTGCAGCCATTATTTCAACCAAATGGCTTCTGTAACCACAAACTGGTGTCTCACATCTGCTTTTTAGGATTTTTGCCCACTCCTCCTTGCAGAACTGTCCCTACCTACTTTATTCTCCTACTTTCACCCTGATCTTCAATGCTCAGGACCAATCTACCTGACACTCCTACCGAGTGTCTCCACCTTGTAGATGTAAAGTCAGAGACAGAAGCTGCTCTGTGACAACTTCAGTTGTGAAAAGCGCTACACAAATAAATGTTGATTTGATTTGATGTGATTTGATAATAGCTGCTCTGTGGTGGTGCTGTGGAGTCTTGACCATTGAAGATTGAAGTGAAAGGAGGATAAGAAAGTATACAGAGAAACAGATGGACTAGAGTTGATGTGGCAAAACACCACCAAGGAGCCACCACACCTAGTGAGAGACTGTGGTTCAATTCCCAGTCTGGGCAACTATTTTGTGCTACACCAATGAGTCCATCAGTTAAATGCCGTAAATGTTCAGTCTGTAATTCTACACATCCAGTGTGCTCCTGTATGGTAATTACTAAAATACGCAGGAAATGACTTGTATGACTTGTATGTATTCATGTTTCACACACTGAATACTACACGATTTCAGACTGTTCTTTGCTTCCTGTTTCTCAGGTTTGTGTTTAATTCAGGCCAAACTCTCGGAACATGATGTCCATTCAGCCAGGTACGTTCACTGTGCTCTTATTAATGATTAATGATTAACTGAAGCCCTTCCTTAAATGCATGTAAATGTGCAGTGGTTAAATCACTCTGTTTTTCTCTGAAGCTGGAAGGGACTGGTGGCTTATGGGGTCGTAATGGTTACGATTGGAGCCTTCATCTTTGGCCAGACCACCACTAACGCAGTTTACAAAGACATCATCCACCACGCAGACAACTTGTAGCTGGACAGTCTTGGTTGCCAACCATGTGAAAGGAACGCTAAAAGAAAGCTAAAAACACTTGCCAGTTAACTGTTCTGTTTGTGCACTGACCTGATTCTTCAAACTACTGTAAATCTACACTTATAAAAAGACAATCAGACCAAACGCACAAGCTCCCATATATATATACCTCCATAATCAGGCCAAGAGCCAATCAGCATGCAGCATGAACTCTCCTACTGTAGCAGTGTGTGAATGTGACACCTCTGTATAACACACTAGACTTTGTGTTTTAAATCACAAGTCAGAAAACGTTACAGGTGTGCAGGTTAGATTTCTTTTCAGTGGTAATGGAATCGGGAATCATCATGACTACTAGGGATGTGACGAAGTTAGAATTCGGGGACATTCGATCTTCAGCGATTTTTAGCAAATTTGAATTCGACAGATGTTTTGGGGTCAATTCTCATTGAATGCGGATTTGAAATCGCCGCTGACATATAAAACAGAACAATTGACTTGACAAGCAGAAATACAATAAATACAACTAATTCCGACACCATTTTACACAGCCGGTTTAAAAATTTTAAATTCTTTATACTTCCACTTTACATAAATACAAACCGGATTCCAAAAAAGTTGGGACACTAAACAAATTGTGAATAAAAAGTGAATGCAATGATGTGGAGATGGCAAATGTCAATATTTTATTCATAATAGAACATAGATGACGGATCAAAAGTTTAATCAGTAAATGTAACATTTTAAAGGAAAAATATGTTGATTCAAAGTTTCACAGTGTCAACAAATCCCAAACAAGTTGGGACAAGTAGTAACAAGTGGCTGAAAAAAGGAAATTGGGCATATAACGAACAGCTGGAAGACCAATTAACACTAATTAGGTCAATTGACAACATGATTGGGTATAAAAAGAGTTTCTCAGAGTGTCAGTGTCTCTCTGAAGCCAAGATGGTAAGAGGATCACCTATTCCACCATTGTTGCGCAGAAAGATAGTGCAGCAATACCAGAATTGTGTTACCCAGTAAAATAGAAAAGACTTTTAAATTATCATCATCAACCGTGCAGAACATCAAGATTCAGAGAATCTGGAACAATCGCTGTGCGTAAGGGTCAAGGATGTAAAACTCTACTGGACAATCGTGATCTCGAGGCCCTTAAACGTCACTGCACCTCAAACAGGAATGCCACTGTCAAGGAAATAACAGAATGGACTCAGGAATACTTCCAGAAAGCATCATCAGTGAACACAATCCACCGTGCCATCCGCCGCTGCCAGCTGAAACTCTACAGTGCAAAGAGGAAGCCATTTCTAAGCTCCACAAGCTCAGACGTTTGCACTGGACCAGGGGTCATTTAAAATGGAGTGTGGCAAAATGGAAGACTGTTCTGTGGTCAGATGAGTCACGATTTGAAGTTCTTTATGGAACACTGGGACACCATGTCATCCGGACCAGAGAGGACAAGGATAACCCAAGTCGTTATCAACGCTCCGTTCAGAAGCCTGCATCACTGATGGTATGGGGTTGCATGAGTGCTTGTGGCATGGGCAGCTTGCATGTCTGGAAAGGCACCATTAATGCAGAGAACTATGTTCAGGTTCTAGAACAACATATGCTCCAATCTAGACGTCATCTCTTTCAGGGAAGACCCTGCATTTTTCAACAAGATAATGCCAGACCACATTCTGCAGCAATCACAACATCATGGCTACGTAGGAGAAGGATCTGGGTACCGAAATGTCCAGCCTGTAGTCTAGATCCTTTACCTATCAAGAACATTTGGCGCATCATAAAGAGGAAGGTGCCACAAAGAAGGCCCAAGACGAGAACAGTTAGAGGCCTGTATTAGACATGAATGGGAGAGCATTCCTATTTCTAAACTGGAGAAACTGGTCTCCTCTGTCCCCAGACATCTGATGAGTGGTAAAAATGGCCTTGTCCCAACTTTTTTGGGATTTGTTGATGCCATGAAAATTTGAAACATATGTTTCCCTTAAAATGATTCTTTCTCTCAGTTTAAACTTTTGATCTGTGATTTGTGTTTTATTCTGACTAAAATATTAGATGTTGGCATCTCCACAACATTGCATTCAGTTTTTATTCAAAATTTGTTTAGTGTCCCAACTTTTTTGGAATTCGGTTTGTAAATAATGAAAATGGCTGAATGTGGTAAGAAAACAAGTGTCGTGTGGGAGTTTTTTGAACGGAACTTTGTTGACGATAGTAAAGCGGTGTGTAAGTTGTGTAAAACAGCTGTTTCCCGCGGTAAAGCTAAAAACTGCAGAGATTCACCATCGGCACTGTACACTCACGGCACGGCCCGCAGTTATCCTGAGCCGAAGGTGAGCAAAGCGAGTTAGCAGATTCACAGTCAGATCAATCGACGCCAAAAGGCAAGGTTGTTCCAGCCTCCAGTTCACGTTCAAGACCCGCTGAAATGACACTGGAGGAAGTGTTGGTACACCGTGTGTCAGTGACTACCTGTGGCTGATGGCCTGTTTTAACCATCATGTATTTATGCTTATCGGGTGTTCTTGGCCCCTTATTTACCAAAACCGCATTCGCATTCGATTTGTAGCTAAAAAATTTGAATCCGATGGATTTGGATTTTCCTCGGCTCCGTCACATCCCTGATGACCACCAATGTGTCTACTGTCCAAGCCCACCAGTGGAGCTTCACCCGATGGTAAAATAGTGGCTACTGTCAGCTATTCTGACTAAGTTTGAAGTTAAGTTTATCAAAAGTGCAGTGTTTCACACCAAACCGACCGAAGGATTTTGTTCATGTGAGTTTAATTACACAGAAATTAGAAAAAAGGAATTTGTTAATTGTAGAATTTAAATTTTTTATCTGATTTTGTTTTTCTTTTTGTGCCATTTTTGTATTACAGCCTTGAACTGAATGTTGGGGTTGGAGGGGAGGGGGGGGGCTTTTTGAAAAATGTGTGGAATATGTTTACTTGAATTTAATTCTGAATTTAATTACTTGAATATGAATCAAACAAAATGGGATTTTGTCCTCAGTGGAGGGACATTCAGGCTGCTCAGTGTTTTGACATGATAATAGTAATAAAATGAGCTGCTTTAGCTTTAATATCTGATTTTGTTTTAATTGCTTTAATTTGCTGCTCTGTGAAAATGATGTGTGCTGTTTCTTAAAGGGACATTCCAGCCAGACTAAGAAGACCTCCTTGAAAGTGGGTGGAAATGTAGAGTTCTCTAGGGGTAAATCAATTTGAGAGAGTTTGCATTCTCTCAGTGATCTGAATCAGAGTGAACACAAGCTGAAGGTTTACAGTTGTTTTGTATATTTTGTTTAGAATCAGTAAAGGGAATTAATGCAGTCCAAACATTTCAGCGTCACACCAAGGCCTGAAAAATGTAAATTTCACATTTTGTGTCGATTAACTCTTTCCATTCCAACAAGTTTAGTTTGGTGATGAAGAATCCTGCAGAACTTATTCTGATTGTTGTGAAGCTATTAAATTCTGTAAGTTCTACCTTGTGTGATCATCTAAACATGTGCAATTAAACATTTTAATTATGTGTAACTTTCATTCACACAATGTGTTTTTCCATGGTTTTAAAATCCACCTTTTCCATCTGACCAAGGACTGAATTTAATGAACATTTTCACTCCCAGTTTGATGAAAGTGAAAGGAGACATTATGTACAATAAAAGATGTACATGATCCATATCTGTTGTGTTTTGTGTGTGAATCATTTGTATATGTTGGATTGCAGTGCTCTACAGAAAGATGATACAGGTACAATTAATGATGGACAATTCAGACTGATCTGGGCAATATTTACACAAACAGATGAGTGTGTCTCTGATCATGTGTTTATCAGAGGCGTGTTCCAAACCAAAAGAATTAAAAAGCTTCATTTTGAAGGGAACTTTGAACTGCGTAGGGAGTAAAGAGCACCGTTTTCTCACTTCTCAGGGAGTTTACAGTAGTTCTGTCAGTTCTAAACTATACCAACCTGTCATACATTCATAAATTCACATTTATTCCCAGATTACACACATCATGTGACGTGTGGCTGCTGTCCATTTGTGTTAGTTATTTGAAGAAGTGAAGAGGTTGTCTTTGCATGAAAGCTCTTCAAACTACACAAGGGATGTTAGCCAGTTAGATATAGTTTTGTTCCTGTTTCTGTTCGTGTCCCTGTTCCCGTGCCTGGTTTTGTTGTCCCCATCAATGTGTTTATCCCTATTCCTGTGCTCAGTCTAGTCTACGTCCCAAGTCCACTGTTTTTAATGTTCCCTGTGTTTCCCAAGTCCAGACTCTTGTTGTGTCTCCCATTCCCCAGGTCTCATCTCATGTGTCTCCAGTCCAGGCCCCTGTCCTGCCACACGTGTCCCATGTTTCCCATTCTGGTCTCCCAGCCTTCTATCATGTCTGCTGTTTCACCCCGATTCCTGTCAAGTCTTCAGTTATGTGTTTGTGTCTAGTCATGTCTGTCTTGTTCTTGTTTGTCTGGTCCCTTTCAATTGCCAGCTCAGGGGAGTGTTGTCTTACACGCCCTGGTGTTGTGTGGTAGAGAGTGTGGCCTTCTCATCAATGTTTTCTTTAGGTTCCCCACACGTCTGTTTTGTTTTGGTCGCGTCTTCGTCCTAATTCTGCCCCATTTCCCACCTGTGTCAAATTTGTAATTCATCCCCAGGTGTTTCTAGTCTTGTCAGTGTACATATGGTTCTTTGTTTCGGTCTCTCTGGGTCAGGTGTTGGGGGTGTGCAGCACTGGTCCTGTAATATGGCTGTGACTCAGACTGGGTCTGGTGTTGTGGTGGTTGGGGATGTTGTGGTGGTTGCGGGTGTTGTGGTGGTTGGGTGTGTTTGTGGTGTTGGGGTGTTGGGGTGTTGGTGGTTGGGGGTGTTGTAGCGTTGTTGTGTTTGGGGGTGTTGGGGTCGTTAGGGTGTTGTGGTTGCGGATATTGGGCTGTTGTGGTGGTTGGGTGTGTCGTGGTGTTGGGGGAGTTGTGGTGGTTGCGGGGGTTGGTGGTGTTCGGGATATTGAGGTGTTGTGTTGTGTTGGGAGTGTTGTGGTGTTGGGGGTGTGCAGCAGTGGTGTCATTACCAGCTGGGACCTGTAGGGGCAGTACCCGCTGGGAGCAGTACCCGCTGGGACCTGTAGGGGGCAGTACCCGCTGGGAGCAGTACCCGCTGGGACATGTAGGGGGCAGTACCCGCTGGGAGCAGTACCCGCTGGGACCTGTAGGGGGCGGTAGTGGTGTCAGTAAAGCCGCTGTAGAAGAAGACTCGGGGGTGAAAATGGCGGCGCGCTTAGTGTTTAGATCTCTACAACAGAGAGGTAAATACACACACGCACACACGCTAAAAAAAATGTAGGTCTGTATTCTGTTCTATTATAATTCTATTCTGTGTGTCTGTCTGTAAGTGTGAGTGTGTATCTGTCTGTAAGTGTGAGTGTGTATCTGTCTGTGTGTGTCTGTAAGTGTGTGTCTGTGTGTGTGTGTGTGTGTGTGTCTCTCTGTGTGTGTGTGTGTGTCTCTCTGTGTGTGTGTGTGTGTCTCTCTGTGTGTGTGTGTGTCTCTCTGTGTGTGTGTGTGTGTCTCTCTGTGTGTGTGTGTCTCTGTGTGTGTGTGTGTCTCTGTGTGTGTGTGTGTCTCTGTGTGTGTGTGTGTGTCTCTGTGTGTCTCTGTGTGTGTGTCTCTGTGTGTCTCTGTGTGTGTGTGTGTGTGTGTGTGTGTGTCTCTCTGTGTGTCTCTGTCTGTCAGCGTGTGTGTGTGTATGTGTGTTTCTCTGTCTGTCAGCGTTTCTGTCAGTCTGTGTGTGTCTGTCTGTCTGTGTGTGTCTGTCTGTCTGTGTGTGTCTGTCTGTGTGTGTGTGTGTGTGTGTGTGTGTGTGTGTGTCTCTCTGTGTGTGTGTGTGTCTCTCTGTGTGTGTGTGTGTCTCTCTGTGTGTGTGTGTCTCTCTGTGTGTGTGTGTCTCTCTGTGTGTGTGTGTGTGTGTGTCTCTCTCTGTGTGTGTGTGTGTGTCTCTCTGTGTGTCTCTGTGTGTCTCTGTCTGTCAGCGTATGTGTGTTTCTCTGTCTGTCAGCGTTTCTGTCAGTCTGTGTGTGTCTGTCTGTAAGTGACTGTGTGTGTGTGTGTGTGGTCATTAGTAGGATGTTTGGACAGTTCAGTAATAATCTGATAAACCGTGTCTGATTTCTGTTTCTGTTTTCTTCAGGATGTTCAACACCTTTCTTCACACAGAGCCTGAGGCCTAAAACCACTGTCTTCCCCCCAAAGTAAGAGTCCAGCTGAATCTTCTCACTCACTGACCACTAACCTCATGTATATTTGGGTTTACATTAACGTTAGTTTCTCACGCTCACTCCCGTGTTCTGTAAACAGGTAGAGACTCTTTTACAGACACTCTGGAGTCTGACAATTAAATGCTTTTCCTTAAGTCATTCATTTTTTTACAGTTACGTTCCCCCGACATCGTTGTCCAGACCACCCTGGCCTGAGCTGCCGTTAGTCGATATGGAGGAGGTGCAGAGGCAGCACAGAGGCAGGATGACTCTCTTTTTTTCAGTGTGAAATTTATTGTGTGTTTATTTGAACAGATGGAGTTAATTCAGTAGATCATTTGTGAACCGTTTTCAGAAAATAAAATATACTGTGAGGCCATTTTTGATTAATGCCCCCAACAATAAAGTGTGTCAGTCGGACAGTTATGATTCAGTTATGATTGTGGAATGTTGTAGTTGATGAGAATATTAAAGGCACTAATCGTATCTTAAAGAATTGTAATCAGATGACTTTTTAATGAGCTCAGGTATTCACACTCTTTTTCACTATAAGTCTGTTGATTAAAAAGACTTGTAATTTTTGTTTGTGTGTCTGGTTTCTCATCTAGCGGTTGTACAGAAGGTCAACACCCTTGTTAAGAACAGAGAATTCGGGCGTCTTTTTGCCGTCGTCCACTTTGCTAGCCGTCAGTGGAAAGTGACCAATGAAGATTTGATTCTGATTGAGAACCACATTGAGGCAGAATGTGGGGATCGCATCGTGCTGGAAAAGGTGTGCTGCTTTCCCTTCCAGCTGATATTACATTGTACAATGTTTGGCTGCATCCTGTTGACACAAAGTGTGTGTGTGTGTGTGTGTGTGTGTGTGTGTGTGTGTGTGTGCGCACCCACAGGTGCTGCTTGTCGGTGGTGAAAATTTCACAATTATCGGGAAGCCTCTTGTCAGGTATGACTGGCCCTTTAATTTTCTTGTGAAAATTGCATTTGAAAAGCTCCTCATCAGTGCTGTACACGTTTAAATCACTTTTTTATTCCAAATTTTTCCTCTCCATTTTCCCAATTATCTAACTCTCCCCCATCTCATGCACCCAACAGTAGGATGGTGAAGACACACATGGCTCCCACAAACACATGTCACGGCCTCTGTTTCAAACTGCAACAATTCATCATTGCTTGGAAGCCAATTCACTCGGAGGAAAGTTCAGAGTCCCCATCTCTGATACAACGCATGCCTGTGCCAGCCTACCTCGCACTGGTGATGTGGCACATGAGCCCCCATCTAGAGAGAGCTTGGCCGATTATTCTGTCTTGGACTCCGGCTGCCAATGGCAGGCAACATGAGCCAACCTACGATCCGTGGATCATAGTGCTAGTGCATTAGACTGCTAAGCCATTTGGAGCCCCCACAGCACTTTGTTCTTTAATATGTCCCCAAAGTTCTCCTCACTATAGTGTTATTCATAAGATCCACACGCTGGCTGGGCAAATTCCAGAGAACCCTGGAACAAAGCTTTGTTCAAGTCTCAACTACTTTCTTCCGAAGGAGAATGTTTACCTTTAGCTGTTTTAAAGGGATCTGGAGTTTTTAAAACACATTTCTCAGAGAAGTGCTTATAATAATGTGATTGGTGCATAATACCCCTGCAGAATGCTGTATCTTTTCAGTGTATTATTAATAATCATCATCATCATCTTGTACCAAATTATTTATATCCGTGTAGAACAATCACCACCTTGAGATCAGTCCATGACAGTACATCCACACATTTTCTCACCTCTAATGATCCGCTGAGGTCTGCAGATCTGTCTCAGCTTGCTGCACAAGGAGGCTCTGTTCTTTCAGCTTTCACACTGTGTGTCCGTCTGTATCTGTGGTTTTCACACCCAGCCGTGATTTGGTCAGAGTCGAGGCTACGGTCATCGAGAAGACAGAATCCTGGCCTATGGTCCACATGAGGTTCAGAAAGAGACACAGATTCCAGAAGAAGAGAAGTGAGTAGTTTATGTGGTGATTTGTTGGGTAATTCTGCCTACAGGCATGAATTGGGTATTAAAGCTCACTGAAGAATGTTTCTGCACACACTCTGCTTTAATCACCGGCCCTCATCATGAGTCTCAGTCATAGCCATGTGCATATTTTATGATGCTATTCATAATACAAGGTCTGAGCTGCAGCCAAAAGGACAGCTTTACAGCTTTTTATTTGAAATAACTGAGCTATTGCACAATATGAGCATAGTATCGTATTATTGATATAAATAATATTTGTAATGTTTGTATTACAGTGCTCTGAAAAAGTATTTGCTCCCAGATTTTTGTTTTTGCTTTTTGTCACTCTTAAAAGTTTCCAATTTTAGAACAAATTTGAATATCAGACAAAGAAAACCTGAGTAAATACAAAAAGCATAAAACCTGTCTGACAACATGAACACAAAGACCTCAAAAGCAACACTTTATTCCCAATGAAGAAACTCAAGAATAAATGAGAATTCATTGACGGCTCTCAGATTACAAAGCCTAAGGCTTTGGGACTCCAGTGAACCACAGCCAGAGCTATTCTCCACAAATGGAGAAAACATGGAACAGTGGAGAACCTTCCCAGGAGTGGCCTGTCTACCGGAATTACTCCAAGAGCACATTCACGACTCATCCAGGAGGTCACAAAAGAAGTGTTCATGGTTCAGCAGTAAGAAAGAGACCGGGGAATAATGGTGTCTATGGAAGAGTTCCAAGATGAAAAAAGGGTTTTCAATTTACCAAAAACATCTTGATGATCCCCAAGACTTCTGGGAAATATTCTGTGGACTGATGAGACAAAAGTGGAACTTTTTGGAAGGTGTGATTCCTGTTACATCTGGTTTAAATCTAACGTAACATTTCAGAAAAAGAACATCAAACGTGGTGAAACTGGTGTGATGATCCGATGCTGGTCTGCTGGTTCAGGACCTGGACCTGACCTGAACTGAACTTGCCGAAGGGGAATGTCCAGCCACCTGAAGCTCAAGCTTGCTTTGGTTCTGCAGCAGGACAATGAACAAAGCATATTACCTGCAAATGATTGGACCTTCGTTAGACTTTGGAGCAGAGTGTCTTATTTAAAGCTCATCCAGGTGTTCTCTGGATTTTTGGAGTGGTACCACCATAAGTTCCAAAGAGTTCTTCAGAAAGAAACACATTTGAGCTTGAGAACGGATTTAAAAAGATTGCAGAACAATTAGAAATCATGTTCCACTGTCCAGAAAAAAATTTGAAAGAAAATTACATTTACTTAATTTAAGTGGAGAACATTTAAAACAACTGCCAGCATGGCCAGATCAGGCCATTTAATCCAAGAGCAGAACCACAATATGTGTAACAAAGTCTCCAACAATACTAAAATGTTCATCACAGCATCTGCAGGTCAAAGTGCAGCATCTGTCATCAGAAAGAGATTAAACAAGTTTGATTTTCATGGGAGGAGAGAAAACTTAAACTTTTTTGATTTACTGTCAAAAAATCATTGCAAGACTTTTATCAGAGACACAGAGACAAAGATTAGGACTTTTGGAACATTTGAACAGATAAATCCAAAATTAAATGTGGGCTCTCAATGGCGTAAGTTGGAGCAAACTGCATAACTGGTGAAAGTGTGGGCCAGATGTAAATGTTGACTCCACTCTACTGAGTTGACTCCACTCTACAGGCAAACTCATTCACTAATATTGAACCTACCAAAATCTGCAATATGAATTCCAATAGGTGGAGCTCAACCTATCACTCAAACTATCTATATTTTTCTAATCAGGACTTTAGTAAGCATACATAATTTGAGGTTGATCAAACCAAGAATCCACAAAACATATCGATTTCCGGTATTTGTGTGGCATCTCAAGCTATTCAACAGCCAGCCATTCGATTTCACACATTTCTACAATTTCTTTAACATTAAAATATGACTGAAGTTTATTTGCACCAAATTTCAAGAATATACAGTGATTTGTTAAGAATTAACAATTTCCAAAATGACTTCCTGACTTCCTGTTCGGCAGAGTCACCCATAACAGTAGTGAAAATGTGTGGAAGGTTCTCTTTCGTGTTCATACCAAGCCCAAATGCTCACGTGAAACCGACCGAAATCTACATAACGTCCTATAGGTGGCACTATACCTATGACTCAACATAGTGATATTTTTGTAATTAGGACTTAGCTGTTACTGCTTGCACAATTTGTGATCAATCAAGAATCAGCCAGATTTATCCACTTTTCACAACTGCCAGCCATTCTGTCTTCATTTGACATCTATAATTCCTTTGCAATTTGGCAACACAAATGGCCGAAGTGTATTTAAAGCAAATGTCAAGAGAATCTGATAAATTTTTGTAGGAGTTTGCAAGCATTCGTGAAAAATGTGCAAAAAACACACAATTTCCAAAATGGCCAGCGTCCTGTTGTTTTTCCACTATTGGTGTGTAAGGACATCATTTATGTTCATCACAAATTTTATGAATTTCAAAGCAACTGTTTTCTGACCGTGTTAACATTTCCATGAGTTTTCATGTATCTGAAGGTGGCGCTATAGAGGCATTGAGACAGGAATATCCTGAAATGCACAATCAGTTTGTGTTTTCGGTTACTGCCTAGGCCAGTTTTGGTCATTTCGTTTACCTTTCATTCACATTTTTTTCAAGGAGACACGCCAGATATTATTATTTTCAAAAGTTCCTAATCAACTCTAATATGAACTTGAGATCTAAATACAGATTTGAGATGTTTGTATGGATTTCACCCTGTTTTCCTTGCAGTGTTTTTAGATGGATTAGATGATAAGAATACTCGACAGTAGTTCAAACACAGTGGGGAAAAAATGAATGTCTGTTATTGTTCACTGTTGTTGTGATTATTATTATAAGTAGATAAAATACATTTAAAAAATCCACACGACTGTGAGTCAGCAAATATCAGCTTCAAATTTACATAATCACAACTGATCATTGCTTTAATCATTGGTCGTCTAATTCAGGTATGACTTTATGACTTTAAACTGGTAAAGGCTCTGAAATTAACGTCTTTCATTTCACTCGTTTAAATACTGTTATTGTATTTCCTGAAAAAAACTGTATGAAAAAATAATGAAATTTTAAACGTTAAACACTTTTAAAATCATTGGTAGATACTGATCAGGTCTCCTGAATATTACGTATAGAGAAACCGGACTGTATACACTGAGCAGTCCTTTGCATGTTGCAGCATTAGATAGAATTAGAATTACAAATCCCGCGATGTCACCATTCAGTGACGTGATATTGTGTTACGTGTGTTTTATTGTGACAGCTCCCGAGGACGCACTGCACCACAGTTACCATTGGGGAGGTTCTGTAGTTCTCTCAGTGAATGGCCTAAATTCCTGGCCATGCCCAAATGCCAATTACCAGCTAAATATAGTTTTGATGATTTGCTTGAAGTAAACAGGAACGTTGCCTTTGCTCAGGCAGTGGAAACACATACGTTCTACATTTTTTCACGTTTACTAACGTTAATTTACTTGATTGGGATTTTATGTGATCGACCAACACAAAGCAGCAGGTATTTGTGAAGTGAAAAGAAAATGGTTCATAGTTTTTCAAAACTTTAAATATATATAAATATATAATATATATAAATATATAATATATATATATGTTCATCTCTACATATATATTCCTTTTCTGATGCCCCTAAATTAAACCCACTGTGCCTTCAGAGTCACCTAACTAGTGTCCAATCCAGCTGTGTGTAATTTATTCAGTGGAAAAATGTAGAAAAGGGAAATAAATACTTCTTCAGGGAACTGTTGATCTGAATGAGAATGAGAACTGAATGAGAACTGAATGAGAATGAGAACTGTAGATGTCTTCTGGTGTCCTGATTTTAACGTATTAATAGAAATGAGCTGGGTCTTGTGTATGTTTGCAGTTATCCTTCAGCCACAGACGGTTCTCCGGATCAACACCGTCGATGTGTCACCGAGACTAATTTGACCTGCCTCATGTTTGTAAATAAACTGTATCTGCAGTTTCATACGTTCTCTGTATGTTTAATAAAGTTCTGCTGCTGGAACTCCTGTCCCTGTCTTTTACATGTACGTCAGCATTGAGTGAATGTGCAGACAAACTAATAGTACCATCTCATTAGAGATTCATTCTGGATGTTAATGTTATTAGAGATTCATTCTGGATATTAATGTTATTAGAGATTCATTCTGGATATTAATGTTATTAGAGATTCATTCTGGATGTTAATGTTATTAGAGATTCATTCTGGAATCCGAGAGAGAGTGAGGGGTAGAGAGAGAGAGAGGGGTAGAGAGAGAGAGAGAGAGAGAGAGGGAGGCAGGGGTAGAGAGGGGTGGAGAGATGGGGGAAGGGGCGGTAGGGGGCGCTGTAGTGTGAGACAGTCAGAGCTGGTGGGGCTCAGTTGGTTGTGGTTGTTCTGAGATGTAGAGGATCAAACTGCCATGAGTTCAAATTTCGTTTTATCGAGGAGTTTGAGGAGGAGTGGGAGCTTCCCTTCATCCCGCACTGTGAGGATAGTCATACTGGGACAGTCAGCTGTGGGCAAAACAGGTCCATCTACTGTTACTGCTGTTACTCAACCTGACAGAGAGAGAGAGAGAGAGAGAGAGAGAGTGTGTGTGTGTGTCTGTCTGAGTGTGTGTCTGTGTGTGTCTGTCTGTCTGAGTGTGTGTGTGTGTGAGTGAGTTTGTGTGTGTGTGTGAGAGAGAGAGTGTGTGTGTGTGTCTGTCTGAGTGTGTGTGTCTGTCTGTCTGAGTGTGTGTGAGAGAGTGTGTGTGTGTGTGTGTGTGTGTGTGTGAGAGAGAGAGAGAGAGTGTGTGTATTTGTGTGTCTGTCTGTCTGAGTGTGTGTGTGTGTGGGGGGGGGGGGAGACAGAGAATGTGTGTGAGTCTGTGTGTGTTTGTGTGAGAGAGGGAGTGTGTATATATGTGTGTGTTTGTGTGTGAGAGAGAGAGGGAGTGTGTATATATGTGTGTGTTTGTGAGAGAGAGAGGGAGTGTGTATATATGTGTGTGTTTGTGTGTGAGAGAGAGAGGGAGTGTGTATATATGTGTGTGTTTGTGTGTGTGTGTGTGTGTGTGTATATGAGTGTGTGTTTAATCTGCTGCCTGATTAATTAATTAGTCTAACATAACGACTGTAAAGGTTCTGCTGAAGAGTGAAGGGCATTTTACCTTCTGCATGTCCATCAATCACTGTGTGTGTGTGTGTGTGTGTGTGTGTATCTGTGTATCTGGCTCTGTATGTGTGTGTGTTTGTTTCCAGCTCTGGCTGTACGATTTATCACCAAGAGGTTCATAGGAGAGTATGATCCCACTCTCGGTAGGTGTGAGCTTCACACACTCCATCCATATCTGTTTGTTTCTGTAACGCCATCAAATCTCCACTCAGACTGAGCCCGACTGCAGGACACCAGACACTGAAACCATCATTTTACATCAAACTGAGATCATTACAAACGATTTAAAATTATATTTCTCCTTATTTTTCAAATGAGCACCAGTGAGCATTTGCTTTCGCACTGTGCAGTCGGAGTGACCAGTATGAGAATAGTTTCCCAGTGGTCACTCTGTAAAGAGCCTTTTATTGGAAACACTGTGAAACCCTCAATAAGTCGAATTAAAATGACTCTACTGTTGTGATTTAGGTGAACATTTGTGGCCATTTTTTATGTTCAGACCCCGGCTGCCTTCTCCTTCGTGAGCTTCTCCTCCCAACAGCATCCCAGTTACTCCAGCTCTTCTGATCATACAGGAGCACTTTGTAGTTCTATAATTACAGACTGTAGTTTGTCTGTTTCTCTGCACACTTTATTCTCCTCCTTTCATCCTGATCTTCAATGATCAGGACCCCACAGGACCACCACAGAGCAGCTGTTATGTGGGTGGTGGGTCATTCTCAGCACTGCAGTGGACACGGTGTTTAAAACCTACAGTCTGTAATTATAGAACCACAACGTTCTCCTGTATCATATAGTTAAAGTGGGGCTGATAAAATGAACGTAGAGTGTCGAATCAAAGAGGTGGTGTTAATGTTATGGATGATCGTTGTTGGCTGGAAAAGCAAGTTGCCATTTTTCTGTGACACTGTACTGACTGTAGGTGATTGACAGTTAATATTAATCCATTAATGCTTGAATGAATCAAACAAGAAAAATACAAAATCATAGTTTCGTTAAATCAACTCATAAAGTGGTCGTTTAAGTAGTTGTAACGTGCAGTCTTTCATATCTTAAGCATCAACTTTAACTTTATTTGTGCAACAAATGTTACCTTTTGTCTTGAATTTATGTGAACTTTTCTGAGTTTTGTAACAATAATTGGATTTTAAGTTACAGGTAAACAATATTTTGAGTGTAAAGAACTTAAACTCATGCGTTGGTTCAGCTCAGTACAGTATTACAAAACCTTCCTCGAGCTTGTGTTTCAAAAAGATAATTAATTTCAGGTCATTCTTTCAAAATGTTTCGATTAAAGCTGACATATCAGGGTTTACAGTGTAAACGAGTAGGATTTAGCATTTAAACACTGTTTGTTGTGTATACCGTATACAATCTACCAAAAATGTGCTACTGCAGTTTAGTTCTGCCCACTAATGCTGAACTTATAAAGGCCTTGGTTTGCTTTCAACAAAACAAATCATGCGTTCTCAGACGCTTCGTTAGAAACTGGGGCCAGCTCTGAGTGCTGGGATTGGGAACCACTGCTGTGGGTTATAACTAATGTGTTCAGATGAGGATCAAATGAGGGCTCCCTTGTTTAACAGAAACCATCTACAGACATGAAGTGAATATAGGGGGTGAAGCTGTCGTCTTTGAGATACTGGACACTGCTGGACAGGTAAGAAAAAGTAATGAACATAAGGTCTGTTTTTATAATAAGGCTTTAGTAACAAATGTAAAATAATACGGTTGTTTGCAAAAGTTTGGGCACCCAGCTCAAAAATGCTGTCAGTCTGAACAATTAAGATGAAATGATCTGCAAAGACATAAAGTTAAAAGTGAAACACACTTTTCAACATTTTAAGCAAAACCAGTGAATTATTTTGGTGGAAAAAAGAAAGCAGTATCTTGGAGATTTGAGCACTGAGATAACTTTGACTGAGGCTTGTTAAGATCATTGCTTGTTTACAGTCAGGAAGACCAGGTGTTTATAAACTTCATAAAAACCCAGACTCCTACTCCTCCCGAAAAACAGCAACCATGGGTTCTTCTACGCAGGTGCCTAGCACTCAGGAAATGTAAGTGGTTGAGGACCACAAAGCAGGAGAAACGATAAGGATTTTTTCAGGTTGCCATTTCCTCAGTTTGAAATGATAAGTTCTGAATTCAGAGAACGCTGCTCATAGGATTGCTAGAAAGGCAAATCAGAACCTCCACTTAATTGCAAAAGACCTTCAGGAAGATTTAGCAGACTCTGGAGTTGTGTTTCCAACACCTGCACAAATATGGCCTTCATGGAAAAGTCATCAGAAGAAAACCTCTCCTGCATCCTCACCACAGAATTCAGAGAACTTCTAAACAAGCCTGAGGCGTTTTGGAAACAAGTGCTTTGGACCAATGAGTTTAAAATGATCTGATTGGCCACAGTGAACAAAGCTGTTAAACATGGAGTGCCCAAACGTTTGCGTGTGACTGTAGGTCAGTCATTAACTAATAGATGAGGTACTTTGTAAATGTGTGAAATTTGAATGAAGATCTGTGTTTATTATCTCTGTTAGACACTAAATTAAGATCATTACTAATAACGTTCCTACAGAAAGTCGTGTTACATCAGTGCTTAACGGTGTTAAATCAGGTGAGCTGGTGATGAATAACTGCATCTGATCTAATGTCGTCTGTTTTTTACAGTAAATTTTGGAAATTATGAAGAGAGTAAAGCTCTTGTTGAGCTCTTTTTCTAAATACAGTGGAATATTTAAAACTCCATCATACAGTAATATATGTTATATATATCACGCACACACACACACTATGAAAAGACTACTCATATTGTCTAATTATTTTATTGATAGTTTTTTCCCCCGTAGCAGAGAATGAAAATCAGATTTTTTATGTGTGTTCAGATGGCTGTTGTATAAAATTGAACTGACTTTTAAGTCTGATCTGATCTGGTCTACTTCTATTGGTCTCCAGGAGGAAGATGCACTGATGGTGGAGGAGAAAATCAAATGGGGCGACGGCTTCATCATCGTTTACTCTGTGACTGACCGCTGCAGCTTCGATGAGGTCATGCGCCTCTGTTTCCTGGTGAACCACATCCACACAGCATGCAGCAGGCGGAGCTGCCCCGAGCCACCGCCAATGCTCATAGTAGCCAATAAAAAGGACCTGGAGTTTGACCGGATGGTTTCCATAGAGGATGGAGAGGCCCTCTCTCGTGGCCTGAAGGTCCCGCTGCGTGAGGTCTCGGTGCGGGATGGGTGGGAGGAAACAGTGGGAGTGTTTCACGCCCTCTATGCTGATGTAGTTCAGCAGATGGACTCGTCTCCACCCTCTTTCCGAAGACGTGCTGTGTCCAGACTGATGGATAAAATCCCCAGAATCCACTCCAACTCCGCCTTGGCCTCCACCGGCCGCAGTTTCAGCTTCAGTTCCTTCAGAGACCTCCTTCCTGACTGAGTGTTTGCTTGGAGGTCTGAAGAAAACTGAGGAAATAATGATTACTGATATGTAAGGTTGTGATTATGTTGTTTGTTCATTGTAATGACAACATCAGTCTTCACAATATTGAAATGGCAGAGTGACCCCCCCACCCCCCCAAACAATCACTGATGATTGTGACTGTGACTTATTGTGTGCTGTGACCAACCTGAGTGTGCTGATCAGATCAACCAGATGTTTGTAGGGATTCAGGTTGGATTGAAGGTTTGGATTCATTGGATTTGTAATATATTTATGTTCAAATTGTCTAAAGTCAGTTTTGAGTTCTGATATGGTTTGACTCTCCCAGCTCCATAAAAACTGAGTGTGTTCTTAACCTAAGCCCCTCCTACTTCCAACACCGATAGGCTGAGCCTTGATTCCTAGTTTTGACAGATAACAGTAAATGAGATGCTCGTAGTAGAGAAAGGGTGCATCTTTAAAGCAGGTGCACAAATATACAGTATTTACAGCATTATTGTATAATCATTTGTAAATATTGTGCAAACCTAACCAGCCCTGCCTTAACTCCCCATTAACACGCTGTCCATCGCTAGTTTGATGATTATCTGGAAATATTTAATCCTTGTGAACTAGTTTTGTTTTTGTTTTAAATCATGTGCTGTTGAATTTCTAGATGTGAGTTAGTAAGTTGATTAAAAGACACTTAAATATGGCATAAATGGCATCTTATTTGGATTTTCCCCATTTTCCCTGTAGTCTATCATGCTGGTCAACCAGTTTGGCCTTATTGGTCTTGCTGGTCTTGCCGTTTGACCAGCATTGACTGCATTAGACAACGAGCATGCTGCTTGACTGCTTGATGATTCTGGTTATACTTGTTACTCAGTGTGGTCATGCTGGACAATTGGGTTAAAACATACTCTGCTGTTAAACTAGCTGGTTAACCAGCTCTTGATGTGCAAAAGGTATGTTCTTGCTGGTTATGCTGGTCGACCAGCTTGAGCTGATGGGGCAGTTATCAGAGGGAAATATGTAAACTACTGTTAATGCAAAGGTTTAATGTAACATTTTAACAACACTTTAATACGTCTTTGTAGTTGAATCAGCACCTAAGCTCTTAAAAATAAGGTGCCTCAAAAAAAAACACTGTTAAAGAACCTTCACATAGATTCTGAGTGTAAATGAGTTCAGAGAATGTTGTGACATGTTGTGAAGATAGCAGTTTGGTGTTTGCTCAAGCTGTGTGTCCATGGCAAGAACTACTGAGGAACGTTTATTTTCAGTGCCACCATTAAGCCTTTTTCCAGCTTGAGTTGTTTCTGCAAGACAGCCTTAATTAATGCCCTTTAGTTATAACTGTTAGAGAAATGAAGTCAATATATCAGGCAGCAGCTGCACTCTGGTGCCTTGGGGAATGATTCTGGGAGCTTGTTAGACTCCATTTTGTCCTTAAAGTGCGGAATTAGATTTTCTTTGTTGACTTGAAAGGCCAGAGAGGAAACTTAGATGTTCATTAATTGTAGCCGACTGTTTGAGTCACTTTCTTCATGTGTGGACTTGACCATGTCCATGCAGAAGGCTTTACAGCTCCTGTATTGAGAAGTTGCAAAAGAGGATTTCAATTTTGAAACAAATGGATTTAAATAAAAAGGCTCATTTCAGTGCAGCTGCATTCGTGCAGATTCGACTCTATTTACTGAGCATGTTCTCCTTTTGCACGTGTTTCAGGAAGCTTCTGAAAAGGAGTATTACAGGGTGTGCAGTGTGAAATGATTTATTACACTAATGTTTTAGCATATCATCCTCTTGGAACTTATATGGAATCTATAAGGTTCTTTATACATTTTTATCAACATTGAATTATTTCTTTATTCTGTGACAATATCTTTACATTGACATACATCTTCATATATATATCAGTGTTACTATAAAGACCCAACATCTCAAAGCCAAGGCAGCACTATGAAGCATAGTGTACGATATGTGTCTAAGATTGTATAGATTGATGAATTGTATTCTTTCTATTCTTTCGTTCAATTATTTGGATCTATAATTATGATCCTTGGTGATGGCACAGGAAATGATCCTCTTCATTTTGCTAATTATTAACTACAGGCAGTAACAGAAATACTCTGCATCTATAATGAATTGAGGCGACTGAAACACTTAATATATTGGCCTGTAGCAGATGGTCACACCAAAATAATTTTACAGCTCGATTTAATTAGCGTCTTATTAAAAATGGGATTCCTGGCAGAGAAGCACAGTGGAGATTATTGCTACAAAGTATATAAATGGTCATCTGTAGTTTACCAAGAAAGACCTACACTGTACAAGATCTTTAAGGTACATTTGGAGGTTCTTCAATTTGATATGAACATCTTCAGGTGCTTCAAGGAACCTTCAAAATCATTTTATTGAAGGTTCTTTGAAGCACCTTGAAGGGGATGGGGGTTATGTCTTTATCCTTTGTTTCATGTGTTGTTCACCTAATTTTTGATTTTGTAAAGCTGCTCTGTGACATCAGTTGTAAAAAGTGCTGTTCAAATAAATTTTGATTGAGTTTCAAATTAAGGTTTCTCAAGGACCTTCTGCAGCTCTGTCTTTCCAACCAATTAAAATTGACACTTTTGGAGCTACAGTTCTAAAGCTGCTAAAAGACGTTTACCATTCTGATAATTATGTACTTAAATCATTACACACTCTTTAAAATGTGTGGTGCTCAGTGATCTTTAATAGAATATCCCAACCTATGACCATCTCATGTCAAGAAGCCCATGGTCACTCTGGAGGTGCTGCAGAGATCCATAGCTCAGGTGGGAGAATCTGTCCACAGGACAACTATTAGTGAACTACTCCACAAAACTGGCCTTTTTAGAAGATTTGGCAAATTTTGCAGTTTGTCATGAAGGGGACACAGCAAACATGGTCAGATGAGACCATAGGTCACCTACATTTAACTCGCAACGTGTGGCAGAAAACACCACGCATCACTCTGAACACAACGTCCCCACTATGAAACATGGTGGTGGCAGCATCATTCTGCAGGGCTGCTGTTCTTCATCAAAAGACTTGAGACCCACAATGAACTGGTTTAGATCAAAGCATATTCATGTGTTAGAATGACTCAGTCAAAGTCCAGACCTCAATCCCATTGACAATCTGTGGCAAGACTTGCTGTTCACAGATGCTCTCCATCCAATCCGACAGAGCTTCAGGTTTTTCTGTAAAGAAGAATCAAAACTTTCAGCCTCGTTTGACTCAGGGGGGCTGAATACAAACGCCACACTTTCCAGATTTTTATTTATTGAACATTTTGAAAACTTATAACCTACTACTTTGTTTTCGTCTGTCACATCAAATCCCAAAGTGAAAGTGAGACTGTGATGTGCACACAAGCTCCACACAGGAGCACACTTTACTCACCAATCACCATTTGCTAAAGTCGAGTTAGTGTTCAGCATATTTAAGAACACAGAGGCAAGCAGAGCAAATCATAACAGAGCAGCTCAACAGCCTGGTATTTCATAACCTCAACTCCTCATAAACAGGCCTTGTGCTCATGGCATGTAATAGCAGGTCATATGATCAGTGAAGCATGAGCCTGAGAGGGTTAATGTTGACTACGCTGAACCTTGTGGGCCTTTATTATATTAGACTATACGTCAGTCTGCCTTTATATCTTCAAGGTGCTGTCCAGTGCTCTGTTGTATGTTGACCTGTTGACCTAGCCATACGAAGTGTACACACCTCAACATGTGGTGAACTGTTTATACTATATACATTGACTGGATTATAGAAATAGAAATCTTAGAATTAGAAACCATAGGAATCTTTTGTAGCTCCACCTTGCCGGTGTAAAGATCCTCTGGCCTATCAGTGGTCAGTTTCTGGATATTTTAATGATGAAGTGTGGATGGTGTGAAGAAGCATGTGGATGATGTGAAGAAGAGTCTGGATGGTGTGAAGAAGCATGTGGATGGTGTGAAGAATGGATGGAGTGAAGAAGCATGTGGATGGTGTGAAGAAGAATGGATGGTTTGAAGAAGAGTGGATGGTGTGAAGAAGCATGTGGATGGTGTGAAAAAGAGCGTGGATGGTGTGAAGAAACGTGTGGATGGTGTGAAGAAGAGCGTGGATGGTGTGAAGAAGAGCGTGGATGGTGTGAAGAAGAGCGTGGATGGTGTGAAGAAGAGCATGGATGGTGTGAACCTGTTACTCTTGTTGAACCAATGGTTCCAACTTCCAACAAGCGCGTCATGTTTACATGATGTTATGTCGCACATTTGGTGTGAACGAATACATAAATACATAACTATTCGTTAAAATTGCTTCATGAATAACTGCCGTTATATTTCATATATTTCCTCCCAATACTGTTCGTGCAGGTATTTAATCAGCAGCAGTGAAATCATAAATCATGCAGATATGGCAGCAGCTTCACATCATCCATCAGAGTGACAAACAACATCATAATACAGCAAATAATCTCTGCTTCTTCATGCACGAGTGAACATGGAAACCATCAGATTTCAGATCTGTGGATGTTTCATACATTTATGACATCATCATCAACAGCAGAACAGAGAATACTTTGTTGACGTTTTGAGTCAGGGACACTGCAAAGGTCCTGACCGATGCCTCACATCCTGAAATGCTGTTGTTTGTGGTAAAGAAATGTGTTAAAATGGTCCGTCATATTAGTGAAACACTAACAGCCACATCAGACCAGACCTCTGATTAGATGCTATTTGGCACCTTGGCCAGGATCCAGATTCTAGTTATCCAGCCCTGAGTGTTTCAGCTGTGCTGATTAGCCTGCTGAGTTTAACCCCAAGCTGATCTGTCACAATGAATAACAATACAGATAGTGATATAAATGGAACAGCATTTTTCCACCATAACTGTACCAGACTGAGGGGTGAGCTGTAACACTCACCAAACCACACATCCATACAAACACTGATCATACGGGACAGTTCTAAAGGGTTTGAAGTGTTTAAACACATCAAAATATTTACATCTATATTTGAATGTGAAGAGAGGCTGCATTTATTTTACACCACAGAGTCAAACAGCAAAGAGATTTTATCACCGTCACACCCACAGTGCGGTTCTGATCCACCTGCGTCCAAAACTTCACCTGTTGTGAATGTTTACGATGGTCTCTCACTGTTTACTTTGGGGGTCTCAGGTGCAATATATACTATACATTATATAGTACAATAAGGTATAATTATATACATCTAAATGTGGGGGGTTATTTGCACTGTGGGGATGACTGTCACTACCAGTGTGTGTGTGTGTGTGTGAGATACACACAGTGGTAAATGTGTGTCTGATGTAAGAAAGGCTGAAGTGGACTTATTAATCAGGCTGAGTGTTTCTCCATCTTGTTGGAAGTTATTTTCCGCGTGAGCTGGAACAGCCTCGAGACTCTGCTGGAGATCAATGGGTTCTACAGTGTTCTTTCACTGCGGGATAGTTCTGTCTCTTGTAGGACAGCACTGTATGGATTTATTCAGTTCCACCAGACACTCACCTGATCAACTACTAATACTAGGCTCAATACTAAGGGCACAATCAAAAAATCAGAAAAACATTGGATCCCTATCAGAGTATCACAGTAGAGTTTATTGCAAACTAAGAAGAATGTATAAGAAGATGAGTTCTGGAACAATGTGCTTTGGACAAATGAATCTAAAGTTGAGCCCTGTTATGTCTACGTTTCAAACTATGAAGCATGGTGGTGGTATGATGATGGTTTGGGGAGGTTTTGCTGTATCCACGCCTTGCTAAAATTGAGGGAACTTGGATTTCTGGTTTGTTTCAGAGAATCTTGTAGGTCAGGTCATCTGTCAATGAGCCGAAGCTGAAACACAGCTGGGTCCTGCAACAAGACAATGACCCAAAGCGCACAAGTCTACCTTACAGTGGTTCAGAATGTTCCACAGTTGATCAGCTGTGATGGATGCATTTGAAGGACTCCTCTTTTGTGGTGGAGAAGACCAAACAATGGCCTGATCTGAACAAGAAGACCATGCGTGACCACTGAATGATACGTATAGTGATATGAACCCCACTGGGCATGTGGGACTGTTTTGGGAAGTGTAGTGTGGAAGAAGTTAAACTTTAGAAATCTAAATTTTCATAGATGTTTATAGTTTCAGAAAAATTCTGAAATTTGAACAAACAGCCCCTCCCTTCTCATTTTCCTCTGTAACTCATTATCTGGGTCAGTGATCTCATTAGCCCCGCCCCCTCTCTCTGATCAGTCAGTCTGTATGCAGGTTGAGCCTCAGCCCCGCCCCCTCTCTCTGATCAGTCAGAGTCTGCGTGAAATTGAGCCTCAGCCCCGCCCCCTCTCTCTGATCAGTCAGAGTCTGTATGCAGGTTGATCATGTTCATGTGAACAGAGCAGTAAACATGCACTGGAAGCTCCTTTACTATTAAAACTGGGATTTAATTCAGTTGGAAATGTGTGAATTTTAGTTTTCTGAGCTGAATTACTGACTAATAATTCAACACAAATATCCTGAGATATGAAGCTTAGAATACCGGCATGGAACTGCCTACATAACGTTGTTCTCAGGTTGTAAGAAATATTTTAGATCTGTTCACATCACATCACACCACACGATTATGTTTGCGTTGTACGGTTCCTTTTTGTTGTTCTGCCTCTACAGCTTCTTCAGGGTAAAGAAAATCCATCTACATTAACCTGACTATAGAGACGACCCCTCGTCCAGTTGGATTCTCACTGGGTGATTATACTGAAATGGAAACCAGTGAAGAACCTCTGACATCTAATTTCTCAGCCATGCCTTCATGTGCTTTTGCAGGTTACCTTGATTCTTTTGATGTGTCCGACTTTGATATAGCGATGTTTTGATGTTCACCGCCTGCAGCAAAAGGTCCACGACAACACAGCTGACTCTGTTTTCACACTTCCTGTCAGAACACCATATTCACTACAGTTTGATGTCACACAGACAGGACTGAGGTGTTTTGCTGCTCTCTTTGAAGAATGTGCTGAACATTGGATATAATTCTCCCTGTGGACGTGTTGTGTCCAACTGATTAAAATTGTTTTCAGGAAAATTCAGATTAACAACAATTAAGACTATACACAGAGCCACAGACACTACAAAAGACTACAGTCTTACTAGAATTAAACTTTGATAAACAAGTAAATACAGCTTCTTTCAGAACAATCTCCAAACTAAAATCGTTTCTTAATGGTTCAGACCTGAAGAAGGTCTTTTATTACTTCTCGACTGGATTACTCGATTGCACTCTATTTTGGAATTAACTAAGCATCTCTTTCACGCCTGCAGTTGGTACAAAATGCTGCAGACAGACTATTAACTGGTACCAAGAAAACGGAGCACTTTATTCCAATTCTGGCTTCCTTGCACTGGCTCCCAGTGCATTACAAAATAAAATTGCTTTGTTTTTAATGCTTTGAATGGATTTGCATCAACATATGTGACTGACATGCATCATACATATGGGCCTGTGAGATCGTTAAGGTCTGCATCCCAATTACTTTTAATCGATCTTGCCTTAAGCAAAAAGGGGACTGTGCTTTTGCTGCACCAAAAGCCTCTGGGATGATCTTTTTAAATCAAAGTTAAAAATATATTTTGCCGTTATATATGCCGTTCCAGTGATCTGTATACATTGTTGAAGAGGACTGTGTCACTGTCTGTATGTGGTGTATATTTTTTAGGCAGTTGCTGTATCTGGGCTCTGGAGTGGTCTCCCAGGTGACATCAGATATGCGTAATCTGTGAAAAAGCAAAAGCTAAGCAAAGCTTTCAGCAGCTGATAAACTGTCTGATTGTGGACGGATGATGATGTGTATGGTTGCATTATTCTGTGTATGTGACGTCATGTATTCCACCTTAATTTGTAAAGCACTTTGGTTTTAAATGTGCTATATGAATTAAATTTACTTACATTTGGTGACAGTAGTGCAAAAAGGGAAGATGGTTTTCATATTTCATTTGCACAGCAAGTGCTTCTGCAGACTGTGGTGAGAACAGTTTCAGAGTAAATATAAACATTAAAACCTGATGCAGTCAGTGTACCTGTGAACCCTTTTATATATATTTCTGCATAAATTTGACCTAAAACTGCATCAGATGAGACAAACATATTACACATGCTTATTTACTTATTGAGGAAATCAATCAATCAATCAATCAATCAATCAATCAATCAATCAACTCAGAATTCCTCAAGGGTGACCCTCATTTACAGTGTAGCCAAGCAAATTAAGTACATCTTTTACAAAAACGTATTGCAGGAACAATAAAAAGGCATCATAACTAGATTAAAGGACAAATAAAACAATCAGAAGAAAAAAAGTACATAAATGAACAATCAATAAAAAATGTAATAAAAGATAAACAGATGAATAAAAGAGAACATTTTAGAGATAAAAATAACAGAAAAATGAAAAGATGAAATTGTTTATTAATGAATTGAATCCAGTTAGGAATAAGACTGCAACATAAGATGTGGAAAAAGTGAAGCACTGTGAATACTTTCCGGATGCACTGTATGATCTAAAAATAGTGTGCTTTTAGGTGTTAAAGGGTCTAATTTCTCAACACATTTTTGATCAAGAATTGGGAAAAAGTGAAAAAATAAAGTGAAAACTGTAAAATAATTGGAATAAGAGTAAAAGTAAATTTAACAAATAAAACAAAAAAAAAGAAAAAAAAAAAAGAATAAAACACAAATATATAAAAAGAAATGTAAGATCAAGTAAAACAGTAACAGGCAGAGTGGAGGTGGTTAGAAATTAAAAGTTTGAAATGGTTGAGTGAATTCCATCTTTGCTTGATTTCCCCAGTTCAGTAAAAACTCTCACTATCTGGAGTCTCATTTTCAAAAGACATCAGTAAAGTAAATACATGCTGGCATATAATCAGAGACTGTTTTGTAAATAAAAATAAACCAATGTGTTTCTTGTCGTACTGCTTGTGAAGGCCAACAAACTTTTTCCTCTAGTCGAGTGTTATAAGGGTCTCCAGTAATGAACTACACTGGTGGACTGAGTCCAGTGGTTTGTGGGAACTGGCTGATTTGTAGGTATCACCAGAGTCTAAAACAGAGAGAAAGGTTTCCTCAACAATTCTTATATATTCTTATCAATATATAGAATAAAATTTGGCCTAAAATTTTACCTAACCTTCTGTGGCTTGCTCTTTGTGAAAGGTAGTCGTCCTCAAGCTTTCAAGAATTTCAGCGTAAATACAACTGATTATCAAAAAATACATCAAACCTCATCCAGTGACAGATTTAATGTTCATTTTAGCTGATTTAGTTGCTTCTTGAGTTGCTTCAACAGTTTGCAAGAATGGTCCAAAAATGCCAATGAATGACAAACAATTCTTGGGAGTTCTGTTGATTTGGGGTAAAAAGTGCTTCTACAGCTTATAGTGATTAAACATACATTACAGATGTACTTTTAGAACAAATATTCTTATATTTCTATTTTGGTGTAGAAATGAAACCTTTCTGAGAAGATAAAAACTCAATGAAAGGATGGGAGCATAGAAAACCTTATTTTATGCAACCAGGCATTAAAAAGAAGGCCATGCTTGTTGTGGCAGCTGTGCTTCAGCTGTTTGGTGCCAGCCTCACTGGCTGCTATAAAACAAGTGAGCACACATCCTGCAGAAGAAAGGAAAAACCCAGCAGATCAGAGGTGTGGAGATGATGTTTAATTGGCAACAAAAAAAAACCGTTTGTATGGTTCTGAGCAGGACATGGTCTCAGATGCAGACAACAAAACACACACAGTCATAGAACCACATTTACATCAGTCAAGACAAACATACAAGTTAAAAGGCACATGAAGAAGCTGGCAGTGGCTGCGCCAGTCTGTATAAAAGGTTAAAAGAACAAACGCTGTAAGCACTCATCCCTCAGCACACCAGCTCTTGGAAATAACAGTGTAGAAGGGCTGCACAATATATCATTCGTCATGATATTGGCCTCAATACTGATTTTGCCAAGGTTTGCAGTATGTAAGTGTTGTGTGTGTTCTTTATACTGACCAATTCTTATATGAACAACACCAGCTGTTCAAAATGATTCAATGTAAACAAAGCAATTCAGAGTGGGTTTGGTGTGAAACGCTGTGTCCTAAAGAAACCCAGTCAGGACTGTTCACAGTGGTGGTGAATGGAAGCAGACATCTGAACATTTAAAAGCTCCCTCACAAAGGTATTACACCTAATAACTGAATACACTGCCTGATGCCAGACTCACTGTTCTACCCGAGTTCTGAGAAGACTGTGTGTCTTTAAAATGGTGGCGGGATACATGCAGGAAGTGCAGCAAACCACAGTCCTCCTCTTACCAACAACATTCCATATAAACCTCTGGACACATGTAACTGACGGGTTTGATATCTGTGTTGTAGGTTCCATTCAGCACCACTGTACAGAGTATAAACAGTTCTTCATAATAAACCATTTCACACCAAAATCAAACTGAATCATACAGAGATTTTAAAAATGGTGGAATTTCCTTTTAAAGATGCAGGTTTTCAAGAGCAACCCCATAGAAGAAGCACTGAACTGAAAGTTATTTAGGTAACCGGATTTTTCTGTAGTGCAGCTCCAGATATTCCTGCATTATTCCATATCGTGCTGCCCTGCATGCTTCCAGGTTTAGTTTTTTGGTTTCCAGCAAAACCAGGTATGAAATAGAGCTTCGCCATTATACTGCTCAATCAATTTTTTATGGATTTGGGATGAGGCTTCAGGCAGAGCTGCTGCTGTACCCTGAGAATGGATTTTCTCTCTCCACATCTGTCCATTTGTATTCCACTAAGGCACTTATTCTTACTGACTGGCGTGACCAGCTCAAAATTAGGACCTTACTCTGTCCATCTGCTTTCTGCTCAGGCTGATTAAACTCTAGAAACAGCAGAAGAAAAAGTAGTACATTTCAGTAATTCACTTCCCTCCCATTCGTCTAATATACCACATGCGCCTGGGAGAGATAAGAATGGTGCTAAAAAACAAACAACCCCCCACAAAAAACAAACATCATTCAATCGGTCGATGAACCTGAAGGCCTGATTAAAGCAGACAGGGATTAGTCAAGCTAATTATGGAGAAAAGGGTCATTCATGTATGAGTAAAAAATAAAAGCATCAGAAAATTTACACTGTACAGAGTTAACATTGATGTATATGAGGATACATGTGAAACGTAACAGATGTGAAAAGAGGGAGGTGCATCAAACAGGTCCGTTTGACCATCAGGAGTGCATTGGGGAAGCACATAGAGGAGGTCTGTACGACTCAGTACACTTTCAGAGTGAGGAGGAAGGGCTTGTCTTCCACTAAAAGAGCTCTCAGAACTGATCTGACAGCAAGTTGCAGAGCCTCTGAGACACGGACTCCCGGCTGGTCCTCAGCGTGAGCCGGTACATCTGCAGGGAGACACGGAAAGAGGACGGAGACTGGTTAATCAGATTTGCAGGAGCGTGTACTTACATAAAATGACTGCTCTGTTCTACGACAGTTCTGAAAATATTACCACTGCACATTTGGAAAGCACAAAGTGTAAACATGTAAAGTGGATCTGAAGATGGAATAAATGAATCACAAGACAATGCTAAAGTCTTACACAGCTTACTCAGCTAAGAAATTCAGCTACTGAATGTTAGAAACCCAAATAAACTCAGTAATATAAAGTCAATAAAGTCAGTGGTTGGTGAGCATGTCTACATGCAAAACTATACGATATTAAAATAAAACCAAATAAACAATATCTATCTGTCTATCTGTAATTAACTCTATATAAACATTAGAATGAGCCCAAATAAACATACAGTACATACAGTCTCAAAAAGTGAGTGCATGTCTCCTTTCTGCAAATATTTAATTATATATTTTCATGGGACATAAACTATAGAAATAACACCTCACAGTGAACTACCACTGTCCCTGTCCCTGTCCCTGCCCGGTGTCATGTCAGAGTTATAAAGTTTCAGGTACGAATGGGGAGCAGGCCTGTTACATGTGGTGCTTTGAGTACAATTCTCTCATACTGGCCACTGGATATTCAACATGGCAACTGATGGCAAAGACCTCTCTGAGCACATGAGAAATAAACTCTATTCTATTCTATTTCTCATGTTACTCTCCACAAAAAGGGCCTTGGTTATAAGAAGATTGGTAACACCCTATAACTGAGCTATAGCACGTTGGCCAAGATTGTACAGTGGTTTTTCAGGGTGGGACCCAGGTCTCACCAGGATTGACTAAAAAAACTGAATCCATGTATTCAGAGTCATATCCAGAGGTTGCCTTCTGTGACAGCATCATAGTGGAAGAGGATACCAGTAGCAACCTATGCAGCTCTGGTGAATTCCATGCCTATAAGGCACAATGGGCACAATTTGAACAAGTCCAGTGTAAACTGTGACAAAAGGTTTTGAGAAAGGCACAAATTTTAGTTTTCACAAAGTTCGTTGCCTCGTTTTAATGGTGGCAACTTGTATTAACTCTAGATTGTAGAAAGTGCTCAGATTAATTGCAATAAATTGCAAAGTCATTCCCTGCCATCAAAATGACCTTGTCACAAAAATGACTGCATATGAGCCACCGCATTTCATCCCCACAAAATGACCTGCCAACATCATTTCAGTAATGAACTCATTAGTTCAGGAGAAAATGTTAATGAGGATGAGATGGCTGATATTACGCTGTCATGCAGAGTGGTTGCTTTAAATGTTTGCAATGCTTGTTAACCAAGGTTACCCCCAAGAAAATGTACATCATTCCATTGCATGAAAAGGGTTTTACAGACAAGAACATTTCTGCTCATAAGATTTATCCAATCATGAAGAACTTCAAGGAGAATGGTTCAATTAATGGACATTAATAGCTGTGTTCTGACTAAGTTATATCCAGGTTTCATTTCTATAGTGTTGTACCATGAAAAGATTCAATAAAAATGAGTAAAGAACCTGAGTAAATTAACTTTGCTTTCCAAACGTAAGCATGAAGCTTTGTTTTGAACATGCACTTAAATGAAACCAACAAGATGTTCAGTGTTTAATTACTATCAGAACACAGTGAAAAGAAAACTTTAACTTTTTTGTTTAAATGTACGTTATGATGATGATGTTTTGTATTTACATCATTATTCTGGGTATATTTGTACTGAGCCCTATATTGATTCCACACTGCAACTTGTGAGTGATATAGTGAGCAGTGAGAGTGAACACAGTGACTGTTCATAACTACATGTGGCTTTGCATTTTTCCAATATATTTCCGTATCAAGAATGAGAGAAATATTACTTCAAGTGATAAATCTGCACCTTTAAGTGAAATATGTACATTTATTTTAAACAATGGCAGCAACATTTCAAGTTATGTACACTTGTGACTAAACTCGCTGACCTTGAACTCTTGGCTAAATTTGTGGTGTTTCCTCCTTTTGTAAAAAATGTTCTCAAACGACTTTGAATTTTGGCTTTGCACGGTTTATAAATTGACCCTAGTTTTCAGATTTAAATCCAAAATATTGTCAAACATGAGCTGTTTTTGTTGGAAAAGTTGGACCTGATGCCTCTCCATCTTTTGACAAGGCCATTCCTTGCACCTTCCTCGTTGGGCTTCTTCCCTTTGCACCTACATGTGTAAGCTAGGCTTTTTATGCTGCCGTCCTGTGATCTAAGGCAGTGGTCTCCAAACCCGGGCCAGGGACCGGTACCGCTCCGTGGGGCAATTGGTACCTGGCCACACAATAAATACCCCCTGCGTGGTCGAGAGGAGTACAGCTTGTGAGTAATACTGGCGTCAAACATGAATTTCAAGTACAGACAGAACAAATCTCTCACCATTTGTGACTGAGGAATCTGACATCTGTGTTCAACCAATCTATGCAGTGAACACTAACAGACACAGCTGACTGAGCACAAGATGGGATAGTTGCAGCACCCGATGAGCAGATGAGGGTTAGGTTTGTGCCTTGAACAAGAGCACTTCTATCATGTCCTATCAATTCAGGGAATCAAACCTGTTACCTTATGGTCATCAAGTCACTTCTGTAACCTTAAGGTCACAGCTGTGTATCAAATAGACCATTCAAAGTGCTACTGCACTTACCTGTGCTTGAGTGTTGGGCTCTAATCTCAGAAGACAGCCAACTTGTATAGTCTTTGTGTGGATCACTCCAGCACCCACAAAGTTAGAAGGATTCGGGTCTACTCCATCTAGTAGTGCTGTTCCAAATCCTATAATCTACAACAAAACAAGCAAACATCACGTATAAACACTGTTGACTGGGCTTGGCCCACGCAAGTTAGCTGCAGTAAGACAGTATCAAAGGCCTGTGCTGGAAAAAGATCTGGTGATTTCAGTCACTGTGGTCATTCCGTCACACTACCTTCGCTTTCGTTATCTCAGGGTCCATGGAATGCTTGGCCTTAAAGATCTTCTGTACCTCCTGCTGGGGACTGGGGGTAATAAAAGACATAATATTAGAGCACATACACCCAGATACTCCAGAAATAATTAGATCTGGTAATGGAGGTGTTGTGTAAAGAGAGAGTTGTTCCTGAGAACACCAGATATTAAAATTGATTTGTTTAATTTAATTTCTTAAAACAATAGATTGAAGAAAATGAACATCAATAAAATGTACTTTAAAAATGTGTCATTCCACATCATAAACAGGCCATGTTTGCTGTGATAAAAAGCTAAATGTGACAGAGATGCACTGGCCAAGTAATACTTAACATTCAGATTCCAGCGAGTATCTGACAAACTGTTGCTCATTTGTTTGTTCTGAATATAAGACAAAAGCTAAAACATAAAATCAATAAGTCATATTTTCAAAACTGTCCGGATAGCACTTCTAATATCTAATAGCTATTTTACATTATTGTCCAGGTTGTGTAATCTCCAGAGAAAAGCACTGACCAACAGACCTGGATCCTATGGTCACTGTACTCAATGCTCAGTGTGGGTTAGAGGGGTACAAAAGCCCCCCAGCAGGGTCATGTGCTGTGAAACTGCATTCTCTGGCATGATGAATCACAATACAATAAATTTGGAATGAGGGTGGAACTAATCACTGGACATCAGCTCCAATTACCCTAGAGTAACACTTTAGTACTGACCAGTGTGTACATGCAAATGCTCATTTAGACTGCAGAATAATTCTGAACAGACTGTGGATTAATAAGTTACTGTTGCTTACTCGCTGAGCTGCTTCCAACGCTGAAAGAACTCCTGAGATGTCATTTCTGTAGGCTGAAAGAACTTGTTGAGGGTGACAGGAAGCCTAACAGAGATATTCTGTGCACTGCCTCCATACCTGTAAAGCAGCAGGCATAGCTTTAGAGCTACAGGAAATTAATGCTAAATTATCTCCCTCACTATCTATCACTGCTGTACACGCTGTACAGCACAATAACTATATTCATTGAAAAAATGCAAATAATCTTCAGAGCAGTCTGGAATAGCACTGAATTCAACATTAGGACAATTCTTATCAAAACTATACACATACGCAGAAAAAGAACCAAAGACAGCTGAGAGAATAACATCAGGTATAGAAACTGCTATGCAAATAAATTTGATTTGAAGATGAATTTGGTCTTATTCATTTGGTGTAATTGCCTGGCTGTAAATGGTAATTAAATTTCCCCATTTTTCAGTGGACAACCCATTAATGTGAAAGAGAGGCTATGTGTATAAAAAATGATGATATCAACATTTCAGCTTTAATTTCCAGGTATTCACATAAACCTGCCATTAGGGGTGTACTTTATGTACTTCTGGTGCCAGTCCCAAGCCCGGGGCTGAGGGTTGCATCAGGAAGGGCATCCGGTGTAAAACTTGTGCCAAAACCATAATGCGGATCACGAATATGACTGCCATACCGGATCGGTCGAGGCCGAAGAAACCTTGAGAGGTACCAAGGCTCAAGAGAGGAACCCGTCCTACTCTGGTTGACACCAGAGAGCACAAGGCACATAGTACATACATACAAATTCTAAAGGGTATTGAAGGAATATTGAAGACCCATTTCTGTAGTGTCTGTAGTGTCAGTCTGTATTTGTTTTTTATGGAAAATTGTCATGAGCACGAAGGCAAACCAGCCATTAGGGGTGTATTGCTGGTGCCAAAACTAAAACGTGGATCACATTTTGCCATACCAGATCGGCAGAGGCCCCGGGTTAACAATGTCCAAGGAGGAGAGGAGGAGAGGAGGAAGGCAGGTTAGAAGGCAGCGAGAGAGAAGGAAAGGCAGGAGTGTGGAGGTTAGAGTAGGGACATAGAGACAATGACTGGTAAAGGCAGAGAGCTTGCATGGAAAGGAAGCAAGGCCAGGAACATTGGAGGTGGATTCAAGCTGTTCTATCATGGTGTAGATAGGATGAGAAATGGAGTAATGATAATCCTAAAGGAACAGCTTGTGAAAAGTGTTCTGGATGTAAAGAGAGTGTCAGAATGGATCGTGAGCTTGAAGTTGGAAGTTGATGGTGTAATTTTGAATGTTTTCAGTTCATATGCACCACAGGTTGGTTGTCAGTTAGAGAAGAAAGAGGAACTTTGGAGTATGATGGATGAAGTGGTAGAAGGTGTCCCTAGAGAAGAGAGATTGTGATTAGTGCAGACTTCAGTGGACATGTTGGTGAAGGGAACAGAGGGGATGAAGAGGTGCTGGGTATGTATGGTGTGACAGAAATGCAGAAGGTCAGATGGGTGTAGATTTTGCAAAGAGAATGGACAAAGCTGTGGTAAACACATTTTCAGAAGCGTGAAGAACACAGGGTGACGTAGAAGAATGGAGAGAGGTGCACACAGGTGGATTATATCCTTAGCAGCAGATGCCACCTAAAAGAGATTGGAGATTGTAAAGTGGTGAAGGAAATCAGCATTGGGTGGTTGTCTGTAAAATGAGATTAGAAACAAAGAAGAGGAAGAGAGTGAAGACAGAGCCAAAGATTAGATGGTGGAAGCAGGAAGAGGATGGTTGCAGGCAGTTCAGGGAAAAGTTGCAGCAGGCCCTTGGGCGCAGTGAGGAGCTACCTGAGGACTGGAAAAGTACAGGTAAAGTGGAGAGAGAAACTGGCAAGAATGTGTTGGGTGTTTTGTCTGGTCAGAGGAAAGAAGACAAGGAAAGTTGGTGGTGGAATGAGGAAGTTCAGGAGAGTATTCAGAATAAGAAGGCAGCTAGGAAAAAGTAGGATAACCAGAGGGATGAAGTAGGCAGGAGATTGGATGACTTCAAATATCTTGGGTCAACCATCCACAGCAATGGACAGTGTGGAAAAGAGGTGAAGAAGAGGGTGCAGGCAGGATGGAGTGGGTGGAGACGGGTGTCACGGCTGATGTGTGACAGAAGGATAGCAGCAAGAGTGAAACGGAAGGTTACAAGATAGTAGTGAGACCTGCTATGATGTCTGGTTTGGAGATGGTGACTCTGTCTAAAAGACAGGAGGCTGAGCTGGAGGTGGCAGAGATGATGTTGAGATTTTCGTTGGGAGTGACAAGGATGGACAAGATTAGAAGTGAGCAGATCAGAAGGACAGTGAAGGTGGAGCAGTTTGGAGATAAAGCCAGAGAGGCCAGGTTGAGATTGTTTGGACATATGTTGAGGAGGAATAGTGGATATATCGGACAAAGAATGTTGGAGATGGAGCTGCCGGGCAGAAGGAGAAGAGGAAGACCTCAGAGAAGGTTTATGGATGTAGTGAAGGTGGACATGGAGATGGTTGGTGTAACAGTAGAGGAGGCAGGGGATAGGGCAAGATGGAGGCAGATGATCCACTGTGCCGACCCCTAAAGGGAGCAGCCGAAAGAAGAAGATTTCCAGGTATTCACATCTGGATCTGAACCCACCCACTTGTCTTGTGAGCAAAAGTATTTGAACACATCAACTTCAAATATATTAAAGTGAATCCTTTGCTGCACTAACTGCATTAATCCAGTGACCCTCTGATGTCACTAAACGTCTGCATTTTTCTTTTGTGATGATTTTCCAGGCTTTTCACTGCAGCCTCTTTCAGGTGGTGTTTGGGAAGTTACTCTCTTCTAGCAGGTACAATTCAGACTAGGCCAGTCTAAAACCTTCCACTTCTGGCCCCTGATAAACTCCTCTATTTTTGGGTCATTATCCTGCTGCATGATAAAGGATTTCCTAATCAGCCTGGTTGCATTTTTCTTTAAATTAAGATAAAATATCTCTGTAGATGTCTGAGTTCTGCTGTACAGCTGACATCATGCGTCACATCATCAATGAAAATTAACAAGAACATCCCAGAACAAACCATGCAAGCCAAAGCCCTGACACACTGGGTTTCACAGATGAGCTTATATGTTTTGGAACAGATCCTTTCTTTCTCCAAACTTTAGCCTTTTCATCACATTGGTTAAGGTTCATCTTTGTTTCATTAGTCCATAAAACATCTGAGGCTCATCTCTGTACTTCTTAGCAAGTTCCAGCATGGCCTTCCTGTTCTTCTTTCTAATTAGTGGTTTGTGTCTTCTAGTGAGGCCTCTGTACTTTTGTTCACAAAGTTTCCTGTGAATAGTAGACCTTCACTCCTGCCCTCTGGAGGTTGTTGCTGATGTCACTAACAAGGTTACTGTCATCAACTTCTTTTTTTTGGTCAATCTGATTGACATCTGTTACATAGTACACCAGTGATGACTTTCTTCTTCAGGACATTCCAAATGGTTGCTTGGGCGATCATCAATATTTGTGTAATGGCTCTGATTGATTTTCCATCTTCACTCAGCTTCACAGCTGTCAACCTCTAAAGCAAAAATAAAGGGACTGGCCTCACTGTCCCAATGCTTTTGGTGGGGACTGTATACTAAGGTTGTGGGATATTATCATAGTTTGATGTACTTTTAATGTAGCAAAACATAAAAAAGTATTCATAGTCAGACATCTCTGTTTTTAGTAGATCATAGGCTACTCTAATTTGTCTTTATTTAAGAATTTTAAATTTATTTGTGCCTATAATTCTTGTGTTTTTCTTGCTGAGGCTGAATTCATTCACTTAATTAAATTCAGAATTATAGCTGTTTTGCAAGCTTGGGAAATTCATCACACAATGATGAGAACTGATGTTCTGAGTTATGAAGCCTAAAAAAATCCAACTGCCTGTGAGGTGCGGATCTCAGGTTCTAAGGGTTACCTAAGAGCTATTGCAATGTCTGGAATACTCTAAAAATCAACAGTAAATAATCAATAGAGTTATTACATTATTATACTAATATATTTTCACAATATAGGTGGCATATAATGGTCTTAAAATTACATTTTTTTAATTGTAATTAATTCTGGGACATGTGGGATACTGGAATATTGTCCAAAAAAGTACTGTCCAACACAAAGCTATTCCACAGAGAATGTGCCATTTAAAACCAATGATAAACATTGAATTTGATAAAATTATTCAAAATAACATTCAATAACATCAATATGTTAAATATATTTAATAATTTACACTTACTTGAAATGAATATTAAGGACTGGTGCTTCCACAAAGTCAGATAAACACTCGATGTTGAGGACTTGCTGAAGCTGGGCTCCTCCGTCCACTACAGGGTCTGCAGGTTTAGTGTGAACGTTCAGCTGTGAATGGATCATTAAGGATAACTATAGTGGTTCATGAAATTCTACTCTTTAACAGATCTGATCTCTGCATTCGCAGAACTTTATTGGTTTATTAGTGAGCAAAGGTCAAGCTTTAGTCTGATAACATTGGAGCTGTTTCTGAGCAGTGTACATTACTGTATAAGAGCAGTTAGGGCTTATCAGTATGAGGAAAGTCTACTCTGTAAAAAGATGCTGTACAGGATATGAGAACTGAGAGGTTCATGGCAGACCACCGAGGAGGAAAAATTCAGGAACTGTGTCGATGTTTTGTTTCCAAAGAACACATACATTCGGCCTGCAGTAGAGGACACACAGAGAGATGATATTAGAATTGCTGTCAACGTCACTTAATAATAAATAAATCATAATACATTATAATCATAATAAATACATCATCATAAAACTCTTCTCTCAAAAAGATGGATCTGAAGCTCTTACCCAGGTTCTGTCTGAATTCAGACTTCAGGCCTATCTGTAGCAGCTGATTCTCAAACAAAACTCCATTGTTCTTACAGACAAACCTGAAAACAGACACGTTGTTAAACAGTTTTCAGAAACTGAAATGTGATTAAAAATACACTCCAATTTGTGAAAATCATAAAACTACTATTAATTATTTTGAGGTGAAATATAGATATGATTCTGCAAAATTAAAACACTACTGAAAAAATGTAAAACTCAAATGAAACTATATCGCTCAGCCCGTATCCCGCTCTGTTTATATCCCGATATAGATATAAATATCGATATATCGCTCAGCCCGTATCCCGCTCTGTTAATATCCAGATATAGATATGTTATCTGTTGTCTTGCTCAACTGAGCCTCGGACCCAGATTTCTGTAAAGCTGCATGAAGCTGAAATGAGGAGGCTTTGTAGAAAAATGGGTGCAATTCCTAAACTTTTCATAGCATATTTTTGTTCATCTTCTTGAATTAAATGTTAAAGTCTTCAATTACATCTAAGTTGTTTAATTTCAAATCTAGTCTGGTAGCTTGCACAACCCAAATCATGAATAATGCGTCACTGTCCAAATATTTATGGGCCTAACTGTATATAGTCCAAAGGAGGTACCTTGAGAAGTTTTCCTCGATTACAGGTGCAGAAACAGGACCCAATGGTGCTACAGACAGGCTTTCAGAGAACACATCCACCAGCAGGCTGGCTGTGTTGGAGGCTGATGGAGGAGTGGTTGAATTTATTGCTGAGGTGTTCCCCAGGCCCAGAAGATCTGAAGAGGGTGAAGCAGTAACCTGGACACGGTAAATTAAACAAATATAATTAATATCAGCTACATTCAGGTCAGAACAAACATCACAGGCATGTTTACATGATTAACTTTAGTGGACAGTAAGATAAACACAGCACACATCACACAAACATTTAAGGCATGATCATATACATGCTGCATGTCATTATCATGTACATTTAACAGTAAAAGAACCTTAGATGAGATGGTGAAGCTCCAGTTGTAAACAAATAAAACACACATCAGATACCAAACATGTCTTGGCCGATGGACTGAGTCTGTGGCCCTGAGTTAAAGTACTATTTGTATTTGTATGGAGACCAGTCTGGCTGCAGGCATGAACAACTAACTCTGCAGCCAGGTTTTATGTCTGCTTCCACACAGAGGTAAAGTGTCAAAAACAACACCCCTGTCGATAGGTTCTGTATTTTGGTCATAAATTGGATGGAAATACACCTGCAAATTCAGCTACTTGCTTCACACTGTGGCCATTGACACACCCATATGCAATCACTCCTTTTAGCCAATCTTTAACAGATGTTTTGTGACCCATTTTCTACACATCAAACAAGACATTCACTGCACTGCAGCACCTCTCCTCAATCTATGAATTATTAAGTATTAATAGTATGAACAGCACAATTAATCATCCTCATGCAACAGCATCTGCAGGAGCCTGAAGTTACTACCACAAGGTGCTATTTTTCTCTGGGGAGCTTACATTTAAAAGCAAGTAATTATGCCCAAATACAGGCATATATATTTACTTATTTTACCAGGAATTTTATGGAAGACTCTCAGGGCTCCTGTGATCAGAGGAGCTGATAAAATAGACAGTGACAATAGAAACAAGGAGAAGTAATGTAATGGCTGATTGGTGTAGAGTGCTATTGTTACTGATGCACTTCTGGTAAATATGTCTGTAGTGACTTGCTTTTAAATGAAGCCCCCCAGAGTACATCTGTTTCTCGGCACACGTTATTCTCCTCCTTTCACCCTGATCTTCAATGGTCAGGAGCCCACAAGACCACCACAGAGCAGCTATTATTTGGATAATTGGTCATTCTCAGGACAGTGGGGACATAGACACAGTGGTGCGGTAACAGTGTGTGTTGCACTGTTACAGTGCTGCTGGAGTGTTTAAACACTGTGTCCACTTACTGATAATAATGAGATATTCCTACCTACTCATACCTTGTAGATGTAAAGTCAGAGAGAGAGAAGCTCTTCTATTTCTGAACAGTTTTTGATGATCATCCTCTTGTTCATTAGTGCTCACAGGATGCTCTTTGAATTTAAAATTTCAACTCAGTTGAGGGTGCAAAAAATTAAAGTGGTGAAGAACATGCCTCTGTAAAACTGGCCTGACATAATTTGCAACCATCTGATAATCTATCAAATATAGATGGCACCAACATATTACATCAGAGAAAACATCTAATAAACATAACGTCAGCCTTGCGCAAGTGCAGCCAAGCTACAACACCCTCGGTGTTGGTCTGTATGAGTAAAATAGGTGTTAAGTGTGCAACAAACTAGTGAAACCTTGAGCTGTTCTAATATATCTGTCCTGTGAAAATTAAGATGTCAAAAAGTCTCAAAAACTATAAGTATGTATACATCCTTCCTGTGGGTGTACAATCCCCTGGGCTTTTAAACTTTGCAAACAATTAAGTTATTATCATTTCCACCTTTGACCACTGATCAGCCATAACATTAAAACCACTGCCAAGTAAAGTGAATAACACCAATATTCAGGTTCCAGTGACATAAGGATTTGAGCCACGCTGATAAGGACCAAACTGTGGTGATCATGTAACTGAGTCAGAGCACATCCAAAATGCCAGTACACCTGATTTCCAGTAGATTTTGTGAGCCAGCTGAAAGGCAAAATGTATCTAATCCAATTTTCCTAATAGTTGTCTGGATATATAGACATGAAGACTGATCTGACTGCTCAAATCAGGTTGCATGTGTTTAAGCATGGGTTCTCTGCATCACAACGTGCAAAACTGTTGAAGTCTGTGTACTGTATTTTTTCAGGTGTCATATCAATCTGTAAAAGTAATGCAAGTGAGCAGAAAATATAGATAATATCAGATGTTAATATCAGAAGGTACTGAAGCCTGTGCCCTGAGCAACTAATATTCCAACATACATCTGAACATTTGCATGCAATGCAGACACACTGCCAAACAATTAGCCATACACCACACAGTCACATTAGGACCTTGTAGAAGGGGACAGTGGGTGTGACAGTGTGAACTGTATGAGCCTTCTGTGATGAGGGGGTGAGGGGCATTTGCAGCATGGAGGAGGAAGGGATGGGACGTGGCCTGTTGGTGGGGGGTGGAGCTGCTGCCAATAGATCACAAACAAGAGAGGGAGAAGGCTGAAAAAAAAACAAGGGAAAGAAAAACAGAGGGAAAAGGAAAAAGAACAGATTTGGGTGTCAGGCAGACAGACGTGTAAAAAAATACAGCACTTCCATAATCTGCACAGAAAAGCACAGAACGAGGTGCACTGACCCTGGGGACACAGCGCCTAATGGGCTTGAGTGGTATAAATGCCCAGAGCATTGAGTTGTGGAGCACTAGAACCATGTTCTATGGTGTTGGAGCTCCATGCAATAGCTTTAGCATGAGAACTAATCATCCATCATCAGTACCTGCCCTCAATGATACTTTTGTGAGGCTGAAAGCATTTAAATCTCAAAACAATATCCACATTATCTAGTACAACATCTAAATAGAGTGTTAATGTGCCAAAAGGAGACAAACTGCTGACTAACAGCCACAAATTCGGAAGAAACAAGTCCAGTTTTGATAAATGGGTGATTTGGCTTTTACAAGCAATGTGAAAGGTTTTTCATTCTATTACAGAACAGAACAGCTAGGAAGAGACTTATTGGGGCCGTAAGAGTTTGTTTATCGGTTGAATAAAAACAAATAAACAGTCCATGGTGATCTGGAGCGTGGGCATGTTAACTGGGCATCCATTTCCAGCACTCACCTGGTGGAAGCCCAGTTTTTCCAGTTCTAATCCAAAACAGTTCATTTAATAAGTCATTCATTCTATAATATCAGGTAAATTGTGGATGAACATTCATACAAATCAATCCTCTGTTAGCACTAATGATCCACATATAATTATATTTGCCATCCAGACATAATCTAATTTATTGTGTCACAAGGACTCAGACTAACATTGGAAAATCACAAGGGCAAAGCAGAAGGTCTGTTCTGTCACACGTCTTACTATGGTTTCCAAAAACAGCAACATGACATTAGAGCTCTATTACTTTCAGAGCTGCATCCAGTTGCGCCAGCTGAACATATGATAGATGATATGTCTATCCTAAACCATACGCTGAATCTGTGTGCAGTATTTTGTCTCTGTAAAATTTGAGTGTGTTTTATGAATGAAACAAACGAATTACAGCTCGAATTCCCACCGAAATTCTCTAAACAAGGGAAAAGTAATGTATGCTCAGTTTGTTTCTGTATTGTGCTCTAAATCTTTTTTTATCCGCAACTGAACAAACGGAAGACTAAATAGAAATAAAGTCAATAAAGTACAAACTTTCCTGACACAAACAGAAGTGTTTTTTCCTTTTCTTTAAGTTTTCTCATCACTCAAAACCTTATTGGAAATTCCAAACACTGCTGCAGTTTATGTTTACACTTGCCAACAACTGAATTTACTTGCAACTGGCTACTGGATTACAGTGACCAGTTGTACAAGCATGCTTCATCTGCTACACTCAGGTCACTGGACTTGGTTCATCATTCTGCACTCAGGTTCTGCCCACAGTAAAATTACTCATTACTGTGAGCTCTATGCTAACGTTTGATGACCATCTGTATTAATGAGTATATATAACTCCAGAGTATAGAAGTACTTGAAATTAGCACAAAACAAAAATGGTTTGAATATTGTGTCATTTTAATGGCAGACCACCAGCATGGTGCAGCAACCTGTGGAGAAACCGACCCGTTTAGTGATTCTGTGGTTTGGCTAAAACAGCAACAATAGCAGCGTTTTGGACAAAAAGAACAGCGGTTAAGCCTTTAAAACTTAAACCTTTGATCAAAATATGTTTCTAGTATTAGTAGTGTGATGTTTTCTGATTTCAGTCTAAACTGTGGTCATGATAGATCAGCGGAGCTTTGTCCCTCACTAAGCTTCAGAAGCAGACAGTTAAACTTCTCAGCTGTTCTGACATAAAACACACGTTCCAACTGACGAGTGATCTGTTCATCCACCTACAGCTAAACTACAATTCCTATAATGCAATGCATTCCAAAACCTTAACCCCTTACACTCTGGACTACAAATGGAGTCCTCTTCACTATTGTTGGTGTGTGTGTTTGGCCGGTGATCTCTGGCCTTCAGGCTTAATGGACAGTTATTATAATGAAATTTTGTTTCTACTGTGATTTTCAGCTAATTTGTGTAGGAAATGCCATAAATACAACAGATCAGGTTTAATAACTGAAATCAGTACATTTTGTTTGTCAGGCTGGAGTTTCCAATTTAAACCTAAATTTCTACTCTTCAGTCTGTAAACCTGTATTTACATTCCGCTGGGCTACATCATATGATATGTAGAAATGTAGATGTAGATGTGAGAACTGGTTTGCTGTTGAGAAAATAAAAGTAATGTGAAGTAAAATGAACCAGTTAGATTTTTGAAAGAAAACAATTGTCGAATAATCGATAAAATGGTTGAAAGATTAATTGATAGAAAAATAGCCATTTTTTGTTTAAATGTTGTTCAATTATATTATTTTCCTCAGTACATTTAATATAGAGTTTAAACAATGAATGAATGAAAGACCAAAAAAAAAAAAAGAAAAAAAAAGAAGAAACCCACCGTGGTGTTTGTGTTGGCATTGTTGTGATCACTGCTGCCATTGACGCTAACGCTGGCATTGGTGTTGCGCTCTTTGCGACTGTCGTCCATATCAGACACAGTTCCAGAACCTTTTTTCTTCTTCAGCTTTGCCAAGATGGAAGACTCTCGCTCAGGAAAAGGGGGCATCTCCTCCAGAACTGTGGCCTTTCAGAATTACAGAACAGAAAAATAACGGTATTGAGCCATGTTCACATATACACTTCAGAAAATGTCCAGAGAATCAGTTGCCAGGTGACATATCACAGCTGAAGTGTACAACTGGAGATTTTCTGTGTCAGACTGATTCTACGGGAACGATTGCACAAGGTTTAGATGATGTGCAGCGTGAGCAGGAGGTACAACATGCCCCTTTATGAATTATCTGGAAAATGATCTGCTCTGTTCACACATGGAACATTATCATTACAGCTCACTGGAACATTACCAGTATTTGGAGCTGGCAGGGAGAAAGTCTGGGTAATGTCCAGTGAAGCTGATTCACTGCATGTGCATTCACATACAAAGCCCCACCAGAAAAGTTCTAGTTCTAGGTTATAGTGCATGTGTGAAAGAAGCTTTGCAAACACAATTTAGGCTAAATTTTGCACATAAATATTTCCAGTCCATCAATGTATTTGTTTATTATTTAGTTGTTCACATCTTCTTCTTCTTATTTCAGCTGCTCCCTTTAGGGGTCGCCACAGTGGATCATCTGCCTGATCTGCATTATAGAGTTTTGCCCTAATGGCTGTTTACAGTGAATTCTCATATGAAGAATTAATTATTGTAAGAGAGCTCACTGTAATCTTTCTGAACATTCCACCCTTCATTACAATGGAGGAAACTTGACCTACAAGTACCTCGGGCAGTGGCTGGACAACAAGCTGGACTGGTCATGCAACATCGACCACCTGTACAGAAAGGGGCAGTCCAGGCTGTACTTTCTGAGGAGACTAAGGTCCTTCAACATCTGCAGGAAAAAACGGACTGATGTTTTATCAGTCCGTGGTCGCCAGTGTCCTGTTCTACACTGTGGTATTCTGGGGGGGCAGCATATCCAAGAAGGACACACACAGGCTGGACAAACTGATCAGACGGCCTGGCTCTGTGGTTGGCACAAAGCTGGAATCTTTGGTGTTGATGGCAGAGAAGAGGACTCTGAAAAAACTGCTGGACATTATGGACAATGCCAGTCATCCTCTACACACTGTCCTCAGCCACCAGAGGAGCCTGTTCAGTGAGAGACTGCTCCTTCCCAAGTGCAGGACCAATAGACTTAAAAACACTTTTGTCCCGCACGCCATCAGAGTGTACAACTCCTCTCTGGGGGGGAGGAGGGGGAACAGGAGGATGGGAATGAGGAGGAACGACCAGTAACTCACTCACAACCCACAACCACAACACATCTGGACTTGGTGCAATAAACAAAGTGCAATAATAACAATGCAATTTCACAGTTTCAAGTGTAATAACAATAATAATGTGCAATATCCCGTTCTACTGGACTCTTTTTCTTCTTTTTCTCTTTTATATATACCATACATTGTAATATAGTCTCTATATTATATATTCTTTATATTTATATAGTGTTTCTTTACTAAATTATCTCGTTCTACCTTTCTGTACTAATTTCCCTGAGGGAACCCTCCCAAGGGATCAATAAAGTTCTATCCTATCCTATCAATTACACTAAGAAATGGTTCTTACCTTGTCTTGTATGAAAAATAATCTGCTCTAAATAATAAGACTATATAGGTAAGCTTGTCTGTTACGTTATATATCAGTAAGCAACTATTTTCATAAAGGGATAGTTGTTCACATCAATATTATTGTTTGTGCTTTTAAAAACCCAGTTAACTTTATTAATCATTAAAATAATCAATAAGTTCTAACATATGGCTGTATTATAAAAGGCTGCCTAATTGAAGACTTCTGTCAACTCAAACACTGAGTTCAGCTAACATTAATATAAAAATAATATGACTGTATTTTAATTTAGTATTATACAGTACAATAAAGCAGTGTCAGGGTGCAGGATCAGCCCTGCTACCATCGAGCAGACAGGGTTAAGACTCTTGGACCCACAAACCTGTGATCAATAACAGAACACTCTAATCACTGAGCCAAAACTACTCCCATATTAACCAATAATATCAATATTAGTCAACTCCACCCACCCCCACTCATGATGGAGAGGTAGTGCTCAGACTGGTAAGAGATTGTCAAATGCAAACATGTCCCACATACAGTATATAGAACAGATGGAAAAAGACATTTTTTACACAGTTACCAGTATATCTGTGCTGGCGATGCAGCTCAGACGCAGGTACTCTACGGCCCGCTGCTGAAGCTCCACATCAGCATTTCTCAGCTGACTGTCTGAGCGCAGCACTTCTTGTATGGTACCTTTCACTTCTGGGAACAGATTGATGAACTTAACGTAAGCCGAGAGCAGCAGAGCCCGAGTCGGAACTGAACACAGGTGGAACTTGGAGTGGAGCAGGTTGAACTGAATAAGTGGACTGATGGAAAGAGAAAGAGAGAGAGAGAGAGAGAGAGAGAGAGAGAGAGAGAAACAATGCCATTCCAGAATCAACTCATTGGAAAGGACAGTGATTGACTGAACATGAAAGATGGCCACCAACAATCAGATATGATCAAGCCATTATGAAACAGAAGAACATTCTGGAGAAACAAGTCCAAAGGTAGTCAGAACTGATATGACAGCACTTGAGATACATTTTTATGTGACAATAAATGCTGTTAAATGTAAATCTCAAATTAAATCTGCAAACTGAAGCATTTTAGAAACTCTAATGAACCTGGATCGAGGATCTCCAGCTATCAGGTTGCCAAACTCGCCCAGGATGTATCCTCCCACCTTCACCAGGTTTTCATGACAGGCTGGAGCCTGCAGTGCCTGCCAAGGAGAGGATGGACAGGTTTGAGATAAACAGATAAGGTTAACAAAAAGAAGAAAATACAGAACCGAACAGCAAGACTCCAAAATTTGTTTTCAAACTCTCCTGGTTAAAGCAGCATATTAGAACAGAAAACACACTGTGCATGTAGTTAACAGCATACAAGTGCTCTGTCATAGGTTTTGTTCTCCTGTATTAAGCAAGCTAGCTGTGAGTTCAGTGAAGTGTGAGAGAGAGGCATTACAGACCTATTCAACTCGTGAAGAGGTTCATGCTCAGCTAATGAGTACAATCATGTTTATTATTGTAGATAATGCTGGAGTGCTGGAGCTGATCCGCCCTAAGCAACAGACCTAATAATCAGACTAGACTATTCTAGGATAGAATCCAGGATAAACTCTTTTTTAATGCCCTTCATTTCAGGAGAAACAATGAATTAGTAAGTGTCCCAATACTTTATCCCATATAATGCAAATAATTTTGCATTAGTAGTGTGTAAACAAAGTAATTGGTTTACACACTGCTGTATATGGTGTATATTAATTACCAAATACTAAAGGAGTAAAAAAAATGAAGGGGAGCAAAAAAAAAATTTTCCATGTGTCAAATGTAATACGTAATTACAAAAACAAAACAAATAATACAGTCATGAGTGGCAATTATCAGGGTCCAAGCACGTATGAGCCCAATCAGAGATAATACGTCAGTACATGACTCATTCCTGGAACTGGAGCCACATTATGTGTAGTTTTAGTACCAGTAAAAACCTGCTGAAATGCGATTGGCTGATCACAGTCATGTTTTATTTTAATATAACATCAGATTCACAGATACCAGTTCAAGTACCTATGACTAGTACAAGTTAATTGTTTTTTTTTTTTTTTCCCATATTTTGCAAATTATGATGCAAGAGTTGTGGGTGGAGGTACAAAGTTGCAGTTAGGTGTTTTTGTAGAAGACTAAAGTGAAGAAAACTTTCTGCTTATGTCTCATGGTTCAGGAGATTAGGCCAATGGGTGTGTAGGCAAATACACCTACACCTACGGTGCATGGACCCCTAAAAAACTATTTGTAAATTTAACTTCCTAGGACCTGGCGTCCACATGTGTAGCGTTCACAAAGACCTCACTCTATGTGGCATGCCACAGAACAACAACATGCAGTTCCTTGAATTTCGAATGGACCTTCTTGGCTCAGCATTCCAATGACAGCTCTGACTTTTCAGGACAGGATGACCCAGATGTGTTAGTCGAAGGGAAAAAACTGCTGCTATGTTCAGCCACAAAATAAACGTTTTGCACATCATCACTAATTGCGACTTCACTGTGTTCTATAATATATATATATGAAATATAAAACTAAAGTCCTCATATGTGGACATCATTTTCTCAGAAACTACATCATGTAAAAAGCTAATTCTTTGTTTTTACAATAATCCGGTGCCAATTAGACCAAATAGCAAACAGAAATAAAAAATGCATGTCATGCAAGAGTTCGGGTCTTAGGAGGTTAAGGATAAATATAGATTATCAGTATTATATACAACACATATGTAATGGCCACGCCCAATGTATGCTGTCAGAAAGGGAATCAGATATGAATGTCAAACAAAATCATAAAATAAAAAGTCAAGTGTCTTAATACTGCATTTAATACCTTCAGAACATCCATGCAAGTATTAAACTAAGGAATAACAATAGCAGCTGCATACATCAAAAATACAGTCAGAATGGATCATACCTCAAATACTGTTTTAGCAGCATAGCCCTGGACGTCGTCCCTGTTGATGACAATTTGAATGACTCTGTACCAAACCTCCTCGCTCACATAGTCTCCAGCAATGCGGATCAGGTTCAGGATGGTGTCCACGTACCAGGTATAGTCCACTGCATACTTTTCTGCCAAGATGGCCACTTTCAGGACCTGACGAAGATAACAGAACCCGTCTTTAAAGAGGTCAGCTTTTTCAGCCACTTCTGCCACATCTGTAGTTCACACATGATCGTTAAAAATAGTTATATCAGTGTAGAGTTGCAAGAAAAAGTGACGCTTTGTGAACGCTATTGAATCCAGTTGCACTGTTGATGAGGAACTTTGGACAATTCCTCTCTGTAAATGTGTTTTAGTTAATCAATATTATCTTCAACACAGCCCTCTTAAGGTGATGCCACAACATCTGAGTAAGAATATCTCCACAGACTGCTGCACATTCTTGATTTTTGGATCCGGTTTTGATATACCTTTGAATTCAGTGTTACCCCAACGTCCAGACCCTGAGGCAGCAAAGCAGCCCCAAACAATGATGATCCCTCTACCATGTTTCACAGCTGGGCCGATTTTTTGGGACGGCGGTGGTTTGTAGCATTCTTCCATGAACACCTTTCTTTTTGAGTGTTTTTCTAACGGCGATGTTTTTCCAATTTGAACAGTAGGGGTGCAACAACTGATTTACTGAACAGCTGGCAACTAATTTATAGTCAATTAGTTAAAGATGTCATTATGAATTTCCTGCACTAAATACAGTTCAGGATGTACAAGAATAGCAGATCAACAGTGGAGTTTAACAATAACAGTGTGGCATATAGTTTTTAGCTGTTACTTGTTACAGTAATTCCCTCAATCTGGACACAGAACTGCAGTGAAAACATACAGACTGAGTGTGAACTAAAGGTAAAACTGTTATGGTGCCATAAGGAAAAACATCCACACATCTGAAGTGCATCATTCTTGTATGTGAGTTAAAGTAGAATTCTATTAGTGTGAGGCACTGAGGGACTGAGGCATCAACTGGCTGGCAAAACATTCTAAGTCTTTAAAACTGGAGTGGTTATTTGACCCTCTCAACAAAAATAAGAAATAAACAATTATCACATGCACCTTCCAGTTACAGAATTAACTTAATAGAAGAAAATATGTTTGTTGTTTTTGATTAAAACATGACCAGACATGATATCACATTCTATGTTTAACAGATTCTGTCAGGAACTGCACTGTGACTCAGCAGGTGGCAGCCAGAAAATAATGTGCAAAAAGAAGACATGCCAGTATAACAATCTTTTTATCTTAAAGCCAATATCTTTTTTTCACAAGCAACAGAATTTGAAGATTGATGTGTATAAAAAGAACGTAACACTAATGACTACAAAACCACAAAGGCGCCGACTACAAAAAGCAAGTGGGAGGAAAGTCTTATTACTGTACCTGCACATCTATTTGGGTATTTTAATGTGCACACACCGCTGATACTGAGCTTCCACTTACAGTTAGTATAATTTCAATAGAAAAGCACTGACCGTAGAATGGGACTAATGCTGAGCGTGGGCTAGAGGAGTAGAAAGACTCTCAGAATTGAGTATTGAAGCATTGGAGCAGTGAAACTGCATTCTCTAGAGTGAAGCATCTCCATCCAATACTTCTGGGATGAGCGAGAGTGGCAGAACTAATCATCCGACATGAATACCTGATCACACCAGTGCACTCTATCTGCAATCAAACCCTCCTCACAGCAATATTCCTTAAGCTTCTATGAAAAGTGTAGCAGATGCAGCAGTAAATAAGTATGTGTAATATAACAAATGTCCAGTAACAGATATAAAATTGGGACTCAAATTAAATACAGCACTATAGATTTAACTCTTAGAACCCGAGATCCGCATTTTACGTGCTGTATTCTAAAGCGGATCAGATCAATCTATAGACATGAAAGTAACAAACTAAAATAAATAGATAACTATACCATATCTAACTGTCATGTGATAAATTATCAGCAAGTAATCCAGCTCGGAAAACAGCTAAGATTCACTCAAACTGAATTAAACTGAATCAAACTGTTTACTGCTCTGTCCACATGTTCATGATCAACCTGCATACAGTCTGATTAGTGAGATGATGTTACTGACCCAGATACAGGGTTACAGAGGAAAATGAGAAAGAAGGGGCTGTCTGCTCTCTTTTTTTTTTGCTCAGTGTTCAAATTTCAGAATAAAAGTCCTGAGATTGAACAATACCAATATACACATAAATAACAAACATTTTTTTCATATTTTCCAGCTCAGATGATCAGTGAGGATGTCAATGAGTGTTTCAGTAAGCAACCCCCCCTCACCAAAATATCTTTAGTATCTACTATTAATTATTACTATTAACTAGTATCTACTAATCTACAATTATATTAAATATAAGAAATATATTTATTATAATTAATACACTCTTTTTACATCTCTAATGAAAACAAATTTGAGTAGTATAGGATCTCCTGAAAATAATATCTGGCATGTGAAACTGTCTCCTGTAAATAAAAATAAATCAAACTAGGAAAACATCCCACAAAACTGGGTTCTAAAGGTTAATGTGAACAAAAAACACTATATGCTGTCTAATAATCCTGACTGCTGTTTCAACACAGTTATGGTGTGATCAGCCAGGCAGTGAAGTTATGTGAGCTTCCAGAGGTCATTAATTCTTAATCAGATTTGGCTAATTCGTCCAGCTAAAGTCATGAACAGCTGAGATGTGTAGTGGGCCAGTAAAGTAAAGTTCAGCACTTCATGCAGATTTAATAATGAAATATTGTGGCAATGAACGAATGGTAATTTAGCAGAGTGGCACGTGTTGGCCAGAGATGTGCTTTCTGTGCTTTCAGGGCAAAAAGATGAAGGCACAGAATTACTTGTTGTTTTAGGGACAGATGTTGATGTATTATGCAGGAAGGAAGATTACAGAAATGTGCCCAGTGATTACAGTTTGTTGGTGTATTATATGTTCTGTAGCAGCTACAGCCAGTAAGATATGATGGACAGCTCTGGCTTTTCTTGGCCTTAAAATCAAAGTCCAGTTTTCATTCAGGAGTACATTGAGGGTGATTTGCAATGCAGCTGAGCATTTAGGGGTGAACCTTTAGGAGACTTACGATTTCCTCTCGGATCGAGTAGTCAGCTGTTTCCAGGTAACTGAGCATCTCTGCGACAATCTGTTTGGCATTGCTGCGGTCACACATGGCATAGAGAAGGTCGACAGCACGCTGCCTCACACTCACATCACGCTCAGTCTGCAGGGCACAAACAAATTTACACACTAAAGAGGTGTGGTTCAGTGGTTCAGTGTGAAGGAAAAAAGCATTCTACAATTTATTACATGACAATACACAGATCAGCCATAACATTAATGCCTCTGTGCCGCCACTTTACAAAACCCTTAAAGGTGTCCTGTGGTATCTGGCTCCAGGAAATTATAAGCACATCCTTTGTCCTGCAAGTCGTGAGGCGGGACCTCCATGGGCATCAATGAGCCTCAGGTGCTCTTCATCCTGGTCCAGGTTCAGCCGTGATATTTTATCAGACCATAGCATGTACTGACTGCTGCATACCAGGAACCCCATAAGACCTGCCTGATGCTCTGACCCAGTTATCTAGACCTTCAGTTTCGTTCTTGTCAATATGACTCAGATTGTTAAACACTTTTCCTGCTTTTAACACATAAACCTCAGGGACGGATCATTTGCTGACTAATATACTGACAGATTACAGCCTCTGTATATAGAAGACAATCAGCATTTTCACTTCACTGGTACTAATGTTATGGCTGAACAGTGTAAATTATTATTCTGATAAAGTACAACAAGATCATCTTTTCAGAGTGTATGAATGAAATTATCTCTATATTTAGAGGACTAATACACTGAACATAATCCATAAGGACACATTTACACCAATTAAAAATTAAGAAATCCAGTAAACAACCAGAATAATTAAATCCACAAACATTACAACAGCCGATTAGACAGCAGTTTATTATGGAATTATCTTTCTTTATTCATTATTTTCTTTAGCTTTTGCCCTTCTACTTCTACTTAAATGTTTCATTTTTGCAAAACATACTATTCACTCTTAGCCTTAGGTGTAGCCCTGCCCACTCACACTGTAGTTAGAGGATGTGTTTCTGCTTGGACTGCACTCAAACAAATTATAACAAGATCCCAGAGGAATAAAAGAAAAGGCCCTACTATTTTAGATATCGTGTTGTGGGTTTAAAAGGTCATCCATCCTTGAACAATGATACGTAAATGTGAAAACCCGATCCTGAGTGAACATCACAGCATCCGGTTCTATTCCTGTGTTTTTCATGATTCCTTCATTCTATCACTCCACAATAATCTGATGAAGGAGAATGAGAACTGCCTGATCAGTGTTATTCTAACAGGAATTGTTATCAGTAAAGACAAACCATTTACCTTCAGAGCATTGATGACAGTCTCGATGTGTGTTTTAACTGCCTCGTGGGAGAATTCTGAACTGGCGAGGGTGCACATGCTCTCCAAGGCTAAGTAGCGTAGATTAGTCTCTCTGTGCTGCAAGAACTGACCCAACTGATTACAGGCACGGACTAGCAGAGTTGGCTCACTGAGAGAGAGAGAGAGAGAGAGAGAGAGAGAGAGAAAATTACTTTGACCTTTTACATTGAAGCATGCACTGAACCTGCGTTTGTTGGAGTAACTGTCTCTACTGGCCAGGGATGACAAAATTCTACAAAATTCTGGAGCACTGCTGTGAGAACGCCTGCTCCTCCATCTACTAAGAACCCAGGTTCAACAACCACTGCACCCCCTACAGTTTGCCTGTAGAAGGCAAAGGTGGGTGTAGAAGATGCCACCCTCTACATCCTGCACTGGTCAGAGTGCATTGAGAGAGTATTTCCAGAGGAGACTGAGGTCATTTAACATCTGCAGAAAACTCCTGGAGATGTTCTACTACTTGATAGTTGCCAGCATTCACTTTTAGCTAAACGAATACTTTGAGCTAAACTCCTTTTACGTTTGTCTGTTTCAAAGCAAATCACAGCGTGTCCATAGAGAGAGCCAAGTCCATCACTGAGTTCAACCCACCCTCCTTCTCTGTAGCCCAGATGGCATTCCGGGGGTGAGCTTAAAGCATGTGTAGATCAGTTATAGCAGGAGTTTTCGCAGACATTTTTATCACCTCTCTCTCTCTCTCTCTCTCTCTCCCTCTCTTTCTCTCCCTCTCCTTCATTCCAGCATTACTTCCTTAAAAGACTGGCACCCAGTTGCTCTGACCTCTATCATAAGCAAGTGCGTGGAGAAGCTGGTCAAAGACTTCATCTGCTCCTCACTGTCTGCCACCCTGGACCTACTGCAATTCACATACAGGCACAACAGCTTCACTGATGATGCAATTGCCCTCACTCTGTTCACTGCCCTCTCCCACCTGTACAAAAAGAACACAAATATGAGAACACTGTGGACTACAGTTAAGCATTCAACACCATCCTTCTCCCGAGGTGCAACATGAAGCTCCAGGATCTCAGCCTGAAAAGCTCTATGTGCAGCTGGATCCTAAAATTCCTAACAGGCCGTCAGCAGGTGGCGAGGATGCGCAGAAAGACCCTCATGGCTGTGTGCTCAGCCCACGCCTGTACTACCTGTACACCTATGATTGCACAGCCAGACACAGCTCCAACGTCATCATTACATTTGCTGATAACACAACAATCATAGGCCTGAGCTCCAATGATGACGAGGCAGCCTACAGAGAGGAAGTCAGCCTCTTGACACACTGGTGCCAAGAAAACACTCTCTCTCTAAATGACAGCAAGACCAAGAGACTTCAGGACGCAGGGGAGAGCACTCCCCTCTCTGCATCACTATGGAGAGGGTCAGCAGCATCAGGTTCCTCTATGTTTACATCTCTGAGGAGCTTACATGGTTAGAACACACCACACAGCTGGTGAAGAACCACCTTCTTCAACATCAGGAGGCTGAAGAGGTTGGGTCTGAATCACCACTAGTTACAGGAACTGCACCGCTTTTGAGAGGATTTCTATGTGCACAGCATACATGTAAATATAATGCATACATTTATAGTTTCTACATACACAGAACTTCTACAGTGCAATAATGTATGTTTCAGTGTATTAATGCAGGTTTTGTTTAAGTTAAGGTGTATGTACTCTGTTAAATACATGTATGTACATGTAGATGTTTCATTGTTATTTTTCTTCTCCTCTGTTTTACTGCTGCGAGGGACCTATGTTTTTCACTCACCTGTGTAGTGTGATGTGGCAATAAACTTGATCTAATTTGATTGTGTTCTCATCTCTGTGCACAGATATATCAGCATATTAATTTATTGGCTATACATTTTCTGGTTATACATTTACAGGTTAATATTTTTAATATCTTAGGCTCCGCTACTTTGCTCATCATGTCACTTATCACCTTTCCACTATATGCTTTGAATCTTTGCACATCCTTCTTTGCACAGAGGATCAGCCAGTTGCAGACTTCACCACAAGACTCAGTTTAATGATAAAGTTCTCAGTGTGCTTTTTGTATAATTTAGTATATTCTGTAGAGCTTTTCATCCTATCTAGTTTATACATCTCTATTATATTGTATTAACATCTTTATTTACTGTAAACTGGGTGCCTTAATTTTCCTTGGGATCAATAACTTACCTATCTATCCATCCACCCAACCACCACCTACCAACCTAACTCTGGTACACATCTCAAAAGTACAGGATGGAGCTCCATCATTCCAGAGGACACAGTGCAACTGCTCCACAGCTCATTGCTGGGGGCCTTTATACCCCTCTAGTCCATGCCTGGCATTAAGCATGGTTTCAATAGGTTCATGTATGTTTACCTGCTCCAGAGAGTCCTGTTCTATTGGCAAAACTTCTGAATAAACAGAAACCATATTCATTTCTACCATATTAACTGTTTATCAGCCAGTAATGAACCATTTATTTAAAATGTCATTTCAGATAGTTCCTTAAAATCCTCCAAAAACAGTACATCAGGATGTCCTTATCCAGTTTTGTTTTTGGCTGACAGGTTCCCAGAGGATGCAAAGTGAAAATGCCTGATAACCAATAATCAATTAAAATATGCCTGCATCAGTTCCATGCTCAATTCACTTGATTAGATCAGGACATCTTTAGTTTTGTATTGACCTCGGACGAGGCTAAACTTGAGCACAATTTAAGCCTCAGCACAGAGAGAACAGCAAACCTGTCATGGTGTATGATGAGACTGATGGCTTCAAACAGTACTGCATTCTTGGCATTGGAGTGCTGAACTTTCTTGGACTTTGGAGGTTCTTGTGCTTTGTTCAGGACTGTTTCCAGACATTCAGTAAGACGTCCTCGAATGGCTGCATCCTCTGAATAATGACAATGCAAACACATGGAAAACCAAACATCAACACATGTAGAAATCCATACAAGGAATTACGACAGTTACACCACAGGCAGCAATTAATGAGATCCAAGAGAGAATCAGGTGGGCTGATTACAAAAGTATTAGTCATGTCACCTGCTGAGAGTTCCACAATATCAGTACATCATTACCTGACCCTGCAGCACATTAAAGTAGCGACAAACAACAGTGTTTCGTTTAATCATTAAATTTAGGAACTACAATGCTAGGAACAGAGTAATAGCCTGTATGATCTCACTAAGCAGTATGGGTCTACTGAACGATATGTTCTATTGAGATTACAATGAAGAGTCTCTGAGTCTGTTGGCTCCCCCTCCCCCAATATAGCAGTCAACATTGATTGTAGGAGACAGGCACAACCAGGAGTCCATCCAAACACACAGGCCTTCATTCAATAAACCCGTTGAGCCCATTAGCAATGTGGAACATTCTGTTTTATCATTAGTCTTTAATTAAGCAGCTGTACCAATGGCAACTCTGACACGGCACGTGGTGTCTAAGAGCATCCTGACACAATGAAAAAGAGTCTGAAAGAGCTCCTTTATGAACAGCTACTGAGGTTTACAAATGAACTAGACACAACAGTAATATTTCCTTACAGACGTCAATGGAAGCTTCTCATAAAAATTCAATTTTCTAATGGGAAATCAGAAGAGACACTTTGGCATGTTTTGAAACATTATTAATTTATTTAATTAAATGTTTACATTTGATTTTAATCAGAAGTATTCCGTTTGTATATAAGGAATGATTTCAGTTGTGTCACGTTCTGCGTTTTTGCATGTTTTTGAAAATGTTTACATGTAATTAATGTTTAATTGATTAATTAATGTATTACTCAACCAATCAACCAATCATGTAATCTAACTATGTGACAATGTTAATTTTTAACTACTCTTATTTTACTATTTTTATTACTATTTACTTTTATGAATAGACCTATGCAAAATTTTGGACACACCTGGACAAACACCACGTATTTGATTGTATTAAGTGTAAGTAAGTCATCCTCTACAGCAGAGATGGGGAACTGAGGGCCAGAGTCATTTCCCAGGTCCAACACACAGACTAAAGTTTGCACTTAACTGGTGTATCAGGTTAACTGAGATGAATCAGGTGTGCTTGATTATGAAAAGCACCACCTCAACACTGCTCAACGGAGACACACTTCTGTACATTCTACTACACAACTACTATTCAGACAGTTTAACAGACAGGACTAATATAAAATATTAATTGTGCGTTCAAATGTGATGGCACATTAAATATATCATAGTTAATTTATTACTGATGTGTTCAGAAAACAAACAGAATTATTTTTATTAAAATGTGCAAAGAAATCATAGTTGTGTTTCCTGTAGAGCTTTGTTCTTCTATTTATATTAACACTTCCACGAGTCAGTTTTGCCCAAGAATAACTGTGAACACACTGTGTATCAGCACAGAACAAATTTGTCTAATGCATGTTTGTTTCATACCAGAAACTACACAACACAGCGGCAAATGTGTGTTACAAACCTACACACAAACATAAGTCCTACCTGGTGGTGGGTAACACTGCAGTAGACGGAGTAGCTTGACTGACAGCCATGGTGCAGCAACAAAATAATAAGTGTAGTCCTGCAGGTCAGTGGAGGCTGGCATGACAATCTAAGAATGTAAAACACAACAGAGCACTGATTTGCAACATTACTGTTCCTCATTTTGCATACTGCACTTAGTCAGAACTATCTATTTTGTGTCATGTAAGGTGTATATTATTATTCTTTATCTCCATATATCTTATCATTTACATTTTTACACATGAGACTGGCATTTTACATACACTGTTCAAAAACTACAGATATCCACTATTTCCTTACATTCTGCATATGTTCCTATTTCTCTTACAGAAGCTTAAATTATCTGCACACTAGGAACAGCTATAGAAATAATAACTACTGGTCAGTCTCTGCTTCCCTCCCAAAGTGAAATCAAACACACTGTAGATGTTTGTGTATATTCTTCCAGTCGGTCATTAAATCCAGTGGACTGGCAGCACACTGTCCTTGTTTTGAAGGCAAGTCTGTCTTCAAAGAGAAAAAGGCTAAGGTAAACACTACAAATTGGTCTTTAGACAAAATGTGTGTCAAACAGAACAATTGTGAATCTGTGTTCATTTTGAAATGATCTATGTGCACCCATCAGAATGTGAATCTGAATTCCTGCACCTGAATGTAATACCTTGTGAAGATTATATACAAACCCAAGCTTGGCTACACCACACTTTGACCCATAAAATGCAGAGTTTCATTTTGGTAAATATTCAGTTTAACCTCCAGAACTCTATTTATAGGAGACATGCCAGATATTGTTATTTTAGGAGATCCTAGGCGAGCTAAAAGAATTTAGAGATTTGTATGAATTTGACCATATTTCGTACAAGCATTTTCTTATGCCTACAACTTGTTTGCTTATAAGGACTAAAAACACTTAGAAATCCTGTTGATCATCCAGAGTTTTTTGGCCTGAAGAATATTTTTATTAATTATTTGTAATGATTAGACTGATATTTAAAATACTTGACAGTGGTCAAAAAAATGTATTACTCTTATTTATGTATGTACAGTGGAGGAAATAATATTTGATCCCCCACTGAAATTTTAATACAAAAAAATAAATGAAATGTTTCATAAATTGATGCCAGCTTTATTTTAACAGTGACACAGAATATCAAAAGAAAAACCAAGAAAATTACGAGATGAGACGTTTCTTGTAGTTTTTTATAAGGTTTCCACAACCTTCAGATCTCTCTGCAGATCATCTCCAAATCCTTAAGGTTTTAGACATGCATTTGGAAACACAACGCTTCACTTCCATAGATTTTCAATGGGATTGAGGCCAGGAGACTGGTCAGGAGAAAGGTCCTTCACCTTGATATGCTTCTTATGGAGCCACTCCTTTGTTTCCTTGGCTGTATGATTTGGGTTGTTGTCGTGATGGAAGACCCATCCACAACCCATTTTCAGTGCCCTGGCGGAGGCAAGGAGGTTGTCACCCAGGATTTTATGATACATGGCCTCGTTCATCTTCCCGTCAATACGGTGAAGCTGGCCATTAACCAGCTCCTCCCGTGTAGTTCTTGGCTGAATTTCTCATGATCAATGAGACTCCATGAGGTGATATCTTGCATAGAGCTCCAGGTTGATTGACAGTAATGTTGTACTTCTTCCACGTTTGAATAATTGCACCAACAGTTGTCACCTTCTCATCCAGCTTCTTACTTATGGCTTTGTATCCCATTCCAGCCTTGTAGGTCAACAATTTTATCCATGACATCTTTAGACAGCTCTTTAGTCTTGCCCATGGTGGAGATGTTGGAGTGTCAATGAGTCTGTTGGCAGGTGGCCTTTTATACAGGTGACAATTGGGGGCAGGTGTCTCTCGTGCAGGTAACAACTTCACTGAGATTAGGGCATGTCAGTGGTCGATGGGAGTCAACATTAGTGATGGCTTTCAGGGGATCAAATACTTATTTCCCTCAATGAAATACAAATTATTTTTTATTTAAATATTATTTATTTTTCTAGATTTTCTTTTTGATTTCCCATCTCTTGGTCTTAAAATGAAGCCAGAATAAAAATCATAGACTGTTTGATTATTTGTACAAATACTTGTTTCCTCCACTGTATCAGTATATCGCGTCAGGTTGATCATCAGCCCCGCCCCCTCTCTCTGATCAGTCAGAGTCTGTGTGCAGGTTGATCATCAGCCCCGCCCCCTCTCTCTGATTTGTCAGAGTCTGTGTGCAGGTTGATCATCAGCCCCGCCCCCTCTCTCTGATCAGTCAGAGTCTGTATGCAGGTTGATCATGTACACATGGACAGAGTAGTAAACATGCACTGGAAGCTCCTTTAGCATTTAAACTGGGATTTAATTCAGCTGGAATTTGTTTTCCGTTTTGGATTACTCACTGATTTTTGCTGAATTAATTGATATCAGGTTGTAAGACTTAAACTGCATAATTGCTTAGTTATGTAACGTATGTAATTCCACAATTACACCCCTAGTTAAATTTAATTCATCTCACACTTACCAAAGATTTAGATTAATGAAAAAAAAGGATGAAAACATACTACAATAACTTTATTAAATTCAAATGAAAGATTCTGAAGCCCTTACCCTGCTGAGCCTGGCCACAGCCAGAGAAACAGAGGTCTTGAAGTCATCTGGGTTTTTCTGAGCTAGAGTGATGATGAGACTGGTGGCAGCAGTCACAACTCCCTGTGATAAGCACATTAATCAAATCATTACTATCAAAAACACAGATGAACCCATCTTCAATCAAAAAACATTGTTCTATATTAGAATATATGACAATATTCCTACTTATATTTGTCTTATCAGTCAGAGTCTGTATGCAGGTTGAGCATGTTCACGTGGACAGAGCAGTAAACATGCACTGGAAGCTCCTTTAGCATTTAAACTGGGATTATTGATCTTTTATTCTTAAATAGTATTAATCACAGAAAAAACAGATTTCTTATTTTGACTACAGCTGTACCAGGTGCTGATCATTGAGAAGGTGAACAACACGTGAAGTCCACTCCCCCATGGGGATGAGGTCGGGTGAGGTCCGGTTGAGTCGTAATAAACACAGTGCTGCACTCTGCTTCACACTGTCCATTGTGTCTCTGGAAAACACACACATAAAAAGGGGTGTTAGTAGTGACATACTAGTGTTGGCAATTAACACCATATCACTTACCTGAAAATAAGCAACCAGTTATTAAGCCATTAACAATCATCAGGAACAGCACAGTAACAACCTATCAACACCCTTGCAACCATGAGCGACACCGTAGATAATGGTTAACAATAACCTGGTTAGCAATGCACTTTTCTAGTTTTCAATATTCTACAAGCTACAGCAAGAACAAACTTTTTTCTTATTTGCTTTTGATTAAAGAAGAAATTGACATTTGTTGGAATAAGGTTTGTTCTTTAACTGTCAGAAAGAGACTTACATTATGACTAGACATGTAAATGTGTAAAAGATGTATAATCAATAATATTTTAAATACTATTGTTCAAATGAAATAATTCACTTACATACAATTTAGAGTTTGACAGACTTATTTTCAGGAGATCCTGGGTTACTCAAAATATAATAATAATACAAATGTAACAAACCATGCACAGCAAATATGTTTTGAAACTTTATTTAAACTAAAGGTTTAAAGCAACTTTTAACTATGATTTCCACATTTTAAAGTCATTGCCCAGCCCTCCTCCCTCTCACCCCGCCACCAGGATGCGTGGCACTTCTGATGCGAATGCTTCTGCCATCTCCCTGCTGCCCACGTTAGCGATGCAGTGGAGGGCTAGGTTCATGAAGGTGGGGTTTCTGCTGGACAGGTCATTCTTTATGGCATTGTTGATCAGTCTGATCAGATCACTGTTACTGTTCACCAGCACTGAGATGAACAGGTAGCCCTGGAAAACACCAGAAATACCAATAACTCTAAAAAAGCAGAAAAGTACAACATGTAAATTGGTTCAATTTGCTGATGTAGATTGACTATGTTAATCATCAAAACTGTCACAGCATAATATAAGTGCAATTGTAACTGAATGACTGCACTAACAACAGGCAGGTCCAACATGAATGCTGTACTTCATTTTCACCTGCACACACTCAAGATCAGACATGCAAACTGATCCCACCACACTTACTATCTGTTTCTCTGTGTATTTGTTGGAGCTGAGGAGGTTGACTGCCTCCATGTGGCCAAAATCGATGTCGTGGCCCAGCAGGAAAATGAAGAGTAGCTTACAGACATATTTCTTCTTACTGTAGCCATCCAGCGCTTTGTCTCCTAAAACACACCAGAGCAAAGAAACATCTAATGTTAACACATAGTGTTCTGTAAATGAACTGAGATGTGATGATAAAGAAGACCTTCAGTGGACCTCTGAGGGTCTGCAAGACAAACGTTATTGACATTATTAAAAGCTCTAAACTGTCTCATCCTGTTGTTTTCCAAAATGTATCAAAGCTGATATGTTTTAGTCCTTTGTATGTGTTTTTTTCCAGCTAAATGTCACTGAATCCTCACAATTATGAGCTCATTAAACAGCTAAAATGGACATGTATTGGTTTAGAAACTGCACTGTGAAGGAGGACAAATTCTGCTGTTTATGTAATCAATGTGCTCAGTGATAAAAATGTATACACTGATCACTGATACTTTTACTGTGCAAAAGGTTTATTGATAAAATATTGCAAAGATGCAGAATAAATTAATAAAAAGGAAATGATAGACTGGCCCAGAATTAGCAGAATGAACTGAGCTGTAGATGTTTCAAAACTACTTAACAACTGCATGAAGACTATATGAAGTCTGCATGACAAATTAAGACAGAATTAGTGTGTGTCCATAAACACTGGATGACTGCAAAAAGACAGTATGAAGACTGCACACCTGCACAAATACTACAGAGACTGCATGAATATAGCTCAAATGCTGAAAGCATAATGCATCACTGTAGGAATATTTTATGACTGCACAGACTGTGTGACTGCACAAAGAATACAGTGGTGTGAAAAGGTTTGTCACGCTTAAGTGTGTTGAAGCATCAAACCAATTTAAATATTAGTTAAAGACAACACAAGTAAATACTTTTAAATGCAATGTTTATTATTAAGGGAGAAAAAATCCAAACCTACATGGCCTTGTGTGAAAAAGTGATTGACCCATAAACCTAATAACTGGTTGGGCCTACAACCAAGCATATGCAATAAATTGCAATGAGTCTCTTACAGTGTTGTGGAGGAATTTTGGCCCACTCATCTTTGCAAAATTGTAGTAATTCAGTGACATTAGAGGGTTTTCAAGTATGAACGGCCATTTTAAGGTCATACCACAGCATCTCAATAGGATTCAGGTCAGGACTTTGACTAGGCCACTCCAAAGTCTTCATTTTGTTTTTCTTCCGCAATGCAGAAGTGGACTTGCTGGTGTGTTTTGGATCATTGTCCTGCTGCAGAACCCAAGTTCGTTTCAGCTTGAGGTCACAAACAGATGGTCAGACATTCTTCTTCAGGATCTTTTGGTAGACAGCAGAATTCATAGTTCCATTTATCACAGCAAGTCTTCCAGGTCCTGACGCAGCAACACAGCACCAGACTGTCACACTACCACCACCATATTCTGGAAAAGTTGAGACAAGTTTTAATGTTCTTTTTGGTCAGCTGTGGTTTTCTTATTGGAACTTTGCCATGCAGGCCATTTTTGGCATTTTTTGGATGTTATTGTGGGGTCTTTTGTGACCTCTTGGATGAGTGGTCGCTGCCCTCTTGTCCTATTTTCGGTGGCTGGCCACTCCTGGGTAGGTTCACCACTGTTCCATGTCTTCGTCATTTAAGGATAATGGCTCTCACTGTGGTTTGCTGGATTCACAAAGCTTTGGAAATGGCTTTATAACCCTTTCCAGACTGATAGACCTCAATTACTTTCTTTCTCAGTTGATCCTGAATTTCTTTGGATCTCGGCATGAGGTGTAGCTTTTAAGGATCTTTTGGTGGACTTCACTTTGTCAGGCAGGTCCTATTTAAGTGGTGTCTTGATTGAGAACAGGTGTGGCAATAATCAGGCCTGGGTGTGGCTAGAGACAATGTACTCAGGTGTGATAAACCACAGTTACACTACAGGGCCATGTAGGTTTGGATTTTTTTTCTTGCTTAATATTAAACACCTTAATTAAAAAATTGCCTTTTGCGTTTACTTGTGTTGTCTTTGACTAATATTTAAATTGGTTTGATGTTCCGAAACACTTAAGTGTGACAAACATGCAAAAATAAACAGGAAATCAGGAAGGGGGCAAACACTTTTTTCACACCACGGTATATGACTGTACAAAGACTGAGCAATGAATGCATGGAGAATGTACTAAGACTGCAAGAAGACTACACAAAGGCTGCACACAATACAAAAGGATGAAGGTATGACAACTGCATGAATAGGGTATGCAGACCCCATGAAGGTTGCATGAAAATGGCATAAAGGCTTTGTGAAGAATACACAAGACCATATGATGAATGCATGTCAACTGCATCATGTTGCATCAAGACTGCCTGTTAAGATGCATTTATACTAGTTTTCACCAATCTGTTGAATTCTGGAAGTAAACAGAAATTGTGCCAAACATGAGAAGAAAATGCCATATTCAAGATACAAATCCTGCATAAGATTTGTTGACTTGCAATCACAACTCAAAATGAACATCTGCTACCTTTGATTTGGTGTTTGATCATTGCCACCACAATGGAAATTGGCTGTTGTTTGTTTTCCCTGATTGGTACCGTTTAATATCAAGGAATTAACTCATTTAAAAGTCAGAATAATCTTTCTTTAATATTAAATCACCTAATAATGGCAATCTACCAAATTAGGACTAAGAGCTGCTTTCTATAAATGTGCCCACTCTGAAAAGTAGCCTATCAAACAACAAACAGACCCAAACTGAACTGAACTGAAGTGAGGGAAGGTTAGGCTGATGAAGATGAGTCAGCAGCAGCAGACAGGAAACAGATACCAGCACTTTCTTCCCACAGGGAGAAAACAATCAGGCTAGCTATCACTACATCTGACTCACACTGCTAGGAACAGTGTTTTACTGCAATAAATGAGTCAATCAGAAAACAACTGTCAGTAAAACGCACAGACTGGGTAAATATGAGTCAAAAACCCATTTTAAAAGAACCCTTATCACTGAAGCTAGACCTTTTTTTCCACTTATGTGATGAGAAAGAATTACCCGATTTTTCCCATCAAATTAGAAGTGCCAATTCTCCAACCCCACTAGCAATCTCCCCCATCACACAGGATATTCCCAACACTAGGAGAGTCACGGTTCAGTACAACATGGTTCTGTAAATTTTAGACAAAATCAGCTTAAGCTAACTAGCATTGTAACAGCTAATAGAAAACAAGGGGTTTCCATAACTTTTTCATGACATTTTTTAACCCCATATGTAGCCATTTATACTCTGTATATGGCTTTTATCAAACAATAAAATAATGATGATTGTTTCTAATCTTCATTATGAATATGATAACACTTCTGTAATATTCAGTCAGGTTTTCTTTAAACTTGCTCTGACTTATCAGCTACAGAAGTGCATTTACTGCAAAAAAATAAAGCAAGCAGAGAGACTAGATCCGAGTTCAGCATGGTGGAGTCTGTCACGGGCAGCCAAAGTGGCTTTAATACTGTAACAAGTTAGACAATGTAAAAATATGAAATATGTCATGTTATTTAAAGGGCCATGTTAAATTAGAGGTGTTTGAAGTTGAGGATCAAAAACATGGATTCTGACTTACCTTTAAACTTAGAGCGAATATTAGCCAACTCTTTGTTTATTCTTTTGATTTCAGCTTCCTTACTTTTACCTGTTAAAACAGAGAGAGTGCATACAAAACACCCTTCAATATCAGGACAGGGAAGTGATTCAGTGATTCTGAGAACACACAGGATTGTGCATGGACAGCTCATGTTTGTAATAATTGACAAATTACTGACAATTCTCTCAGCTAGAGGATGGAGGGGGGGTGGCTGTGAATTTCACATATTCAAACTTGTTTCAACTCTCTTTGTGGCCAACCCCATTCAGAACAATTCCTCAATTCAGCCAACAAAGATTTCGACTGGGCTTATCACAGTCAGTCTGCAGCTCTACTGCTAAAAGGGAAGCTAACTACTCATGTGAAGTAGACCACTGTTGTGCTGTTTATCACTATAATATTTTGTTGCTATTATTATTCATTATATTTTCTAATTCTGAATGTTAATTAAAGCAGAATGCAATGTACAAGACTATTAGATTGCAGAAGAACATTAGTTGTATGGTAGAGTGGCAGATGGGGCTTTATAACTCAAGACAACAGCAAAGCAAAGCACATTTCTGGGAGGTTTTATCCCCCCTGGAGCAAGGAATGGGTGCATCACGGAATAGCCATATTCTTATTTCAGTGCTTTTTTAAATTTAGAATGATTATAGGCCTTATTTTCAAGATTTTAAAATCATTAAGAATAGTCACACAATTTTAGTACTTTTAACATTGTTTAGTTTAGTTACAGGACTTATTTCAGTACTTTAAAAATTACTTATTAAAGTTATAAGACTTATTTCAGCACTTTCAACAGTATTTATTACAGTTAAAGGACTGATTACAGCACTTTTAACAGTGTTTATTACAGTTAAAGGACTTATTTCTGCATTATAAACAGTATTTAGTACAGTTAAATGACTTATTTCAGCACTTTCAACAGTATTTATTACAGTTAAAGGATTTATTTCAGCATTATAAACAGTATTTAGTACAGTTAAAGGACTTGTTTCAGCACTTTAAAGTGTTTATTACAGTTAAAGGACTGCTTTCAGCATTATAAACAGTATTTAGTACAGTTAAAGGACTTATTTAAGCCCTTTTAACAGTGTTTATTACAGTTAAAGGACTTATTTCAGCATATTTAACAGTATTTATTACAGTTAAAGGACTTATTTCAGCACTTTTAACAGTGTTTATTACAGTTAAAGGACTTATTTCAGCACTTTAAAGTGTTTATTACAGTTAAAGGACTTATTTCAGCACTTTAAAGTGTTTATTACAGTTAAAGGACTTATTTCAGCATATTTAACAGTGTTTATTACAGTTAAATGACTTATTTCAGCACTTTAAACAGTGTTTATTACAGTTAAAGGACTGCTTTCAGCACTTTTAACAGTGTTTATTACTGTTAAAGGACTGATTTCAGCACTTTTAACAGTGTTTATTACAGTTAAAGGACTGCTTTCAGCACTTTAAAGTGTTTATTACAGTTAAAGGACTGATTTCAGCACTTTTAACAGTGTATTACAGTTAAAGGACTGATTTCAGCACTTTCAACAGTATTTATTACAGTTAAAGGACTGATTTCAGCACTTTTAACAGTGTTTATTACAGGTAAAGGACTTATTTCAGCACTTTTAACAGCGTATTACAGTTAAAGGACTTATTTCAGCACTTTTAACAGTGTTTATTACAGTTAAAGGACTTATTTCAGCAATTTAAAGTGTTTATTACAGTTAAAGGACTTATTTCAGCACTTTAAAGTGTTTATTACTGTTAAAGGACTTATTTCAGCACTTTTAACAGTGTTTATTACAGTTAAAGGACTGCTTTCAGCACTTTTAACAGTGTTTATTACAGTTAAAGGACTGTTTTCAGCACTTTAACTGTGTTTATTACAGGTAAAGGACTTATTTCAGCACTTTTAACAGTGTATTACAGTTAAAGGACTGATTTCAGCACTTTTAACAGTGTTTATTACAGGTAAAGGACTTGTTTATTGTAGTTATGAGATGAAGCTCCATCTTTAGCCACACCTAGTCTGTCTTCACACAAAAGCTGAATCTAAGCTGATGTCTGCTGCGTGGCGGGTTTAATAACTCAGGTTTTCTGTGTTAATGAAATAAAAATCTCTGAGTTTTATTTAATTAAAACAGATTTATTAACTTCTGTCTTTAGACGGTGTCTCGGCGGGACTAAGCCCGTCCTCGGTTAAAGAACTCACAGTTTCTAATGTCCGAGATGAAGACGGCCAGTCCGCGCATCCCGTCCCCTTTAGAAACCGCGGGCATTTTCACCGAAATAAAACTAAAGAGCCTAAAAGCGAAGCGAATCGGCGGACAGCCTAGCAGCGTTAGCGAGGCTCTTCTTCCGTTGCTACTCCGGTTGGCAGAACGCAGCGGTGAGACACTGCCCCCCGCAGGCCGCCCGCCGCCAGCACCGCCCGCCTCTCCTTCCTCCACACAGACACAAGTTCTGTCTGAGGCAGCCCAGCAGCTCCTCAGTGCAGCACTGAACACAGTGGGTCAGTGTGCAGTGAGGGGTCAGTGTGCAGTGTGTGGTGAGGGGTCAGTGTGCAGTGAGGGGTCAGTGTGTGCTGAAGGGTCAGTGTGCAGTGAGGGGTCAGGGCGTGGTGAGGGGACAGTGTGCAGTGAGGGATCAGTGTGCATTCAGTGTGCAGTGTGGGGTCAGTGTGTGCTGTGGGGTCAGTGTTTGGTGACGGGTCAGTGTGTGATCAGGGGTCAGTGTGCAGTGAGGGGTCAGTGTGCAGTGTGGTGAGGGGTCAGTGTGTGCTGAGGGGTCAGTGTGCAGTGTAGGGTCCATTTAGAAAAGAGCAGCAGGAGTTTATTGAGAATGAATTGAATCAGTTCTTAATGTTTTGGTTTTATTGATGGAAGGAAGAGTGTTTCTTTTGTGTGTTTACTCGTCCGCTGAGTTGCTGCAGTCCTGTAGGGTGTATATTTGTCTCCGCACCCATGTCTGAGTCAGAGCTGCACCTCTCGGCCTTCACCGCTCCCGCTGACCAAACACACCAGCGTATGCTACAGGGGACTACCATGGGTGGTAGAAAATCAGCTCTCCTGATTGGCCCTGAGAGTGTGGGGTCAGTGTGCAGTATGGAGTCAGTGTGGGGATCAGCTCTCCTGATAGGTCCTGAGAGTGTGAGGTCAGTGTGCATTATGGAGTCAGTGTGCAATGTGGGGTCAGTGTGCAGTATGGAGTCAGTGTGGGGTCAGTGTGCAATGTGGGGTCAGTGTGCAGTATGGAGTCAGTGTGGGGTCAGTGTGCAATGTGGGGTTCAGCTCTCCTGATAAGCCCTGAGAGGGTCCAGTATTTTGTGAGCTGTGGTTCCTTATTCTGGTTCTGATTGTTTTTGAGTTACCTTGAATGATCAGAGTGACGCATTGCGGAAAATCCCACTAACAGCGAATCAGTTAATTGTCCTATCTAGGCTCCTAATACAAATTGTTTCAGGTTGGATAAGCTTTAAAGAAATCTCAGAACCTTATTCACCAAATTTGACCTAAAACATCAGATTTTCATACACGTCTTAAAAGCAGATATGGAAAACGTATCAAATCAAATAAATAAGACAAAATATTACACAATATTAAACTGATCATTTATTTATGGAAGAAAATGTTCCAATATCACATGAAGTATAATTACTACCTACTATTTGTGAGGACAGTAGTATTTTTGTTTCAGTATTGGTTGTGACCCCCTTGAGCATCATTAACTGTAAGTAAACATTTCTGGTAGCTGTTGATTAGTCCTGCATTAATTTTAGCATGTTCCTCTGTACAAAACAGCTTCAACTCTATTGATGAGTGTCCAACCATGAATTACTTTTCAGGTTTTTGAATTACGTTTCAGGTTCTTCCACAACAGTTCTGTATGTTTTTATGCAGAAATGCAGTGTTTCTCCTTGCAACTATGCCATGCTCACCATTCTTTTCCTCAAGGACTATTACAGATCATACTCTTGGTGTGATCTCTGTTGGTGGTACACAGTCTGTTTGACTGTGAATCGGTGGCGTCTGAACTCTTTAGAAGGGGCTTTGCAAATGTTTCCACTCTATAGCTCTTCTGAGTCAGAAGTCCGGGTCCAAGTCTCAAATGAGCAGCCAGCTGCAAGGAAGTGGCCAGGAAAAATTCCCTCAGGCTAGGAGGAAGAAACCTTGAGAGGAACCAAGGATCAAGAGAGGAACCCGTCCTCCTCTGGTCAACACCGGAGAACAAAAGGCACATACATACATACAAATTTGAAAGGGTATTGAAGGAGTATTGAAGGCCAATTTCTGTAGTGTTTGTAGTGTTAGTCTGTATTTATGTTGTATGGAAATTGGTCATGAGCACGAAGGCAAACTCACCCATTAGGGGTGTACTTTGTGTACTGCTGGTCCCAAGTCCGGATATATGGTTAGGGTTGCGTCAGGAAGGGCATCTGGTGTAAAAGTTGTGCCAAAACTAAAATATGGATAACAAATATAAAAGTAGAGTTAACGTCGGGACAATGACTGGTAGAGGCAGAGAGCTTGCAGACATGATGGAGAGAAGGTAGATATTCTGTGTGTTCAGGAGACCAGATGGAAAGGAAGCAAGGCCATGAACATTGGAGGTGGATTCAAACTTTTCTATCATGGTGTAGATAGGAAGAGAAATGGAGTAATGATAATCCTAAAGGAACAGCTTGTGAAAAGTGTTCTGGGTGTAAAGAGAGGGTCAGACAGGATCATGAGCTTGAAGTTGGAAGTTGATGGTGTAATTTTGAATGTTTTCAGTTCATATGCACCACAGGTTGGTTGTCAGTTAGAGAAGAAAGAGGAACTTTGGAGTATGATGGATGAAGTGGTAGAAGGCGTCCCTAGAGAAGAGAGATTGGTGATTGGTTCACACTTCAATGGACATGTTGGTGAAGGGAACAGAGGGGATGAAGAGGTGCTGGGTATGTATGGTGTGACAGAAATGCAGAAGGTCAGATGGTTGTAGATTTTGCAAAGAGAAGGGAAATGGCTGTTGTGAACACATATTTTCAGAAAGTGAAGAACACAGGGTGACATACAAGAGTGGAGGGAGGTGCACACAGATGGGTTATATCCTTAGCAGGAGATGCCACCTAAAAGAGATTGTACAGTGGTGCCAGGGGAAAGTGTAGGAAGGCAGCATTGGGTGGTTGTCTGTAAAATGTGATTTGAAACAAAGAAGAGGAAGAGAGTGAAGACAGAGCCAAAGATTAGATGGTGGAAGCTGGAGGAGGAGGATGGTTGCAGGCAGTTCAGAGAAAAATTACAACAGGCTCTTGGGGGCAGTGAGGAGCTACCTGAGGACTGGAAAAGTACAGCTAAGGTGGTGAGAGAAACTGGCAAGAATGTGTTGCGTGTTTCATCTGGTCAGAGGGAAGAAGACAAGGAAAGTTGGTGGTGGAATGAGGAAGTTCAGGAGAGTATTCAGAATAAGAAGGCAGCTAGGAAAAATTGGGATAACCAGAGGGATGAAGTAGGCAGGAGAAATGTGAGGCTGGTTGCATAGCGAAAAGAATGGTGGCAAAGGCACCTATGATGAGTTATATAAGAGGCTGGACAGTGAAGAAGGAGTAAATGATTTGTATCATTTGGCCGAACAGAGAGATGTACAGCAGGTCAGGCTGATTAAGGATAGAGAGGGAAATGTACTAATGAGTGAACAGAGAGTGTTGAGTCGATGGAAGAACTACTTTGAAGAACTAATGAATGAGGAAAATGAGAGAGAGAAGGACAGCGAGGGAGAGATAGTGGATCAGGAAGTGCAGAGTATTAGTAAGGTGGAAGTGAGGGCAGCTTTAAAAAGGATGAAGAATGGAAAGGCAGTTGGTCCAGATGACATACCTGTGGAGGTATGGAGATGTTTAGGGGAGATGGCAGTGGACTTTTTGACCAGGTTGTTTAATAAAATCCTGGAGAGTGACAGGATGCCTGATGAGTGGAGAAGCAGTGTACTGGTCCCCATTTTTAAGAACAAGGGTGATCTGCAGTAACTACAGAAGTATAAAGTTGATGAGCCACACCATGAAGGTATGGAAAAGAGTTGTTGAAGCAAAGCTAAGGCGAGAGGTTCAGATCAATTAACAGCACTTTGGTTTCATGCCCAGAAAGAGAACCACAGATGCAATGTTTGCATTGAGAGTGTTGGTAGAGAAGTACAGAGAAGGTCAGAAGGAGCCTCATTAGGGATCAGCTTTGAGCCCCTTCTTGTTTGCAATGGTGATGGACAGGTTGACAGATGAGGTCAGACAGGAGGCTCCATGGACCATGATGTTTGCAGATGAAATTGTAATCTGTGGTGAGAGTGGAGAGTGGGTGGAAGAGAACCTGGAGTGATGGAGGTTTGCTCTGGAGAGGAGAGGAATGAAGGTCAGTAGAGGCAAGACAGAATACATGTGTGTGAATGAGAGGGAGGCAGATGGAAAGGTGAAGATGCAAGGAGTAAAGGTGGATGACTTCAAATATCTTGGGTCAACCATCCACAGCAGTGGACAGTGCAGAAAAGAGGTGAAGAAGAGGGTGCAGGCAGGATGGAGTGGGTGGAGATGGGTGTCAGGGCTGATGTGTGACAGAAGGACAGCAGCAAGTGTGAAAGGGAAGGTTTACAAGACAGTAGTGAGACCTGCTATGATGTACGGTTTGGAGACTGTGGTTCTGTCTAAAAGACAGGAGGCTGAGCTGGAGGTGGCGGAGATGAAGATACTGAGATTTCCGTTGGGAGTGACAAGGATGGAAATTAAATTAGAAATGAGCAGATCAGAGGGACAGAGAAGGTTGAGCAGTTTGGTGATAAAGCCAGAGATGCGAGGTTGAGATGGTTTGGACATGTGTTGAGGAGGAATAATGGATATATTGGACAAAGAATGTTGGAGATGGAGTTGCCAGGCAGAAGGAGAAGAGGAAGACCTCAGAGAAGGTTTATGGAGGTAGTGACGGTGGACATGGAGATGGTTCATGTAACAGAAGAGGAGGCAGGGGATAGGGCAAGATGGAGGCAGATGATCTGCTTTGGCAACCCCTAAAAGGAGCGAAAAACGGTCTTAAACAGACTGTCTCCACAGAGTGTCACAATGATAGTTTAATATATAGAGCATTTCAAAAAGTTGCTGTGAAAAGGTTTTTGATCATTTAATAACAAGATTAAACATTTTTTTTATTTATTACATTTAAAGTCATTTATTTCAAGCCTTTTTGTTCTAAAGTTGATACTGTGTTTAGTAATCCATTCAAACTTGAATTAAAATGTTCTAATAGTTTGAGATTCTGGTTTTTGAGTTATAAGTCTGGCTTATAACTTAAAATCAACAGTAACAAACAGTAAGGCTTGAAACATCACTTTACATGTAATGAATATAAAATATGATATTTTATCTTTCAGAATGAAATTTTGATCACACTTTTTGAGATGCACTAGTAGATCTCAGTACACATAACAATGTAGAACCTAATGACATGCAGATTATAAATTATATCTAGGTTTTTTTATTATGATTGTAACATTTATTTCAGTGTAAACCAAGTGTTTTCTCTGTTCTGTTGTAGCCCAGCGGATTGTCCAAAGCATCTGTGATTTGTTGCTTTCAGCATCAGGAACAGATCATTAGCAGTGTGATAATTATAAGATGGAGAAAGACAAACATTACTTGTACACTAAAGAACAGAGCAGAACTAGGAGAACAGAATTGATTGGTCCAAAGTGACTGTGTTTAGTTAAAGATCGTACCGCACACTTAGATTTAAATTTATTTAATTTTATTTGTAAATACAATTTTAAAATGTTAACGTTTTAAGAAATCAGTTCCCCAATGTATCAAAACAAAGGAATTATGCCATATCCTACATGAATTATTTATCATCTTCTATGGATTGTGTTGCATCAATCATTCAATATTCACTGTGAATTATTTATTATCTGCTCTGAATAATTCAGTATATAATATAATATCAGGTCCATTAAAGTCAATATAAATCATTTTGTTGGACAGGAAACACTTGCATGCCTTTTGGGGTTAAAGTGTTACGGAAGTAGACTTTGTTCATAATCATAATTCTACTCTTACCTTCCTTGTAAGCAGAATTTCAGGTCATGATAGTTTTTGACCATATCATTGTGATTTGCATTTTAAATCAGGGTAAACAAAATGATAGAGCTCCACATACAATAAACATTTCCAATAAACAAACAAACAAACAAACACACCAAAAGTCAACAAATCAGGAAACTGCATCTTTGAGCACCTTCTGAAGAATTCCTTTATTAATTGCGCAGTAGTTGGTAATGATTCACTGGATTTAACCTGAAAGGTTAATTGTGCAAACCTGCAGGATATTAATAGGTTCTAGCTCATTATTTTCACATATGTTTTCTGAACAAGGTGTGTCTTTGAAAACTGACGTAAACACACCTGGCAGGTGGGCAGATGAAGGAGCACAGACTTCAGAAGTTCCTGGTAGAAATACCAGGGCTTATATAATTAAATTATTTATTTGTCTACTTGAATAAATTTTGTACAACACACAAAATCTTTGAATTGCACATACCAGCTAGAGAAATGTAGAAAACATGTATGAAATATATGTATTAATATATGTGTGTGTTAATATGTATAAGAAAAAATTATAAGGAAAATCAAAAAGTATTTCTGTCTTTAATATCATGGAAGACTTTAAACTGGTTTAGAATATGTTGTGCCAGTTTTGGTGTTAAATGCTAAATGATGTACATGTTATATTTGTGTGTTTTATTTTCTATAAAATAAATGTGCAAAGATTTCAAACAAACTTTTCAGGGAAAATGAATTGAATCCATTTTGGAACAATATTGTAATAACAAAATGTGAAGCGGTGTCTGCACATCGGCGCTGGATTGACCTGGCAGCTGGACAGGAACTGCTTGTTGAACTTTTTTAAATCTCCCATTGTCCTATGTGGTTTATAGTTTTGAAAATGTATCGGAAGGAATATCAGTAACCTCTGAAAGATATATAGCAGTTTGGAAAGAAAAAATAATTAAATCGATTTTATTTATAATTTAATTAATTTTATAGCCAGAAAAACACTCCAATAATTCTGTATATTTGGAACAAAAATTTTAAAACTAGAAATATTCAGGAGTATGTTGTACATTATCACAGCAGAAGTGTCTGGAATATCATTAAATTACAAAAAGAAGATTTGTGATCTTAAATAATCACAGAATTTAACATCAGATAAAAATGCAGGTTCAATTGCCTCCTCACATCTCACACCTTCTATAAATGGTAACAGTTTCCCAGTTAATAAAAATAGTCCCGTCCTGGTATAAACATTATATTCAGGTCAGTGAAAAGAATATTCTGTCGTCACTGGATTTATGCATCTCCAAATGTCACTGAGGTTCATAATCTTAATTCAATATTTTAATGCATTATTTTCTGCATGATCGGCCCCCTTCCTCAGCGAAGATCTTTCCAAATTCCGATCCAGCACAAAGTTAAAATCTCCCCCTATTTTGAGATGTGATGTAGAAACATCAGGAACTAGGCTGAAGACCTTCCTGATCAAATGTGGATCATCCTGATTCTGACCATATATGTTAAGAAAAGTATCAAAATCAAATTTTATTTGTGTAGCACTCTTCACAACTGATGTTGTCACAGAGCAGCTTTACAGAAGTCAAAAATTTAAAAAGGTTAAAGACACAGTACAGCTTCATCCCTCAATGAAAATCTACCATCTTTATTTGTAAATTTTCTCTCTGTTTCGTCTTTCACTGCTTTCAGTTCAGTGTGTACTGAGCCCTTGTTGTGTATTTCAGAGCATATTTCAGTCTTGTTCAATTTCCTGTGAATCTCGGGGCCTTGTTGACTCTTCACAAGGCCTGTATTGTCCTTTTTATTTTACTGTACTCTGTCTGCATCAGGATGTCTCCAACTGATAACGTTTAATTTGCCTTGTGTTATTTCTGCTGTATGGGATTATTTATGCATTAATTTATTAATTATTAATGTCTTTTATATAATGTTTAGTGTTTGAACTCAATTGATCTCACAATTTTTACTTTTAAGTCCAATATGGACTCCCTCTGAGGATGGGCCTGCGGACTAGAGATTGATTAAACCTGTTTGTTCAGGTGACACAGAGATGAGACTTGAGAGAATAAATAGAACCTTCTGTTTGCCTTCTTACTATTGAATCTGGAGTTATGGATGTGTGTGAATGATAAATATTGGCTTGTGTAAGTATTTACTCGTTGACGCCCAGCTGTAGCCTGATATTTAGACATAAAAAACAAATACTGAAAAACTGTAATAGGTGTAAACAAACACCAGATTATATATGAATCAGTACCTGTTTCACCAGCTTTATTGTATTTTTAGTCTTAGTCACAGCTTTTAGAACTGACACACCCTGACCCTTATGAATCTGCTCATGGCATGGACGGAAGTGAGGAACATATTGGGACTGTTTACTTACACATCTAAAATAATGTGATAAAAGCATGGATGACTGTTTCCAAGTCCATAAATGAGAGAAACTTTGGTCTAAGTTGATAAACAAGCGTCCAGGACACTGTGTTGATTTGTTTTTCAAATTTCACGCGTGGCTTTGTACATTTATGGAAAGTGGAAGCCAATCAGGTCTGACAGTATTAATACCTGTTTTTTACATCCAACATTAACATCCTGAAAACAGTCATACAAAGCTGCACCAAACACTTACTGATTAGTTTAAACTGTGTATCATCCATAAAACAATGATGGGAAAGTATGTTTATGGATCATGATGGTTCTAAACAGACTGTGAGAATGAGTGATAGTGTAAGCAGAATAATCATGCTACCCCACCTGGGGGGTCTAGATAGACACCTGCTTGTCTTGTAGAGTGGTGATAGTGAAGGATATGATGGCAGAATAAACATCCTTTCTGAATGTTCTAGATACTGTAAAAGTGAGCATCATTGGTAGAGTGAGCAGAACACACATGCTATTTTTATGGAATTTCTAGATAGTCTATGAGAGTGAGTGTTACATACTATTCATTCTGGAGGTTCTACATAAACACAAACACATGTTCTGGACGTTCTTAATTGGCTTTAATATAAAACAATAGCATGAACAGAGAAAACCTCATTAGTCCTGGAATTTCTAGATAGGCTGTGAATGATATGTGATAGTGTGAGCAGAATAAACATCACTCCTTTCTTTTGAAGGTTCTACATAAGATTAAGTGATAATGGTAGTCCTTCTGAAGGTTCCAGATGAGTGAGTGGTAATATGAGTAGGGTAAACGTGAGTATTTTTGGGGTTCTTCAGGAGGTTTTACATATGTTGTGAGTATGATAGAAAAATATTTTGTGAGTATGAGTGTTAGTTTGAGCAGAATACAGGCTAGTCCATCTATAGGTTCTAGATATCACCATATATTTAGAACCTCTAGATGGACTAGCATGTGTGAGTGGTAGATTGAGCTGAATAAATGTGCTGGTCTTTCTGGAGGTTCTAGATAGGCTGTGAATGTTAGTGGAAACAGAATAAGCCTATCACGCTAGTCCTTCTAGACATTCTACATAGGCTGTGAGTAAGTGATAGTGTGAATAGAATAAAACATGCTAGTCCTTCAGGAAGTTCTAGATAGGCTGTAATTGTGACAGGTAAGCTGAGAAGAATAAGCATTTTGGTAGTCCTGGAGGTTTCAGGTAGGCACTGAGTATGGTAGTGTGAGCCAATTTGAACATCCCTCTAGCTCTTCTGGAGGTTCTAGATAGACTGAGTGAGAGTGGTACTGTGAGCAGAATAAATGTCACTAGTTTGGAGGTTCTAGATAGACTAAGAGCGAGTGGTAGTGTGAGCAGAATAAATGTCACTCTAGTCCTTCTGGGGGTTCTAGGTAGAATGTGGATGTGTCCTTTTGACTCACGCTGCCTTGAAAATGAATGGGGCAGTTCTTCATCAGTGTGGATGGAACATTGCCATGCTGTGGTGAGAAGCACATTGTGTGTGACGTGGAAAGTGCTGGCTGATACATACAGGTGACTCTGTGTACTCAGGTGTGTTTGGAGATGATTGCTTAAACAAAGCCACAGGTGTAGGTGAAGTAGCTACACGGCTCTAATTTATTCATCTTTAAACAGCGTTAATGCTGACGTCGGCAATGACAATGTGCTACAATTTCAAAGCTTAATTCATTCCCTTTAAATGAACAGTAGAATCAGTATAACACTAATATCTGGCTTCTTTGATCCAACATGCTTTATGTACACAGCTGAGAGATGCATATTTATAACCATTACCAGAAATTGTGTCCAACATTTCTCAAGAGCTGTGACTGAAATTGTATAGAGACAGAATGTTCAGTTTACTAACTATCAGTAGAAACACAGATGAAGTCAGACACTCACTAAGCACCGGTCGCATAAACACACACAAGTGTGTGAGCCGTGTTTAAGCTCTGTACACACACAAACTGAATTCACAGTTATAATATTCGCTGTGCTGCATTGATCATGGTGTTGGTGATGCTCGTTATGCTGGTCAACGATCATTGTCAGGTGGTCATACAGGATGTCTTGCTTGGTCAGGCTCATATAAGATGAAATTTTATATATATATATATATATATATATATGAGGGGTATAAGGGGTATAAGGGGAACTGCTGAACTGCTGACACACTCCAGCCACATGAGGTCTAGCATTGTCCTGCATTAGGAGGAACCCAGGGCCAACCGCACCACCATATGGTCTCAAAAGGGGTCTGAGGATCTCATCTCGGTACCTAGTGGCAGTCAGGCTACCTCTGGCGTGCACATGGAGGACTGCCCTCCACACTCCACACCATTACTGACCCACTACCAAACCGGTCATGCAGAAGGATGTTGCAGGCAGCAGATCACTCTCCACAGTGTCTCCAGACTCTGTCACATCTGTCCTGTGCTGAGTGTGAACCTGCTTTCATCTGTGAAGAGCACAGGGCACCAGTGGTGAATATGCCAATCCTGGTGTTCTCTGGCAAATGCCAAGCGTCCTGCACGGTGTTGGGCTGTGAGCACAACCCCCATCTGTGGATGTTTGGCCCTCATACCATCGTCATGGAGTCAGTTTCTAACCGTTTGTGCAGACACAGGCACATTTATGGCCTGCTGGAGGTCATTTTGCAGGGCTCTGGCAGTGCTCCTCCTGTTCCTCCTTGCACAAAGGTGGAGGTAGTGATCCTGCTGCTGGGTTGTTGCCCTCCTACGGCCTCCTCCACGTCTCATGGTGTACTGGCCTGTCTCCTGGTAGCGCTTCCAGCCTCTGGACAAACCTTCTTGCCACAGCTTGCATTTTTGCGCTATCCTGGATGAGCTGCACTACCTGAGCCATTTGTGTGGGTTGTAGAGTCCGTCTCATGCTACCACGAGTGTGAAAGCACCACCAGCATTCAAAAGTGACCAAAACATCAGCCAGAATGCATAGGTACTGAGAAGTGGTCTGTGGTCCCCTCCTGCAGAACCACTCCTTTATTGAGTGTTTCTTGCTAATTGGCAATAATTTCCAGCTGTTTCTGTTCCATTTGCACAACAGCAAGTGAAATTGATTTTCAATCAGTGTTGCCTCCTAAGTGGACAGTTTGATTTTACAGAAGTTTGATTTACATGGAGTTATATTGTGTTGTTTAAGTGTTCCCTTTTTTGAGCGGTGTATATTCCATTTTTGTGCCGTGGCTGTTGTAATGGAAATTCTGTGTGATTCTTAATGTTTTAAAGATATTGATTGCTGCTTAGTATGTAACTGCAAAGAAATGTTGTTTTGAATACTCTGTATCTTGTTTGTTTGTCTTCTGATCTCACTTATCCTTTTACCTGGACCGAGAAAGAACTGTTAAGCAATGAGATACAACGTATGGGCATAGCCACTCAGGAAGTATGAGGCAAGCATGCCTAAGGTGCGAGCCTATCACACTCTAAGCTCTGTTCTGCTTGATGAGTAATCAACCATATGACTGAGTATCTCTGTCCATGCCATTGTGTGGTAATTTGTGCTGAGTGCACAACTGTATATTCCAAAACATGAGCTTTGTCTAATGCCAGGTGTGAGCTAGAGGGGTATAAAGCCCCCCAGCATTGTGGTATGATGGAGCCAGTACTTTTGAAATGAGTTAGGAATGTCACTGACTGTAATCAAATCCTCACAGCAGAAATTCTAGAAATTCTTCCCTGGACAGGATCTGCCTTTCCCTTTTGTGTCAAATGTTAAATTGCTGATGGTACCTTGGCTTATGTTTTTTGGATTTCCATAGGTTTTCATCTAACATATTAACATGTATTTTATTTATTTATTTATTTCTTCTTCTTCTTCTTCTTCTTCTTCTTCTTCTTCTTCTTCTTCTTCTTCATCTTATTATTATTATTATTATTATTATTATTATTATTATTATTATTATTATTATTATTATTATTACTCTTGTTGCATGCACTATGTATTGTAATATTGTCTCTATATTATATATTTTTTATATTTATATAAAAAATTTTCTTTACAAAATTATTATCTCGTTCTACACTTTTCTGTACTGTGCTGCTGCTACTGGAACCTTAATTTCCCTGAGGGAACCCTCCCAATAAAGTTCTAACTTATCTTATCTTAATAATAATAATAACAACAACAATAATAATAATAATATTAATAATAATAATAATAATCATCATCATCATCATAATCATAATAAAAGCTTTATTTATATAGTACCTTTCCTAAATCAGGGATAAAGCTCAAAGTGCTTTACAGTTCAAATAAAAAGAAAGAGAAAAAAGAAAACAAAAAACAAAGAAGTAAAAAAAGAAGAACAACAAACTACACAATACAAAACACATATAATACAAATTTAAAACACACTAGATCAAATTCACAGTAGACAAAAACTGAAGCCACTGGGAACAAGAACAGGTAAAATAATAAAAATAAAAGAATAATAGATAGTTATAGATAGAATTATAAGTAAACAAAGTGGAAAATTTACATGTAAAAAAAAGATAAATAATAAAAACATTGAACCCTTGTTGTGAATGTTTCTATTTCTGCATAAATATGAACTAAAAATTCAGATTTTTTTACACAAGTCTTAAAAGTAGGAGAACCAAATCAAACAAATGAGACAAAATATTACACCTGCTCATTTACTGAGGAAAATGATCCAGTATTACTTATTTGCGAGTGCAAAAGTATGTGAACCTTCACTTTCAGTGCAAATAAAGCTTCAGATGGCACTTTAATACACTTCTACTACAAGATAAAGGAATTGGAACAATATTTCAAAAGAGAGTTAACAGCCTTCTTAGAGTTAAATGATTCTCCTGAAACATCAACACTGCTATGGGAAACAAGCAAAACTGTACTAAGAGGAAAAAATAATATCTTACTGTTTATACAAGAAATAGTTGTATCTATGCTGGAACAGACAATTAAGGAATTATAGACTAGACTAGCAGAAAACCCTACAGAGCGAACACAAAACCAATTACTCCAGCATAAATAATGAGCTTATAAACCACAATTCTTAATACAAAGGCTTAGACAAGGAAATTTTGAACACAGTAACAACATTTCAAATTCTGGGCCAAGCTTTTAACACACACACACACACACACACACACACACACACACACACACACACACACACACACACACACACACACACACACAATCAATGGTACTTGAATAAAGATTTAAGACCATGATAATCATATAAATACACATCAGACTATTTCAGAGGAAATCTCCCATTTATTCAACAACATTAACTGATCCAAATTAACCAAAGAAAAAAAAAAACACTCTACACAATCAATTCCTTTAGAAGAACTATATAAAGTCCTCAACCAGATGTCCAACAATAAAGCACCAGGACTGTATGGATTTTTAAACATTTTATAATGTTTAGTTTTATAATCATTTCTGGCCAATTCTAGACCCATTTTTCATTAGAGTTGTACAAGAAATTAAAACAAAATGAAATTACCTGCTGAAATGAATAAAGCAATTATCTCACTTCACCTAAAACCCAATAAGGACCCTACATCACCCTTACCAGTTAGCACTGGCCATTATAATGGAAACTATGATCTATTCACTAATACATGCTGATCAAACTGGCTTTATTGAAGGAAGACATTCTATCATGCACATTAAATACTGCAAACAAATTCCCAATCAACTTATCACACTACTTAATCAGCCTATACCACTATTCCCATCACTATATCTATTAGGAGACACATCACCAGTTAACTGTGATGCATTGGTCCTCTTCTACTCCTGGCTTCCCATCCCATCATTGTTGTCATTTCTCCACCTGCTTCTGAGCACGTGACTTGTTTTGGTCTTGTCTCCGCCAATTCCTTTCTGTGTCTCCTTTGTCATCAGGCCCTGGTGTGTGTAATCATGTGTAGTTATTTAAGACCTTCTGTTTCAGTCTGTCCTCGTTTGTTTACCTGGTGTTAGTCTGTTAACATGCATTTGTTCATTTGTATAGTTTCAGCACGAGCATTATCTTATGTTATTGTGCGAGTTTATCCTGTGTGAGTTTATGAGTAACATTGTCTGTTTGTATCCATGGTTTGTTTTATTTATTATATCTGAAACCCCTGCATGTACATCCGCCTTTCTTGTCTTTGTCTTCATCTGTCTTTGTCTTCACGTGCAAACACGATCGTTGCATTAACTACAGAAAATACCAAAAAATACTTCTCAATGCTGGACATCACCAAGAAAACAATCCCCCCCAAAACTTACCAAACTTAATTTACTTCTTTAAACATTCTTTGGTAGAAAGACTTGTGTGCTTAGGCTTGTTGTTTTGCTGCATGACCCACAGCATTTCAGAAAAAATGCTCAGAATAGCAATAGGGTAAACTCATGCAATGGGATGCCAGCGGGGACAGTGGACGAGGCTTAAAAACAATGTTAACAATGCCAGGAACCAGCAACCAGTTAATGGATGGTGATTCTGGACTTGTAGCTGCTGCTCTAACACCTTGGCAGTAATGATGGAGGAGGCCAGTAGTCAGTATACAGGATGAGGGCCACAGCCAATGCATTACTAATAAACATTAATGTGAGAAAGGTCTATAATTGATCAGAATTTTCCTTGGGTTCCTTTGTGAGCTGGAGGACTATTACAAGTCTTGCTCTTGTGTGATCTTTGTTGGTGGAGCGCTCCTGGGGAGGATAATAATGATCTTGAAGTTCCTCTATTTGTACACAATCTGTCTGACTGTGGATCGATGGTGTCTAAACTCTTTAGAGATAGTTTTTTACCCTTTTCTGGCTTGATCAACATCAACAGCTCTTCTTCTGATTTCCTCAGAAAGCTCCTGCGTTCATACCGTGATACACTTCCACACAAGTGTTGTGAAGATCAGACTTCCCTGTTCTATAAATAAAACAGGCTCACACTCACACCCGATTTTCTCACATTGATTGAAAACGCCTGACTCTGATGATCTGCTGAGCCTAAAGATTCACATACTTTTGCTTTCACAGTTATTAAATATTACATCATTTTCCTCAATAAATAAATGAGACAGTGTAATATTTTTGTTTGATTTGGCTGTCCTTATTAGTATGATAACAAATTGTACTATAAAATAATATTTAGCTACCACAGACACTTTAAATTAGAGGGGCACATAAATAAATAAACAAATCCTTATTTTATTATAATAAATTATAATAATAGTTATTATAGTCCTCTCATCATTGGTAAACCTTATTACACCCTTGTCTCTGTAGATTTTAGTTATAGAAAAGTTGGTCTCTTTGAGACTTTAATCATTAATCCTGATTAACGATTATAATTTAATCTACAATTTACCGATTTACAATTTAATCTACCGAGAATTTTGGGGGGGTGCTAAGGGTAGGCCCTGCGAGCCTCAAACCAGAATTTGTGAGAGGGGCGAGGCCTGCTGGAGGGCTGTTGATGGGGAGTCTGTGCTGAAGGACATGTCTGATGTGTGGCAGTTCCTGAGCTATGTGTGCAGGACTAACCAGCCCAGTACCCAGACCTCGGCAGCCATGGCCTCAGGAGTGCCCCCAACCCGAGCTGTGCCTGCGCCATGCGCTGCGCTGCGGAGGCTGCCTCAGACTAGGGTCCGGAGGGTCCTAGGGTTTATTCAGGGTCCGGAGGTTGAAGCAGCTCGCCTGCATTCCTGCGGATGTTGTGGTTTGGAAGGCGGAGCTTCCTGCAGACGTAGCAGCCTGGGGTCGGAGCTTCCCGACAGCATTCCTGTCCAGAGGGCGGAGCCCATTGCCCCTATTCCTGTCCAGAAGGCAGAGCCTGTCAGGATTTCAGCCTCCAGAACTGTACCCAGACTGGCTCCAAGGACTTTTGGGACATTCGGCAGTTCTGGGCCTAAGCCCACGTATCAGCCTGTGTCTGTCCTTGTACCCTTATCTGTTCCTGTTCTTGTGCCCGTATTTGTTATTGTCCCTGTACCATTATTAGGTTTTGTCATCCCAGTCCCTGTCACAGTTTTTGTATCTGCCCCTTCAGTGTCTTTGTTCCTATTCCTGTGCCTAGTCCTGTCATGTCTCCTGTTTGTGTCTAGTCCTTCTGTTGCTGGTCCCTCTCCTGAACCAGCCCTGGTAATTGTTGGTTTACGCGCCCCGGAGTTGCGCATTGGGAGAGGGGCCAACTGTCACGTATCTATCTTGCCCTTCTGGTCTGGTCTTTGTTTTGTTTATCTCTCCTCGTGCTTTCTCCTGTTTATCATGTTCCAGTCTTGTCTAATGTTATCTATGTATATAAGCCCCTTAGTCCCAGTCTGTCTTTGTCAGTCTTCTGGTTAACTTGTCCACTAGTCTTGTTGTTATGGTTATTGTGTTTATGTACTTTGTTAAATAAATCGTCAACCCAGCATGTACTTCTGCTACCTACCTGTTCATTGAGTCCGTGTACGTTACAGTTTAGCACAATCAAAGCAACAAATTCTAAAAATGTTACACATCACCTTTTTTAATGTTAGTATTAAAGTCACCACATATACAGATCAGTCATAACATTAGTTCCACCTGCCTAATATTAATAACTTCCTCCTGTAAGTTGTGAGGTGGGCCCTCCAGAAACATCAGTGACCCTTGGGTGCCCTGTTATTGGTTCACCAGTTGTCCTTCCTTGGAGTAATATTGCTAGGTACTGACCACTGCATACCTGTAACACCCCCAAGACCTACCTGTTTTGGAGATGGTTTGACCCATTCGTTTACAACATCACAGTTTGGTTCAACTCAGAGTGTCTCAGATTCTTATGCTTGTCCATTTTTTCAGCTTCAACATATCAACTTGAAGAACTGACTGTAGCTTCTGGCAGAATTCTGGTTGAATTTGACTGAACTTTTAGAAACAGTCATGTGAACTTTTCCAAAAATTTACTTTATCCTTTCATAACCACCTCTGGTGTGTGTTTGGGGACATTTCAGTATTGGAACAACCATTTGGGTCCAAGTTTAAACTGTATAGCTGGTTTGAGATGATGATGAAGCATTCTGTGGCAGTTCTCAGATTTATTCCAACCATTGTGTATAATGTACCAGTTCTACTGACACCTAGAGCATGATGCTCTTACCCCCATGCTTTACAGTTGGTACATTGCTCTTTGTTTGAATATCTCATTTATCTTTCCTTCAGAAGCTGTCCATGTTGTCAGCTTCAGTTCTTAGGTGAGCTTGAAAATATCAATGACATTTAAACTTGGGGTGGTAATTAGAAGAACTGAGGATGTTAAGAGAAAATACAAGAGTATCAAGAAGTCCTGAAAATAAATTAAAAAAANAGCAAATCTTAAGGAATGAAATGCACAAAGGAGAGCTTGTACTTATTTGGCTGCTCCAACAGGAAGGTATAGCAACATGTGTGATATGTTGTCTTTGCTGTACCGCTCTCTCTGTGGCGTCGTTATGGCGAGCGCTGACCAGGATCTCCTGAAGCTGTTTTCTCACTAGCTCTTTATTGGTGCATTGCTGTAGTGTCATACCGATGCACTTATACAGGAAGCTCTAGAAAGAGAATGAACCCAAGGGTATAGAGTGGACCAAATCTGAATTAGACAAGAAACTTGCTAAAGATAACTAAAAAATTCCACAAGAACAAACAAAAGTAGGGTTGTACAAATTATTATTATTGTGAGAAATTAGATTAGTGCAATCAATATGCTTTTCTGTATATATATATATATATATATATATATATATATATATATATATATAAATGTGATACACAGAATAAATACAATAAAATGTAGATCATGTTGTTTTACATGTCAATATATTTGCATATGTTATATTCTGTTTATGTAAAACTCTTGCATAGACAAACATAGACAATCAGCTTTAAAATGGTGGCTCAGATTTCTGCACAGGATTAAATGCATTCCCAAGATCCTGCTCACAGATGCTTTTTTTTATAAATCTTGGAAACAGAACCTTATTTCTGACATGGGAATAAATGAACATTCAGGTTTGAGAAAGTGCTTTAGGTGTGGCATTAAAATATGTAAGTGACCAATCAGTGCAGATGTGTGGATATGATACCATGAGTCCAGATCAAACAAGTAAGTTAGGTCAATCTGAATCTCTGCATGGTAAAAGTAACTCAAGGTGTTTAAGTAGTAATATTAAAAACTGCTGAAAACTGTGGTGGCTGTGGTATATGGATACGTTAATGCATAATTTATGCATGTGCCTGCCCCCCACCCCTCCCCCCCTTTTAGGCTGCTTTAATTGGTTTCCTGCAATGAGTAAATACTGTTTGGTGAAAACTAGAAGTGCATCAGGAGTGATTTGTAGCCACAGGTGTGTTGGGTGTGTGCTTCTTAGATATAAAAAAAGAAATGTCAATCAGAATAATTGAGTGAAGTGCTTCAGACAAAATGAGTGCAAATAAACAAGTGCAGTTTGAGAGGAGTTATTGATCCTGGTAGATGTGTACAGGTGTCCTCAAGATAGAAACAGAAAGCCCAAGTTTGTTCAGGCTTGTTGTCTGTGCCATCCGACTGAATGGGTGTATATTGGCACGGTCATGGTTCACTGATATGAGGAACACTTTTTTGTGTGACAGGGCAAAGGTACACGTGGGGTTTTATTCATTTTGACTCATTAGCTTTTAATGCCTTTGTGTAAATTTGCTGTCAGACAGATAAGAAAGACAAAAGGCAGTGGCAGCAGGAGTTTAAGGTCAAGGGAGATAATTGGTAATTAATCTTCTAATAGGTACACACCTACCGAAGCTCATGTGTGCACGCTATGAGTCAAATTAAGATAAAACAAATAAGCATAACAAAAAATGTCATGGGAACCTGTACTCAAGAATATGTGCTTAGACATGTTAAGGAATGTTAAATCAAAGATGAACAGAAGTACAGACAATTAACTCACAAGGCTGGTGATTAATAAACATCCAGGAGTCAGTGGGGGGCATGGATTTCCATTCCTCACTTCTGTAGCCCAGAAATACAATAATAATTCATATAATTAGCTATAGGATTGAAAAATATATCCAGTTATTGAATGTCTACTTACATGCCCAGGAGCCAGTGAAGGGACCATAGTTTACTTCTGTAACCCAAGAGTAGTCCAGATAAATTTAAATGTTTTCCCAGCTTTTATTAAACTTATTAATATAAAATGCATCCATATAATTTTACCCTCTTTTCCATATAATTACTGAAAAAGATTCAAATAAAAGAAACTGGGAACTGAAAAGGTTAATCACAGTTTCATGTAACTTAAATAGATGTACCTTGAATTTTTCAATCCCTTGCAAATTACATCTGAAAACTGAACTTTATTACATTAAAATGTCACATAATTGTTTGCAGAAAACATTTAGTAGTAAGTAAAATTTGTAAAATTCTATTTTCATTAGTAGCCAATTTGCTTAAAATCAGGGAGTCACTGACATGTTGGTAAAGTGCCAGGTTCAGCCCCTCCTTGGGCTTGATACAATAGAAGGTCTTATAAAGGCTAAAGCTCAGCCAAGAACCACACTCAATCTCCTGTGGGCCATCAGCAGACCCACAGGGCCACCATGGGGAATTATCGTGCGATTCTGATATGGGCGCTGAGATGGATGATTGTAGTTATTGGAATAAGCTCCACACAGACGGGTAGGAGAACCAGCTTTCTTTCAGTGAACTCCTTTGGATCAGCTACTTCTGGTCGACTAATGAATCTGCGTCTCCTACATGGAAGGGCTTGGAGTTGTTTGACCAATGTGGGGCCTTTAGAAATGCCTGTGTCCTGTTCTTCCAGTTCTGCTCCTTCTATTGTGAAGAAGTGAAGCTGAGCAGATGATTAATGAATAATAATAATAATAATAATAATAATAATAATAATAATAATAATAATAATAATAATAATAACAATAATAATAATAAAGTACCAGGTGAAGGCCTTGGTGTTTTTAAGTTTTTACATTTTTTAAATGTGTAACTGAGTTTGTGAGCATCACATTGACCTTTCTTTTTCTCCCACAGCAGACAGACCAATAAACATCATTCCTCAGATGACCAAGATAACAATGGCCTCAGGTATCTATGGGGAATATAATCACTCTGTAATCAGTCTTTAGTATCACAATAATGAATTATTTTCACATTGAAACACTCTACAGACCAATGTCTGAGCCTTTATATCACAATATGAAGTTTGTTAAAATGCTATATGAATATCTATAAAATGCTTTAAATAAATATCTCTGTTTCAGATCAAATGGTGTCCAAATTCAGTAGATGCCAGCATCTTTAGAATTTACCTTTGGCAGACACTCTTATCCAGAGTGACTTAACAAAATGCTTTGTTGCTCACTCAAATACACCCTGCCGTAACACATACCTAAAAATGTTTAATAATAATCTGAATCAGAAAATGAATAATCCTCGGTAGATATTGAATATCTGTGGATATTGATTAATATGCCTGTACTTTAATTATTTACAATCATTCAAAATGAACATTTGTATGAACACCAGTTGCTCTCTGCTGAAAGTGTTTCTGATTGACAGGCGTGAGTCCTGCTCATAACGAACGAGTCTGCAGCACATGGGGGAACTACCACTTCAAGACCTTTGATGGAGACATCTTCCAGCTGCCCTCCACCTGTAACTACATTATGACCTCACACTGTGGTAGCAGCTACGAGGATTTCAACATCCAGGTGAGGCGACAGGTGGTGGATGGCCATCCCATCCTCACCAAGATCACCATGAGGCTGGAGGGCACAGCAGTGGAGCTGACCAACAACTCTGTCACTGTGGATGACCAGGAGTGAGTACCTTCAATGCATTTAGTGTCAAAGTTAGAATGTAAAATTATAATTCTGAGATTTCCTACCATAACTGAGAGTGAATGTGCACAGATACCCAGATTGTGGGTTTATGAAGACTATATGTATGCCTCTCTTTTACCACAGGGTAACTCTGCCGTACAGCCACTCCGGAGTCCTCATTGAGAAAAATCCCTCTTACATCAAAATTTCAGCCAAGCTGGGACTCGAGGTCTGGTGGAACGGGGACGATGCTCTCATGGTGAGTGAGTTCTCATCTGATACCAGAGCAGTTTCAGGGCACCTTCCTAATGTAGAAATATACAGTAAAAGCAAAAAAAAGATTTTTAAATGGCCATTATAAATATATAGTGGTTTTTATGTTATATAACACTTACTTGTATTTTAACACTTTTACATAGATTGTGACTAAGACAGAGTACTGAAAATTGACCAGTATCTGTTTAGTTTGACAAAGGTAATTGTTTGGTATTTCAGATTAGTGGATCAGAGCTTGCAAAGCCCCTCAGTGGTCTTCTGGGCCTTTACAGCAAATTGCTATGAAATTACTCTGTTCATAACTGGAAAGTATAACAGCCCACAAGTAAATAAAACTCAATAATATGTAAAATTGTTTTGGCTTTTATTTCTCTCACAATAAAATGTAGACAATTAGGGTCTGAACAGAAATGTGGGCCTCTTTATTTCTGTCTGAAAGCCGTATCTATTTGTCAACCTAATTCATGTCTCGATTTTTACTTATGCAAAATCATTTTTTTCACTTGGAATTATGATTATGATTTACAGTTCCATTTCCAGCCTCACTCTAAAGAGGGTCCTGTAAATCACTAGAGAGTGCTTCATGACTCACTGGTGGTCCCTGGCCCACAGGTTGATCAAACCATGTTAAATTAATCTAAAGAACAGTGTAGTCCATACTGTAATTCTCTCGTTTTTTCAGATTGAGCTTGACAACAAGTACAAAAACCAGACCTGTGGCTTGTGTGGTGACTTTAATGGAATCCAGATCTATAACGAGTTCATCATGAATGGTTGGTTTCTTAATACATCTACAATGTATGTTACATTCATTCATGTATTCATTCATACATTAAAACTGTTTTGTCCTCTGTTGTGTTAAGCTTATAATAATTATTAGATTCATATACAACAAAGCTATTCATGATGCACTTTTAAATGTGTTGCAACCCCCCATGTTATGCTCATAACTGATTGTAAACATAATAAGTAAACATTGTTTATCCCCTTATTATAAAGGTGTTGAAATATCTCCATCTGATTATGGACACTTTGCCAAGATGGATGCTCCGACGGAGAGTTGCACTGCTTTTCCCACTCCATCAAATGACAAGTGCACCAAACTGGTAAGATCTGCTGCAATATCAGTATGATAATTTAATATTCTGTCAAGTCTGACAGACCCAACAACACTGCAATGACTTTCTGATTCTATGACCAGGTCAGTGTCCTCACAGACTTGCCACTGAAGGAAGAAAAGAAAGAACATTATCTTATTCTACTGTACACTCTAACTGGCCAGTTTATCAAAACACCTACCATATAAGTGCACTGTAGGTACATTTGCAGACAGTAGCCCATCTAGAACTGCACAGTTTCAGGCCTCTGCATTTGAAAAAGTGGTAAAAGTGTATCAGGCACAATAGTGTTGCTGGAGTTTCCACATATATAATTGAGACTGAGTTCCCATCCCATATATAGACATTAAAGTTGAGAGTAGGTCCATCACCCCAAAGTCCACCAGGAGCAGCTCTGATGCCACTGAAGACTGTGATCAAAAGATGAACTTTCCCTAATTGTATAGCTGAAAGAGGGGTGTTCCTAACAATTGTCTTTTCTTTACAGACAACAGTGTGTGAGCAGCTGCTCTCTGGACCATCCTTCAGCAGCTGCAAGGACCTCGTGGCTCTTGACTTCTTCATCAAAGCCTGTGAGGAGGACATGTGCCAGTGCAGCAGCAACTCCAGCTCATTCTGCTTGTGTAGCACCATCTCAGAGTTTTCCCGCCAGTGTGTCCATGCTGGTGGGAAACCCGGCAAGTGGAGGAATGACCAGTTTTGCTGTAAGTTTGATCTAGACAGCCTCTGCATGAGTAAAGGATGTAGTAGTGGATAATGAACAGTAACTGAGAGTGAGGACTGGATGTGTAAAATAATCTGACTGTGAGAATTTAGCTGCGTGGATTCTATAATGTTATAATTGGTTATCAAAGATAATAATTGTGCTATTTTTTTTGGCCAAACTATCTTGGTATTTTCAAAGCAAACATCCAGAAAAACACACCGTTTCTATTGGCTTTATTTTATGTAGTTTATCCAGACAGATATACAGTTATGTTTAAAACAATTAAACTGGTGTACTCTGTGTGACAGCTAAAAGATGCCCTTACAAAAACATGGTGCATCAGGAGTGTGGGAACCCATGCATCAACACCTGCTCCACCCCTGACCGAGGCCATGTCTGTGAAAACCACTGCATCGATGGGTGCTTCTGCCCAGCAGGTACATTTAACTTGTAAACACTTTATCTCTTTTAATTCTTAAAACCCTCTTTTCTTTCTTTTAGGAGGCTTTTTGTCTAAAGTCAGTGGTTCTATTTATAACCATGACAACAACAACAAAAAAGATTTGAATGGTTCTTTGCCTGGTTATATCTATGATATGAAGGACCTGTTAATCTTCAGTACTTTGTAGAACCATTTTTTCTTAGACTGCATGTGTATTATTTTGGGAATCAATTTACTTAGTAAAACATTTTGAAACATCTTTTACTGTTTTGATGTGAAACTTTCTCACTTATTAATGTTTAGATCTGTATATGAGCAGCAAATAGAAAATAGCAACAGTCATAAATACAAATTCTAACTCTATTCAAACTAATACATTTATTCAATTTAAATGACCCATTATTGATAGGTTATGTGCTTGATGACCTGACGGGTAAAGGCTGCATTGTGCAGGAACAGTGTTCCTGCATCCACAATGGAAAGATCTATCAGCCTGGACAATCCTTCACCAGCAGCTGTAAAGAATGGTAGGCCAGATGCTTTTCAATGAGTTTCAGCTCATGTAATGTTCAGTGACTTGTTTATCAAAGGAAATACAATTGCAATCATTGCACTGGAGGCACAAGCAAATCTATCTGACATGAATAGGTGTATGACGATTTAGGTACACGGTTAACTCTCATTACTTTGTTAGTGTACCCAACCAAACAAATTCACACCCTTCCGTTTTGTATGTATTTCCCCATTTTAGCACATGCACCTCTAACCAATGGAGCTGCAAAGAGAAAGCATGCCCTGGCACCTGCTCTGTGGAGGGAGGATCTCATATTACCACATTTGATGGAAAGACATACAATTTCCATGGTGACTGTACATATGTCCTTGCTAAGGTCAGTACAACTGATGCATATTTTTTCATATTTCAGGGTGCTGGGAATGAAGCACTCTCTGGCATAAATTCCATTTTGTGGAAATGCCCTATTTAATTCTGGACATTGAACATATATGGCATTTGTCTGATGGCCTTACATGGGAATCATGTTACACAGGTAGGAAAATGTATACTTTAGAGTCTTGCCTAGACACTCTTACTGATGCAAAGTGGGTTACTTTCCTCTCTGAACCCTAGTCTGTCACAGAGAGGATGGTAGCATTACATCACCATCAACTTGAATATTTCTCTACCAGTAATAAAATTCCTTGGTTCTTGACATTGATCCAGAACCCATGACTTTATAGGCTGTAACAAACCTTATGTAACAATTTGCATTTGCATCCATTTTTTCTTTCTTTATTTACAAAAGTTTTTCTTATAAGACAAAGACTCACTTACTGTCTTCCTGCTGATCATACTCTTCACCATCTCAGCCATGAAGTCTTTACCATACTGACAATGTTTCTTTTAGTTTTCTTCTCTTGTTCTTAATGGCTGATAGCACCAATCATTCCTCCCAACTTCTTTACAGAAGATCATTCCATTCTTAACAACCAAAAATACCAAATACAACAAAAATAAAACTCTTAAGGTATTCTTAACATCTTTGGTCAAGAACCAGATTCATTCATCAACATTTCTTGGCCTTGCTAGCATGGCTTGTGGTGTTGGTCAAAGCCTATTCTTGATTTATTCCTTTATATATTACATAAAATGGAATTTTTGATTCTATTTAATACTTATCCAGGTTACATCTGGATATCCAGTTTCTTACAGCAGAGTGTTTTTTTTTTCTCTGCACAAGTTCATATTTCTCTTTGCAAGTTTCAGAAAACTTGCTTTCTTTTAATGTGCTTTTGTTCATTCAGTACAATGTATGTCCTTACACACATCCTTATCAACATTATTGGCTTATTTCCTTGTACATACATGTCATGCATTCCATAATGGCTGTGTGGACTTTGTAAGCCTCAATTTCTTTGCATGATATTGACTTTTATTCAATTTAAAGATTTAGGTTTAGCAGCAGTCTTCTTCTTCTTCTGGCTGCTCCCTTTGGGGTTGCCACAGCAGATCATCTGCCTCCATCTTGCCCTATCTCCTGCCTCCATCTCCAACATTCTTTGTCCGATATATCCACTATTCCTCCTCAACACATGTCCAAACCATCTCAACCTGGCCTCTCTGGCTTTATCGTCAAACTGCTCCACCTTCACTGTCCCTCTGATCTGCTCATTTCTTATCTTGTCCATCCTTGTCACTCCCAACGAAAATCTCAGCATCTTCATCTCCACCACCTCCAGTTCAGCCTCCTGTCTTTTAGACAGAGCCACAGTCTCCAAACCACACATCATAGCAGGTCTCACTACTGTCTTGTAAACCTTCCCTTTCACTCTTGCTGCTGTCCTTCTGTCACACATCAGCCGTGACACCCGTCTCCACCCACTCCATCCTGCCTGTACCCTCTTCTTCACCTCTTTTCTGCACTGTCCACTGCTCTGGATGGTTGACCCAAGATATTTGAAGTCATCCACCTTAACAACCTCTACTCCTTGCATCTTCACCTTTCCACCTGCCTCCCTCTCATTCACACACATGTATTCTGTCTTGTCTCTACTGACCTCCGTTCCTCTCCTCTCCGATGCAAACCACCATCTCTCCAGGTTCTCTTCCACCTGCTTTCTACTGTCAACACAGATTACAATGTCTTCTGCAAACATCATGGACTATGGAGCCTCCTGCCTGACCTCATCTGTCAACCTGTCCATCACCACAGCAAACTAGAAGGGGTTCAAAGCTGATCCCTAATGTAACCCTACCTTCAGCTTGAAACCATTTGTCACTCCAACTGCACACATCACCACTGTCTCACTATCTTCAAATATGTCCTGCACCACCCTCACATACCTTTCAGTAACACCTGACCTCATACAGTACCACAGTTCCGCTCTTGGCACCCTATCATTTGCCTTCTCTAGATCCACAAAGACACAATGTAGCTCCTTCTGACATTCTCTCTACTTCTCTACTAACACTCTCTTGGTTCTATTTCTGGGCATGAAACCAAACTGCTTGTCCATGATCTGAACCTCTCACCTTAGCCTTGCTTCAACAACTCTTTCCCATAACTTCATGGTGTGGCTCATCAACTTTATACCTCTGTGATTACTGCAGCCCTGCACATCACCCTAGTTCTTAAAAATGGGGGCCAGCACACTGCTTCTCCACTCATCAGACATCCTCTCATTCTCAGGATTTTGTTAAATAACCTGATCAAAACGTCCACTGCCATCTCTCCTAAACATCTCCATACCTCCAGAGGTATGTCATCTGGACCAACTGCCTTTCCATTCTTCATCCTTTTAAAAGCTGCCCTCATGTCCATCTTACTAATTCTTCCTCATCCACTATCTCTCCCCTGTTGTCCTCCTTGCTCTCTCTCTCATTTTCTTCATTCATTAGTTCTTCAAAGTACTCCCTCCATCTACTCAACATTCTCTGTTCACTCACTAGTACATTTGCTCTCTATTCTTTATCAGCCTATCCTGCTGTACATCCTTTCCAGTTCTATTTCTCTGTTTGGCCAAATGATACAAGTCCTTTATTCCTTCTTTTCTGTCCAGCCTGTCAAACAACTCATCATAGGCTTGAGCCTTTGCCTTTGCCACCATTCTAGCCTCATAGTATTCCTGCCTACTTCCTTCATCCCTCTGGTTATCCCAAATTTTCTTTGCTGCCTTCTTCTTCTGAATACTCTCCTGGACTTCCTCATTCCACCACCGACTTTCCTTGTCTTCTTTCCTCTGACCAGACCAAACATCCAACACATTCTTCCCAGTTTCTCTCACCACCTTAGCTGTACTTTCCCAGTCCTCAGGTAGCTCCTCACTGTTATAACTTTTCACTGAACTGCCTGCAACCATCCTCCTCCTTCAGCTTCCACCATCTAATCTTTGGCTCTGTCTTCACTCTCTTCCTCTTCTTTGTTTCTCTAACCACCCCATGCTGCCTTCCTGCACTTTCCCCGGCACCATTTTACAATCTCAAATCTCTTTTAGGCGGCATCTCCTGCTAAGGATATAACCCATCTGTGTGCACCTCCCTCCACTCTTGTTTGTCACCCCGAGTTCTTCACTTTCTGAAAATATGTGTTTACCACAGCCATTTCCCTTCTCTTTGGAAAATCTACAACCAACTGACCTTCTGCATTTCTGTTTTTCACACCATACATACCCAGCACCTCTTCATCCCCTCTGTTCCCTTCACCAATATGTCAACTGAAGTCTGCACTAATCACCAATCTCTCTTCTCTAGGGACACCTTCTACAACTTCATCCATCATACTCCAAAATTTCTCTTTCTCCTCTAACTGACAACCAACCTGAGGTGCATATGAACTGACAACATTCAAAATTACACCATCAACTTCCAACTTCATGCTCATGATCCTTTCCGACACGCTCTTTACATCCAGAACACTTTTCACAAACTGTTCCTTTAGGATTATCCCTACTCCATCTCTCTTCCTATCTACACCGTCTATGCCAGTTCCTTCTTTGCATCATGTCTGCAAGCTCTCTGCATTTACCAGTCATTGTCCCTACGTTCAGAGTCCCTACTCTAACCTCCGCACTCCTGCCTTCCCTTCTTTCTTGCTGCCTTCTAACCTGCCTTTCTTTTCTCCTCATTGATGGTCTTGGACCTACAGTAGTCCAATTTCTATCGGCACCCTGCTGGTCAACAGCACCGGAGGCAGTTGTTGTTAACCCGGGCCTCAACTGACCTGGTATGGCAGTCACATTTGTGATGCCCATCATAGTTTAGGCACAACGTTTATGCTGGATGCCCTTCCTGACACAACCCTCACCATTTATCCGGGCTTGGGACCGGCACCAGACATACACAAAAAAGTAAACCCCTAATGGCTGGTTTCAGGTTTATCAACAGTCAATTGTCTTTAATGTCCTTTAAAAATCTCCTGTGTTTACTATTATATTCTTTTTCTTTAAACCCCAATTTTAAAGAATTTGCAAAATTGCAGAAGACGTCATGCATATTTAAACTAATAACATAGTACCATCATTATCTGATGTCTCATTTTGAGCCTTGATAGCATTTATCTTTTAGGGTCTGATGTTTTCATTTACATGCTTTTGCTCTGAGCCTTTTTGAAAAGCTAACAATTATTGAATCTATATTGAAGTTATTTTGTCCTTGGAGCTTAATGAAATTAATATCTGTTTAATTAATATGTAATTAATCTGATTCATTTTGACTTCTGTTTAGTAGATTAATAAACTTTATGGACATTAATCATTACATTCTAATAATAAATAATGAACCTTAAATCTACAGTTCATTCTTCATGTAAGTTTTGTTGTTAATATTGTTTTTTCCAGCAAACCAAAGGCACAGAGTTCACAGTTGTAGGAGACCTGGTGAGATGTGGTCTGACTGATACAGAGACATGTCTGAAGGCAGTCACCCTGGCCTTATCTGGAGAAAGCACTGTAAGGATTTTTTATCCATTAAAAATAATCAATCCACCCAAAAGTCTAGTTATTGCTAGGATCAGTTAAATCATAAGCCTGCAAAATATAACCAGGGAACTGTGCAAGCATGGTTAAAAGGCAGTTCTGCTCTCACGTTAATGAACGCATACTGTACATTAGGAAGCAGTCAGAAGAAACATAGCACTTTAGTGCAGATTCATGATGAATGTTTGCCTTACCTCATAGGTGTTCAGCATCCAGCCTGATGGAAAGGTCTTTATCAACAGAATCTTCTCTCAGCTTCCTCTCTCTACAGGTGAGGTCAGAATGCATAACTGCTCTGCTGTAAATTACAGGTGCCCAAGCCTGTTGGAGCTCATTCAGAGAAAACAATAGATGCCCATGTTCTCATGTTAAAACCTTGTTTTTTTATGCTCTTTGCAGCGGGTGTGAATATTTTCAGACCAACCACATTTTACATCATTATCCAGACTTCTTTTGGACTTCAAATGGAGATCCAGCTTGTGCCAATTATGCAGGTCTACATAACAGTGGATGCGATTCACAAGCAGAACCTAGTTGGTGAGTTAAACAGTTCACTGTTCATTTATTATATTAATATTATGTATTACTGTATGTATTTGTCATAATTGTCATATGTAAGTGACTGAATGCACTTAATGGGTGAGGAGAATTTCACTGATTGTCCTACTCCGGGTCTTTAGGCCTGTGTGGAAACTTCAATGACATGCAGAGTGATGATTTCACCACTATGAGTGGGGCCCTTGAGGGTACTGGAGTAGGATTTGCCAACAGCTGGAGAACCAGAGCTTGCTGCCCTGAAGTGAAGAACAGCTTTGAGAACCCATGCAGTCTCAGCCTGGAAAACGGTACACTTCAATTTATCTCTTTCAAGCACTTGCACACTCATTAACCAAGTTTCACTGTGTGCTTATTATGAGCCTGTATGAATCTTTTCATTTCTTTTTGTGATTACAGAGAAATACGCTCAGAACTGGTGCTCACTGCTGACAGACCCTAACAGTGTGTTTGCTCCATGTCACAGTGAAATCAGCCCTGATATCTACCAGACGGTAACACAGAAATACAACCATTACCTTTAAAAACATTTTACCATTAACTTGTTGTGTCACTATTTTGTTACCATAATATTGAAATATTTACACCATTGTCTAACTGCCATTACCTTTTACCTTACAAATATCACCTTTTAGTCCATTAACGTACTACTTTTATTTCATTTAATCATTTTACTATTAGCTTAATACTACCATTTAAGTTTTACTATGTGTACCATTAGTATACTCTTAATAGCGTTTTATCAGTTTTACAATTATTGCTTATTATTAACTTTCTTTTTAGACAACATTTAATAGTTTTCTGTTATGAGGCATAGGGAATAAAAGTTTCCATCAAACCATATTGTTTTTGTATTAATTGAACAGAACTGCATGTATGACACCTGTAACTGTGAGAAGAGTGAGAGCTGCATGTGTGCAGCACTTTCATCATATGTGCATGCTTGTGCTGCTAAAGGCATCTATCTCAACAACTGGAGGAGTGAAGTCTGCAGTGAGTGATTCAATCAGATTGTCATTGTTTCAGTATGGTAGATCAAATAATAGTGTTCATTTCTGCCTGAAAAGCTGGCACCACTATAGTCACTTACCTTTAATCTAGTGTTATTTTAAACTGAGTGCAAACTAATTATACTTGGACATAAATGATGAACAAAAACAAAACACATTACAACTGAATTGTCTTTTAATCAGAATTATATCTGTTCACAGCAAAATACACCACCTGCCCGAGCACCATGGTCTACTCCTATGATGTTCAGAACAGTACCCAGTCTTGCCGCTGCCACAGTGACCCAGACTTCACCTGCGCCGTCACCTTTGAACCAGTGGATGGATGCGTTTGTTCTTCAGGAATGTATCTTGATGAAGGAGGAAAGTGTGTCCCACCCAGTAAATGTTCTTGCTACTATAAAGGATCAGTGATTCCTCCTGGAGAGGTCATCAACAGAGATGGTTCAATGTGGTAGGTCTTCTGTATAAAACAAAGGTTTGGGTTTCTCATTGCAGAGTAGCAACACAACCTTCATTAAGGATTCATGAAATTCTGTTTCAGCACCTGTAAAAACGGCCAATTGAGTTGCATCGGACATTCTACAGACCAACCCTGTAAGTTGTCCCTTTGTTCATTTTTCACATTGAATCAGTCGTCAGGATAAATATTGTGAATTTAGTTTCATCTAGTGTTTTTAAAAAGATGGCCATTTGAGTCCATTGAATCAAGAGTGTAAAAAATTACAGATGTGTTGACTTCATTTGTAGAAAATGGCAATATATTTTGAGCAGGTTATAAGGCTCCCACAAGTATAAATTTAGACTTGTGTATATAATGTACAAAGAAATGGGTGAAAGCCACAATGGAGAAGATCATGATGGATAAAAAGTCTGTGTATGGTGAAGTAGATGAAAGATAATGCAAACAATGTATGGCATATTAAGCAATTACAACAATTAAGGACATACATTATATGTGTCCAGGAAAGGAAGAAGTTTATGTAAACACAGTTTGCAAAGAAGTAGATGTACTATCATAATCTACAGTAGGCTTTTGTCTTGGCGGGCATAAAATCAGTTTGGTGCATATCCATCTAATATATTAAATATTCAAAATATTAAGTATAGAAAATGTAATATAATAGTGTATATGTAGTGTAAGAAAATAGTGTATATGTGTGAATAAAGATGGTCTCACAACTACACTGCCTTCTAATTAAAGACTAAATGTTCACATTTATAGAGATATGGTGTCAGAAACCACCTAAGAAAGTTGTGTTACAAATGTTGCAAATTACTCAACACCACCACACGACCTGTAGGTGACATCATGATAACTGGTGTAATGCGCATAAGTTTCCATTACTTTAGCAAACTTAGCCTCAAAGTTCCAGTGTAAAATGAAAGACACAAAATATGTGAAACTTGTGTGTGTACCAGAGCAGTTCTGAGACACTGAAAATATTTTGTTATCCTCTTACCCTCAGCTTGCTCCTCTCCAATGGTGTTCTTCAACTGCTCCAGTACTGCCCCAGGGTCTACAGGTTCTGAGTGTCAGAAGAGCTGCAACAATCTAGATATGGCCTGTGTGAGTTATGCCCTGAGCAAAGATAGCATTTTATATATGATGTGATACTAGTACTACTACTTGATTTTTATATGAATCATATTCAGTATGAATCTAACCTCTCCATAACAGATCAGTACAGAGTGTATCTCAGGCTGTGTGTGCCCGTCGGGTCTTGTGTACGATGGGAGAGGGGATTGCATTAACGAAGAACTGTGCCCTTGCGTACACAATGGTGTTCTTCACCAACCTGGAGAGTCAATCAAAGTTGACTGCAATACATGGTAAACACATCTTACTTGTCTTAGGTTATTTCTCCTAATGTCAGTTCTGAACACAAGGGGCTCACATTGCTTTGATTTTAAAGAGTTTTCAGTGCTGTTATTTTTGTCAATAAAGAAACCCTTTCTTAGGTATTTATTATTAGTAATACTTACATTTAATGTCTTACAGCTGTAGAAAGCCCGCTGTCTACTTCATAGTACATGTTAATGGACCATTTATATATAAAACTGCAAGTTAGGCATTATGTCTTGCACCACTTTGCTCCTTTACAATCTTGTATTTGTTCAAACGTAGAAAAAATTCTGTAGCTATTAAAACTCAAAAATCAAATGGAAAGATTTGGAAATGGAAATCCTTCATTCAGTGGAAATCAGTGCAAAACAAGATCATTCCAATTTGGAGCATTTCTATTGGTGCATTTTTCATGAGCTATTTAAAATGTATAACTCAAATTATGTGGAAAAAAATTAAAATGACTAACACATTAAAATACAAGATTTTTGTCCCATATCCAACATAATGGTTTCTATGAAACCCTGTTTAATTTCTATTAAGTTGTATCATTGATCCCCCCCCCCCTTCTGGTCTCCTTTGAATACAGCAAATGCAAGGACAGGAAATGGCAGTGCACCTCAAAGCTGTGCTATGGAACCTGCACAGCTTATGGTGATGGACATTACATCACATTTGATGGGAAAAGATACACCTTTGATGGAGATTGTGAATACACCCTTGTCAGAGTAAGTGAAAGAAAGGTCTATATAACAGAGTAAATATAGTAATAAATCCAAATAAATGTAAAGTCAGTGGTCAGTGAGAGTGTGTACCTGTACTCTATATAACATTTTAATAAACCCAAATAAACATTGAAGTGTGCAAAACAGACAGATAAAAAGAAGCTGAATTTAAAAACTGGAATTGAAGTGTATTGTTTGTTGAGTGTAATAAATGTTTTTTTTGTGTGATTGGCTTACAGGATTACTGTGGTCACACCAATGCCAGCGCTACCTTCAGAGTCATCACTGAAAACATTCCCTGTGGAACAACTGGCACAACATGTTCCAAGGCTATCAAGCTCTTCCTTGGGGTGAGACCTTGGTTGGCGTCACTGTACTTCAAATTAAGCTGTAAAATCATTGTTGGGACTAATAACACACTTAAAATTATGTTTATTTTTCTTTCTTTTAGAGGAATGAGCTCATACTAACAGATGGTAACTATCAAGTTGTCCAGAGAGATCAGGGAGAAGAAATTCCCTACCAGATTCGGTTAATGGGAATCTATTTGGTGATAGAGACAAACAATGGTTTAATTCTTATGTGGGACCGAAAGACAAGCATATTCATCAAGCTTAGTCCAGAATACAAGGTGAGAAAGACACAAATAACTTTAGGTGCAGCTGTATGCTGATATAACAGAACTGACCATGGTTAGTTGTCCAGTAATGTGTTAGAAGCACACGTCCAGCACTGGCATTGTGTTATGCGGAAAGTAGACTCTTCTGCATGTCCAGATGTGTCTGCTTTCTGAGCTGTGCAGCTAATTCTGATCTCTTGTAACAGGGTGCTGTCTGTGGCCTCTGTGGAAACTATGATGGCAATGCAAAGAATGACTTCACCTTGAGGAATCTAGGAGTGGTGAACAATGCCTTGGACTTTGGAAACAGTTGGAAGGATTCCTCCAGCTGTCCGAGTGCTGAAAGCATCCAGAATCCCTGTTCCTTTAACCCCTACAGACAGGCCTGGGCTCAGAAACAGTGCAGCATCATCAAGAGTGATGTTTTTAAAGCCTGTCACTCACAAGTAAGATTTAAACTGCAGAACTTGTTACTTCAATCAGTTTTCTGTTCTTTAGGCCATTTTGATGGTATGTTTTTCTCATCAAGGTGGATCCTACTCCATATTATGATGCTTGTGTGTGGGATTCATGTGCTTGTGATACTGGTGGAGACTGTGAGTGTTTTTGCACCGCTGTTGCAGCCTATGCAGAAGCCTGTAATGAAGGTGGAGATTGTATTGCGTGGAGAACTCCTAATACTTGCCGTGAGTCATTTACTTGATTTGAGTATTGCTGAAAATGGGTGTGATTCACTCTGATTTCTTGAGAAGGAACAGTTTCACAGGCTCATGTCTTTACTGATTCCAGCATTGACACAAAACATACTGACTAGTTCAGACTACCTGCTGTATATGTATTTTAAAAGAGCAAGAAAGCAACCAGACAGTATACTAAAAGTTTTAACTAAAAAACACCATATACATAACTATTGTTCCTGCTGCATACCGCTTTAGGTTTCTTTTTGTTTTTAACTAAATGGCTTCAGCTACTCCATTACATCATACCTGCCAATGTACCAAGTTTTATATATATCCTTGTTCTTCTTGCAGCACTCTTCTGTGATTACTACAACCCTCCTGATGAGTGTGAATGGCACTACAAACCTTGTGGCTCCCCATGTATGAAGACCTGCAGGAACCCCTCCGGGACATGTTCCAATCAGATTCCTCCACTGGAAGGTTTACTGGCCTTATATAAGCACTTAAACAGAAATTAAATTATTTTGTTGAATTTTAGTTAGTACACTATATGTCCAAATTTTTGTGGGCTTCCCTTTTAATGAATATATTATGCTACTCTAATCTGCACCCATTGCTAGCACAGATGTGCAAATACACACACACAGCTTGTCTAGTCCATGCAGAGAAAAATATCTCTATTCGACAGTGTAGGACTCTGGAGCAGATTAATATAAACATATTGCCAGGTGTGGGCTAGAGGACTATACAAGTATTTGAGCTGCGGAGCAGTGGAACTGTGTTCTCTGGAATGATGGAGCTTCATCCACTACTTTTGGGGAGATGTTGATCATCCAACATCCTGACCTCACTAATGCTCTTGTCACTGAATGCAAGCAAATCCTCACAGCAATGTTCTTCCATGGACAGCACTCCAGCAAAAGCAAACTTCCTCTAATTTCAGAATAAAAACAATAAATGAGCAGGTGTCCCAATAGTGTCCAGTATATTTAAAGTTATAGCATTCAGTTTAAAGGGTGGCATGGTGGTGCAGTGGACAGCACTGTTGCCTCACAGCAAAAAGGACCTGGGTTTGATCCCCGGGTGGGGCGACCTGGGAAGTTTCTGTGTGGAGTTTGTATGTTCTCCCCGTGTTCACGTGGGTTTCCTCCGGGTACTCTGGTTTCCCCCACAGTCCAAAGACATGGGTGAATTGGTGACTCTAAAGTGGCCCTTAGTGTGTGGATGTGTGTGTGCATGGATTAGCACCCTGTCTAGGGTTGTTTCCCACCCTTGCGCTCAGAGTTGCCAGCAGGGCACCGGCTCACCTGTGACCCTATTCAGGAATAAGCGGGTCAGAAAATTAATGAATGGCATCAATATCTAATTTATTATGCTTAAATCTACACTGTAAAATATCACATCCATGCAAATGATGAACAGTACTGCAATTCTTTATCAGTGTGTGCACTTTTAGTTGCTGTAAATAACAATCATCAGATAACACAATTATCAATCAGTGGCTTGGAAAATGAAATTGTATAATATGGTAATATTATAATGGTATAATATGGTAATATAGCAATGGTAATAATCATAATATTAATCTCTTTAGGCTGTTATCCAAAATGTCCTGCTGACCAGCCATTTTTTGATGAGGATATGATGAAATGTGTTGGCAACTGTGGCTGCTACACCAAAGAAGGGAAGCATTACAGTGAAGGAGAGAAAGTTCCCTCCACAGAAAACTGTCAGACATGGTATGCTTGCACTTGTTTATCATCAATGACTTGTTTACATTTAATGAGCATATTAAAACTAACATTTTATGTCTATTTTTATGAAGTTATTGCCATTCTATGAAAATTGAATGCAAAAAGGAACAAACAGGTAAGAAGCTATGCTCTGTAAAACTAATTTCTATTTTCAACCTAAACATATCTTAAGACTTAAAATCATTCAATGAGTGGAAGAGCTAACTTTCATGTTTCTGATTTTACAGCCTGTTTCTGCTCATATGATGGGAAAAAATATCCATTTGGAAGCATTATCTACAATACTACTGATAAGCATGGCTACTGTATGACAGCTAAATGTGGAGATGATGGAAACATTGACAGGAAAATGTACCCTTGTCCAACACCAGCTCCAACCACAACAAAATCCATTCCAACAACTGCATTTAACTTCTCCACAACAGCACCAGGTAGGTGGCATTCTTTAACACATTCTTCTTCTTCTTCTTCTTCTTCTTCTTCTTCTTCTTCTTCTTCTTCTTCTTCTGCTCCCTTTAGGGGTTGCCACAGCGGATCATCTGCCTCCATCTTACCCTATCCCCTGCCTTCTCTAAGAGGTCTTTCTCTTCTTCTTCTACCCGGCAGCTCCATCTCCAACATTCTTTGTCTGATATATCCACTATTCCTCCTCAACACATGTCCAAACCATCTCAACCTGGCCTCTCTGGCTTTATCGCCAAACTGCTCCACCTTCACTGTCCCTCTAATCTGCTCATTTCTAATCTTGTCCATCCTTGTCACTCCCAACGAAAATCTCAGCATCTTCATCTCTGCCACCTCCAGCTCAGCCTCCTGTCTTTTAGACAGAGCCACAGTCTCCAAACCACACATCATAGCAGGTCTCACTACTGTTTTGTAAACCTTCCCTTTCACTCTTGCTGCTCTCCTTCTGTCACACATCAGCCGTGACACCCGTCTCCACCCACTCCATCCTGCCTGCACCCTCTTCTTCACCTCTTTTCTGTACTGTCCATTGCTCTGGATGGTTGACCCAAGATATTTGAAGTCCTCCACCTTTACAACCTCTACTCCTTGCATCTTCACGTTTCCACCTGCCTCCCTCTCATTCACACACATGTATTTAACACAGTGGTCCCCAAACCCCGGGGATTGGTAATGGCCTGCTTTTCATTTGCACTAGAGTGCTTAGTCTAATCTACACCCTGCTGTAAATATTTGATCAAAATATCCCAATAACCAAACATGTAATGATAATTAACCAGCCAAAATGATCTGGTAAAATTTACAATTCAGGGTGACAACAATTGCACCTGTATTGTGGAATATTATGATTATCATTGTATTTGGAATATAATATCCAAGCAAAGAAAATATGGATACTGTTAAAATCCAAGTTGGAGAATATTAGACAAGATGAAGTATTTTTTTTTTATTTTAGTCCTTTAGGCTTTGTTTGTTAACAAAAGTAATTGAGAACTGTTTTATATGAATGGAAACAACACTATACATTCTGATTACTGTGAGAATTTGTTTTTCAGTTTCAACTGTGCAGCCTAGTACTCACACAACACCAGTGTCAACAACTACGTGTCAGCAATCATGTTCATGGTCACAATGGTTTGATTCAACATTCCCTACCCCTGGTCCCAGTGGGGGTGACTCTGAAACATACAACAATATCAGAGCAGCTGGCTATAAGATCTGCGAAAAACCAAGCAGAATTCAGTGTCGTGCTGAAAAGTATCCAAATAAAAGCTTAAGTGAAGTTGGGCAGGTTGTGGAATGCAATGTAAAAGAGGGCTTGATATGCAAAAACAGTGAACAATCAGGTCCATTTCCATTATGTTTAAACTACCAAGTACGAGTTTACTGCTGTGATAATGAGCACTGCCCAATAACTCCACCACAAACAACTCTGCCACAACCAACCAAAATGACTACCACAACAAAAACAACTCAGCACCTTTGTGAAGTCTGTTCTTGGACCCCATGGATGAACGTTGATTATCCAGAATATGGACCAAATGGAGGTGACAATGAAACGATTAAAAATATTATTAAATCTGGACGATATAAAGTATGTGAACACCCAGTTGATGTCAAATGTCAAGCAACCCGCTACCCAGGTGTTCCATTATCAGAGTTGGACCAAAATGTTACCTGCAATGACTCAGGCTTACTTTGTGAGAACAAATACCAAACACTGATATGCCTTGACTATGAGGTACAAGCAAAATGTTGTAAGACCACCGAATGTCAAACTCCAACTCCAACCTCAACACCTATGACAACAACACCAACAACAGCATCCACAATGACAACCCCAAAACCTATTCCAGCAACAAAAAGCACACCTACATCTACAACAACCTGTAAACTCTGCAGCTGGTCACAATGGATGCACTTTGGTTCTCCTACAACAGGTCCAGATGGTGGTCAAATTGTACCAATGAAAAAGATAGTTGATACTTACTCTGGTATTTGCCCCACTGTAAACGAAACAGAATGCAGAGCAAAACTCTATCCTAAAATGCCACTTTCATATCTGGGACAAGAAGTGACCTGCAATGACAAAGAAGGATTGATCTGTTTAAACAAAAATCAGGGTCTCCAGCAGCAATGTCTTGAATACGAGATTAGAGTGTACTGTTGTGAAATACCTTGCGCTGAATCTCCAACAACAAAAATACCTCCTGTGAGTTCAACAACTCCATCAACAACAACCCCTAGTACAACAACAACTTCAGTTACAACAACCACATTGCCACTAACAACAACAACTCCAACAACTACAACACCAACACCAACAACTCCAACAACTACAACACCAACAACAACACCTACAACAACACCTACAACAACAACCACACCACTTCCTCCAACATGTGAACCTTGCTATTGGTCAGATTGGATGGACTTTGGTCCTCCTACAACAGGTCCTAACGGTGGTGAAATTGTACCAATACAAAGGATATCTCACACTCATCCGAGCATCTGTAGCAGGCCAAGCGAAGTTGAGTGCAGAGCCAAACTCTACCCTGGACTTCCACTTAAAGATTTAGGTCAAAAAGTGACCTGTGATGCTGAAGCTGGACTGATCTGTTTGAACCAAAACCAGGGTGTCCAGCAGCAATGCTTTGATTATGAGATTAGAGTGTACTGTTGTGACAGATCAGAGCACTGCACATCACCAGTAACAACAACAACTCCAACAACCTCTCCTCTGAATGTGAGATCTGAATCCACAAGTAGGCCTTCCACAGGGAAACAGAAATGTGTCTGTATTCATGATGGAAAAACATTCCTTGAAGGTAATTTTTCAAATTTCTTTGTCATATTTTCATTATTTCATCTCACAAATTTATTTGTATATAACATTTTCAACTTGCACAGTTTATTTGTTAGAAAGTTAACAGCATTATTGAATATGTTTTTGCCCTTTTTACATATTTGCTAGGTTCTCAAATATACAACGTGAGTGATGGTGATGGATGGTGTTATATTATGAAATGCGTTCACACAGAACATGCTAAGTGTACTGCTGTTGGACATTTGCAACAATGTGGTGTAACTACACCTATGCCTTTACGTAATACAACTACATCTTTACCTACGACACCTGCACGTCACGACTGTGATAATCACCAGCCACCTCTAAAGGTAACAATCCTCTAGTAATGATGGGCCCACTGTTCAATTACACATCTTCAGGCTTAAAGGTTTCTGTTTACTGTCAGAGGATTTTTAGGTTCATGTTTAGTGGAAATTGTTTCCTTCACACTTTTTTTTCAACACAAATTCAAACATAAAAGTACAATGCATGTATGCTTTAAAGAATTTTTTTTAAAAAATTTTGGTCTAATTGTTGATTTCATGTCTCAAATACAAGTACATCCTTTCAAGCTGCTATGTATTAATGTTAATATTCAAAACATATTGCTCCGTGATATGTCCTCCTATTGTTTTATAAATATTACACTGTGCAAAATTCTCAAGAGCTCCTGAAAATGGTCTAAAAGCATTTCTAACATTTTTGTTGTTTAAACTTTTTATTGTTATGTTTTACTGTGATTTTGCTCTCATTTAAACCAAAGGATAATCTTCCATAAAAAATAAAACAATGAATGATTCACAACTTCAAATTTCACATTTATTTTCAATCTGCCACAGCTAATGGCCATATTTTGCCATATTTGCTCAAAAACAGTTAAAATGTCTTCCACACCTTCATGGTGCTTTAAAGTACAGTTTTATTGTGCCAAAAATAAAAAGTTTATTTACGCATCTCTTACATTTTCTTTTAATAAGTTGTGTGCAATATATCTTTTGTCTTGCATTTTATATTAATTCTATTTAAGAAACATTTTCCACACTTTTTGGTTTAATTTTATTTCTAAGTGCTAAGTCATTTTTTCAAACCAAGTTTAATTCTGCCTTTTTTGTACAGAATGGTGAAAGTATTCCAGATGGAAAATGCTCCAATATCACCTGTATCAATGGAAAAATCCTACATGAGCATATGCAATGTGAGCCTGCTACTTTGCCTGTGTGTGTGAACAAGCATTCACCAGTGAAAGTGACTGATGATACTGGGTGCTGTTCTACATATGACTGTCAGTGTGAGTACACTAGATTACTTTACCAGGTCTCTTCTGTCTAGTGCAATCCTTCAAAGGATATTAGAGTATATTCTTTAGCTCCACTGTGTGGAAACTTTAACTGTTGTGTGTACTTCAGGTATCTGCAGTGGCTTTGGAGACCCACATTACATCACTTTTGATGGAACATACTATCCATTCCAAGGAAACTGCTCCTATATCCTAGTCAAAGAGATACATGCAAAATACAACTTCAGTGTCATCATTGAGAATGTCTACTGTGATGCTCTAGATGGCCTCTCCTGTCCTAAATCACTGACAGTGCACTACAAATCCTTTGAAATTTTCATGTCACAGAACATTTCTAATGGAATTGTCATGAACCTGGTAAGTAATTCCGATGTTTCTGCAGTTTGTTAATCTATAAATCTATATAATCTATATAATCTTTAAAATACCCAAATGCACAGCATTCACTCCTTATAGTCCATTTATTAACCCAAACCTGCAAAAATAGCCTGTTTCGATATCCCCAGTCTGCCACAGTTTGGCTCCACTCACTAAATTATCTTACATGTATCTTAATAGAAACATTATTTTAAAACTTCAAGGAAATTGACAGGATCAACCAAGTTATCATCATTTTTGGAACACAAAGTCACACCAGTATAGTAGGTGGACCACATGGTATAAACATTATGTCGAAGAAACATGTAGGATATGTGACCTTTAAAAAAGATTTTGTATGTACAAATATATGTAATATTTTTCTCCTCATACCAAATTCAAAAATAAATTTTGCTAGTAATTCTGTAACACGATGAATTACTATTCTTGGTCCACATGTCACACATTCACATGACCTATGCACTTCACCACACCTGAAAAGTAAGAGAGAATCACTTCAAGATGTGTTTTAAAGACTGAATTTCAGGCACATTAAGATACAAAACAATAACTGAAAATATTACTGCATGATCAGTGTATTTGTACACAGAATGCTTCAGTGAACAGCTATGCACCATGGGTATCACTGGGAAAAGTAACCTCTGCCCTCTCCTCATTATAGATTTATGTCAACAAGAAGCAAGTGACACTGCCATTTGAGAACAGTGATTTCCGAATAACAAACAATGGCATTGAATCACTGGTTGTGATTCCAGCCATCAGCGCACAGGTCACTTTCACTGGAATGATGTTTTTCATCAGCCTGCCCTGGCAGAAGTTCCACAGTAACACTGAAGGACAGTGTGGTAAGTTATGAAATTCTTATTGAAATTGTGGTAAATAGATTGAAGATGCTTCAGGTAGTGGTGTAGGTGTCTTGGTTTGTCATTGGAAGGTTAATGAAAAACATATCATGCCACACCCTTTCAGCCCTCAGCCCTCACTGTGAGGGCAGAATCACACCTTGTGTTCTCAGCTTTATAAGTCAGGAATACCTCGACACCGGCACATATCACAAACCACAGAACCTACTTTCTTTAGTGACTATAATAGTGACTTTGTTGTTGTGCAGTGAAGCATCTGCAAGTAATTCATTGTGGAAAATCATACTTTAATTAAATTTATAACTTTTTTAGAAGCTCCTGTTGTTAAAACCAATATAATAAAGCAGTTTTTATTCCATGAGACGTTGGTCATATTGGCCTTGAACAAATAATATCAGGTTCTGGGCTGCTGTGAAAAGCAGTTTTAGAGATTGGCATTGATGAAAGTGGCAAAATCTTCCAAAACAAATTAAGACCGCCTGAATTTTTTCATACATTTTGTCACAGTAATAAACCATATTATAAAATATCATATATATATTTTTTATTCTCAATAAAATCTGCAACATTTTTGTTTAGAAATCTTTTTTCAGTTTCAAATCTCCACATTAAAAAATAAGAAAAAAAAACAAAAGGTTTGGCAATTTTTCATAATTTAATTACTTTCATCAAGATAGTAAACTTCTGATAGTATGGACACATCAAGTAATTAAATTTTTAAGAAGCCAAAGGCCTTCAATAAAGATATCATGATATGCCATGTGACTATCTCATGTAATTACTGTGGGCTCCAATTTCTACTGGGCTCTAAGGGTTAATGAAAAACATATGCTACAGTGATAGTATAGTGTGATACATGAGTTCTAATTTTTTTAGTTTAATTTTAGTGTTGACCTACAAGGCTGTACATAATGAGGCTTTTATGTCCATTTAACAATGTAAGATCTCTGAGGTCCTCCAACTATGGGCTACTGACTGTTCTGTGAACTAAACTAAGGCTGAAGGCTGACAAGGATTTTGCATCATATGCTCCCAAACTGTGGAAACGTTTTAAGAAATGTTTAAAGACACTACTTGCTTTTAGTAGTATGAACCTTGAAAATTGTGTGATTATTTTGATACCTTGACTCTTTTGGGTTTTGGATTATTTATTTTTACACATTCATCTATTTTATTTTTTTGTCTGTAAAGCAATATGTGAGCTGCTCTGGAAAAGTTCTTACTTACTTTTACACTATTGTAATTTTGTAGTGTATATATAATTAGCAAAATTTCAACAAAAGCACGAGTTTTGATGTACTATGTGGTGTTTAAAATGTTTTTGTTGTTTAATGGTTGAAAATGTCTTATGTGTTTGTAATAACCATTGTCCAAAGAATATATTTACTGTGACTGAGATTAAATCTCTTCGTTTGAGTGGATAGTTTGTAGATAGTACATGTTGGTTTGATTTGTTGAAATATCCTTGTTTTAAAAATTTAACACAGGAACCTGTGATAATAACCGCACTGATGACTGTCGCCTGCCAAATGGCACCATTCTAACATCATGTGAAAAAATGGCACACTACTGGCATGTTCAAACTAATGACAGCTTCTGCCCACCACCTCCAAAACCAGAACGACCAAACAAGTGTCCCGATTATAAAGTCTGTGAACTTCTTAGTAGCAAGTAAGTGCCTGGTTCCTCCCAAGGTTTCTTCCTCCAGCTGAGGGAGTTTTTCCTTGCCACTGTCGCCATGTGGCTTGCTCACTAGGGGATCTGTCATTTATACTTTGTTTCTGTTTTAACCTTTCTTATTTATTTATTTATTTATTTATTTATTTAATTTCTGTGAAGCTGCTCTGTGACAACTTCAGTTGTGAAGAGCGCTATAAAAATAAATTTTGATTTGATTTGATTTGAGTTGAAGTAAGTACTCCTGTCCAAATAGAGTATTTTAAGATGATCAGTTTTATCCAGTGGGTTGTTTTGTACAACAGAGCTATATTGTATATTTATTGTTTAAAACATTGAGGATTTATGTTGCTTTGTGTTAATTTGAACTTTTCAACAGGGTCTTTGAGAAATGCCACAAACTTGTCCCTTATGAACCTTATATGTTGGCCTGCAACTATGACATATGCCACATGAACCGAACTTCATTTGGCTGCACCAGTCTCCAGATGTATGCAGAGGAGTGTGCAATGGCCGGAACCTGCATTGACTGGAGAGAAGCAACAAATGGAGTGTGTGGTAAGTGCACTAATGCTGCAGCATAGGACTGTTCATTTCTGAAATTTACTTTTCCATATCTTACTCACACACAGAATTCAAGTGTCAAGCCCCCAAAGTATACAAAGCTTGTGGTCCTCAAATTGAAAAAACTTGTGATGCAAGGTACTGTTAATTGTAACACAATTACTCACTTACAACAGAAACTAGTCTTAGAGAAGAGCATCACAGTGATGTTTTGTCACCTGTCATTTCAGATTTAACCTGAAATTTTTAAGTGAGCCAAGTGAGTTCAATGCTTTGGAAGGTATGCACTGGGAGGGTTGCTACTGTCCAGCTGGCACAGCGCTGTTGAACCCATTCATAGATGTCTGTGTTAATGACAGCTGTGGTAAGTATTAATATATTACTTGTGATATATATATATATATAAATATATGATAAATATTATTGTGTTATTGGTCCAAACATCATTCCAGATATGTGTTAGTTCTAGATGTTTCTATGGGTCTTGTACCTTAATTTTAATTAGTGTCAGGACCATGCTGAACTAAACTGTATTTTTCCTGTAATTCATCAGCATTTTGCATTTTGCCAAATGGACAGTGGAAACTGGTAAGGCAGACACTTCAACAAAGTGACAATTTTAAGAACAAATGTGATCAGTGTTTTTCAAAAGCACAACACAACATTATGTTTACCTGTTTCCTTTAAGGCTGGGGATGTATGGACACTAGATCATGGCTGTAAGATATGCACTTGTGTGCCAGAGACTCTGAATGTGCTGTGTGAGGAGACTTTATGTCCTACACCAGAGCCAGTTTACTGTGATCCTAAGGAAGGTCTGAAGGAGATCACAGAGACAGTGGGTTGCTGCCACAACACTACATGCGGTCAGTGGTGCAAGCTGCTTGGTTTACACATTTACAAAACAGCAAAAATGTGCTCCATTTTCAAAAACAGCTTTTCATTGCCTGTTGTGATTATGCTGACGGCACTTCATATTAACTCTGTCTCACAAACACCTTGTATCTTTATTGTATCTCAGTTTTTCACATTTTCCCAGAATTTCATGATGAGAAATGTCCTAAACAATTTTCCATTGACATGCACTGAAAGTTGAGGAAGTTTGTCTATCTTTCTGTAAGGCTGACATTTTGAAGATACAAGGTTTTTGCGTACCAGCAACAATATATTTACAGACTCCACAGAAAATCATGTACTTGCTTTTATTGACATGGAATATCTTTCCACAGTGTGTAACAGCAGTCTTTGTCAAAATAAGAAGCTCAGTTGTCCTGCTGGATATAATCCAGAGGTTGTAATGGAAACTTGCTGTCCAAAATACAGATGTGGTGAGTGTAAATTAGTGTGTGTACGTAAATGCATCTTTTTAATGCAAATATGTTTAATTTTTTTGGTGAAAATCTGTTACCACTTTTTTTTTTGCTTATTTACAGTACCTAATACCAATGTCTGCTTGTTCAATAACACGGAGTATCAGGTAAGATCAAGAACAGTAACTAGTGGTATTTGTGACAGCCCAAAGTCATTTTATATATATACATATATATATATGGTTTAATGGAAGCGTTGCTAGTTACAAGTGTTGCTCTGTTTCATTACAGCCTGGCACTGCTGTACCAATGAAGAAATGTGAGCAGTGTGTGTGTACTGACAAAATGGATCCACAAAGTTTTTGGCATGCAATTGAGTGTCAACATATTCCATGTGACATTTTCTGCCCACTCGTAAGTGAAACACAGCCTATGTTCCTCCAAATCTATGGCAGACTTTCCTTGCCTCTGTTGCCTTTTCTGTTGCTCATCAGAGGTTTTATGTTTTATGCTTTATGTGTTATATGTTTATGCACTTATTAAGCTGCTTTGCAAAAATATCAGTTTTAGAAATTTGATTTAAATTAAGTGAAACTTATGCTGATAGAGATTTATTAGTAATTAGTAATTTATTAGACAGTTCAGGGCTAATAAATCCATTAATCTAACCATTAATTTTAATCTAGTCTACACAGTGCTTCACGTTTTGCACATTTTGTGTTACAGCTTTATTTCAAAATTGATTGTTTGGTCTCCTCAAACTCTACATATAATACATCACAATGACAATGTGAGAAATGTTTGTTTGAAGCAAATTTATTTAAAAAAAAATAATATTCCTCAATATTCACAGCCTTTGCTCAATACTTTGTTTAAGCATATTTGATGGCAGTTTGATGCTTAAAGCTTGGCTGTTTTTGCTCAAGCTTCATCAGATTGGATGGGGAGCATCTTTGTACAGCCATTTTTAGATATCTCCAGTCGGGTTCAGCTGTAGCTCTAGCTAGAACACTCAAGGACATTCACAGAGTTGTCCTGAAGACACTCCTTTGTTAACTAAATAAACCTTCTGAGGTCCAGAGCTCTGGAGCAGGTTATTATCACAGATGACTCTGTACATCACTGTAGTCATCTTTCTTTGACTCTGAGTAGTCTCCCAGTTCCTGCTGCAGAAAAACATCCCCACACCCTGATGCTGCCACCACCATGCTTCACTATAGGAATGGTGTTGACTACATGATGAGCAGTGCCTGGTTTCCTCCAGATATGATGCTTGACATTCAGTCCAAAAAGTTTATTCTTTTTGTTTCTCCTGGTCTGTGAGTCACTCTGGTGCCATTTGGCAAACTCCAGATTTGGCTTTTACTGAGTAGTGGTTTCTGGCTGGCCATTCTACCATAAAGGCCTGATTAGTGGAGTGCTGCAGAAATTGTTGCCTTTCTGGAAGTTTCACCTCTCTCCACAGAGCAATGTTGGAGCTCTGTCAGAGTGACCATTGGGTTCTTGGTCACCTCCCTGACTAAGGACCTTCTACCATAATCACTCAGTTTGGCCAGGCAGCCAGCTCTATGAAGAGTCCTGGTGGATCCAAACTTCTTCCATTTAAGGATGATGGAGGTCAATGTACTGAATGGGACCTTCAATGCAGCATAATTTCTTCTGTACCCTTACCTAGATATGTGTCTTAATACAATCTTGTTTCAGAGCAAACAAGATGCACCTGATCTCAATTTTTGTGTTATGGCTGTGAATATTTTGAACATTTTTGACACCTAATTACATTGTTTAAACTTGTGTCTCTGATCAATAAGAGTGATGAGTGTAGAAATTCCAGACCCCACTAGAAATACATTAAAGAAGAAGAAGAATTTCTCATTTTGAAGTAAGTAGCTGAGATCAATTTTTAAGCGTTCTGCCTGTTTCTGCTCTGTCATTAAGGGATATGAGTACCAGTTCTCTCAAGATTCTTGCTGTGGAACCTGTGTGCAAACCAGCTGCGTGGTCACGTGGGGCAACATCACCCAAACCATCCCAGTAAGTTTTTGTGCCCTGTACTTTCTGAGTGCTTAAGAAAGCCTAGCTAAATCTAAATCTACAGCTTCATTATTCAAATAATCAATCCATAAATTTGAATACATATCAAAGCTGAATGTTTTGTAAATATTGTACGAACAGCTCTTGACACACATGCCAGTAGGGATGGTTAAAAAATTATTTTATATTAATATTTTAAACTATTCATGTGAAATTAAATTTTACAATGGTTAAATTTCTTTTTTAATACTGACATGTTTTTAATTTTATTCCATAACATATTTGTATGTCCATGCTTGCAATTTTTTTAGAAAGCAACAATTTTTATAAGGAAGAAAATAAGCTCTCAAGCTCTTAATTTGACCCCATTAAAAAAAATAATAATAATAGTGAGGGATAAATATATTTCATGCATGTGTATAAGGCAACATGAAACTTTATGAGCATTAACAAGTAACAAACACCATCTGTAAATTTAATTTGTGATGCACACCAATAAGCCTATGTACAGTAATCTTACCTCAGTCAATTTCTGTCCTCCTCTGATGTTCTTGACACTCCTCTGCTCTGCCTTTTTCTCCATAGCCTGATCACATTTGGACTTCCCCAACTGATAAATGTTTGAAATTTGAGTGCATGAAGATTGGGACACAGTTCATTGTAATTGAAGCCAAGCTTGTTTGTCCAAAGATTGATGAAGACAACTGCATTCCTGTGAGTTAACTACAATAATTAACAGCCTGTGACTATTATGTATTAACTGAAGAAAAAACTTATTACTATAAGTTAAGTGTAATCTCTTCATTTGAGCCCTAGCTACACAAGTTGTGTTTTTGTGTGTTTTTGTCATTACCTATTTTTAACACAGTAATTACACGATATATTATATAATTACATGGCATATGATGATATCTTTATGGAAGGCCTTTGGCTTCTTAAATATGAAATTAATTGATGTGTACATACTATCAGAAGTATAATATCTTGATGAAAGTGATGAAGTTGTTATCAAAAAAATTATTTTACTTATTTTTGAATGTGGAGACTTCACATCCAAGATTTAGACTAGGTTTCTGAACAAAAAAGTTGCAGATTGGTGTCTATAAATTGAGAATAAAAAAATCCGACATTGTATAATATAGCTTATTACTGTGACAAAAGGTGTTCAAAATTTCAGGCTGTCTTAATTTTTTGGCTGATTTAGCCTCTTGGATCCATGCTGATCTCTAAAACTGCTTGTCATAGCAGCCCAAACCTTTAAATTAGTTGTTCAGGGTCAACTTGACCAACATCTTAGGTAATAAAAACTGCTTTATTATATTGGATTTTAATAACAGGAGCTTCTAAAAACAGTTATAAATTTTATAAAAGTATGATTTCCACAATGAATTACTCTCAGATGCTTCACTGCACCACAAGATTATAATGTTATAATCTTATGTTTCTAACTAATGTTAGAAAGAGTAAGTTCTGCAGTTTCTAACCGTATGTGATTTGTGCCGGTTTGTCAAGGAATTCCTGACTTACAAAGCTAAGAACACAAGGTGTGATTCTGCCCTCACAGTGAGAGCTGAGGGCAGAAAGGGCTACAGTCATGTCAGAATTATATCAATTACCTACCAATTCAGTTCATTAACCAAAGCTGCAACATACATTTAAAAATATATATTATTTGGTTTCTGAGCTTCATTGACTATATCATAACAATGCATTTTATTTATTAAGTGCCTTTCTGGACACTCAAGGATGCTTTACTAAATACAAAACAAATAAACAAAAAAGCAACACCGGAGAGCAGCGGCAGCCATATGCGCACAGCATTCACTCAACCAGAATGAATTAGTTAGAAAAAGAATAGCAGAATATATGAGGTGAGGAAGGAAGAAAAAAAAAACACACCCAGACTATGTTCCAGGAGGAGCATAATTTGGTAGGTAAAAAACATCCAAGCAAAAAGCACACATAATTCAACACAGACATAGAGATAAGCTGCGAAGGCCTGGGGGCCTCCTGCAGAAAGCGACCTGCCCAGAAGCCAAAACTGAAGTCCAGCAGTCGCCACGGAGACAACGTCTCAGTTCGCAGATAACACAGCTCAGCAAACTCCTGAAGACAGCCTTGAGCAGTCTGAAACAGAAACTCATTACAGTCTGAAAAAATGATTAAATGTGAATAATTAGTGGATAACCAGGATATTTTATATGAATTGATACAGGAGCATCTGTAAATATATATATATATATATATATATATATATACATTAATTCATTCATTCATTCATATATATATATATATAGCTCAGTTTGTTGCTTTCCCCAACACTTTTTTCTTTTATTAACACAGGGAACTATTGTTGTTGGCCTTGATGGCTGCTGCATCACCTGTGAGTATTTAAAATTTGTTCAAATTGATAGTTAGCTAAAACAACAATTGTTCATTTATTTACACTAATATTCCTACCAAATGCTTGATCTCAAGGTATAAACAAGACTGAACATTGCGGAGTGAGCACAACCTCCACATACATTGAGAGCAATGGATGTAAAACTGCAAATCCTGTGGAAATGACAACTTGCAAAGGATCTTGTTCCACATTCTCCATGTAAGTGTATTTAAACACCATCTGAAGGATATAACCAGTAAGTTGAGTTAAACATATGACATGCACTTTAAGACACCAAAGTAATCAAACCAACCTGTTTGGGAAAATGGCATGTAAAGATGTATGACTATTGTTGGTGCATCAACCTACATACATTCTCAGCTCTCCTCAGGGAGAATACAAAAGTAAGAATGTTTGGCAAACAATTTGTTCTGAAATGTTTAGACATAAATTTTAATTTAATTTTAGACATAATTTTTACTCTTTTTTTTTACTCTAAATTGCAATCTCTTCTTTGCTTCTCTTTAGATACTCAGTGCAAGCCAGAGTTATTCAGCACTCATGCTCCTGTTGTCAGGAAATGGTCACCAGCCAGAAGCAGGCACAACTTATCTGTCCAGATGGAACAAAGGTCATTCACACTTACCTCTTCATTGAGAAATGTGGCTGCCTTGAGACAGACTGCACAACTGAGGCCACTGCCATCAAGCAGCGACGTAGGCGACGGTGATCAAGTGTGGAACATATTCAGTCTTCTCAAATCAAGTTAATCTATTTATGACTTTATTTACAGTTTATTTTGATTAACTGAATCACCAAACTGACTCCTGACTCATAATGCTGTCTTTTCTTTTTTTTTCTTACTTACTGTTTCTTTTCTGATGCTTAAAATTTAAATAAATATAAAGCAATCTTCACATTGTTGCCTGTTTTTTATAACCCTGAAATGAACTGATACACAGGTATCAGCCATGCTCATGGGAGCAGGTAATAAATATTAAGGTACCAATGTTTAAAAGTAAAAACTATGATTTAACTGAAAGCTTAAACTGATATTATAGTAAACTGGATTATTTTGACCCAGTGGGTGGGTCTCGAAGGAAATCCACAGGAAGCATTTTAAAAATTTCAGATTGCATTCATGCTTTTAATATTTATGTTTAAAATTGTTGTTTACTGAGGAAATGTTTTAACTTCACAAAACTTTCTTAATCATGTTTAAACTGATACATGGCCCATCAGCAATGGTTAAATATTGAAGAACCATTTCAATGCTTTTTATTGGTTTTTGTCACTTTTATTTGAGTTAATCAACTGTAATTATACAATCACATGCATATACAGTGGTGCTTGGAAGTTTGTGATCCCTTTAGAATTGTGGGATAAAATTAGGTCAAATTTCTATACACATCTAGGCAAATAAATGGCGAACTGGCAGGAGAAGGAAAACCCTCATAACATTCAACATAAAAATATATTTTTCCAAGTCATTTTGGACTTCAACGCTTTTCTTTTTTTCTGTATGTTTATGTTAAAATGATTTGAATTGACCTGATTTATATGACTTATTTAAAAAAATCATTACTGTTACATTTGGACATACGCTGCTAAACAATATGAGAACTACAAGATAGTAAAAGTATAGATCTGATACAGCTGATACTTCAATTATGGCTTACAAATCAGTACTAATAGACACAAATGTTCCACCATGAGGGCAACAAATGTTACTGTACTTATATACAATAAGGAGCTAGGATGGTGTAGCTTTTTAGTATGTGTTTACACCTGCTGCAACTTTGAAACAGTTTTAAAACTGGTGTCTGATAATATGTTACTGCGTGGAGGAAAATGAATAAAAATTAAAATGAAGAAAGTTTTCAGCTCTCACTGTTACCAGTCACCCTAAATTTAAGTCCATATTGATTTATATAACAAAATTAGTATTATTATTTGTTAAATTGCATCACTCATATAAACTGGGGCTGATTTGTTTATGCAATAGAAGTGAATAACAATCCATTCCCTGCTTTCGGAGAAGGGAAGGAGGGCTGTGACCAAATAATGTTAAACAAAATGTTGATACTATCTGATATCATTTATATCAACTGGAAAATAAATATAAAAATTTATGGTTCTGGACTTCTTATTTTCATGTCCTATACACCATATTAATCAAAAGAAAAAAGGTCTTGAACTATTTCATTTGACATGTAATAAATATAAAATAGGACAGTTTACTTTTGTGAATGAAATTATGAACACAAATAAATTTTGTTCATGATATTGCACTAGCATAACCATAAATCTCAATATTCCATGACTGAATAAACTATTTTATGCACTAAAACAAAGAGACTTTTCAATAAGTCATTTTGGATTGTTTGTATTAGTAAATTCATCATACAGTGTTCTATATAACACACAGCTTTCATTTATCATTTATCATATTTATCATATTCCATCAAATTTCACTAGTAATATCTTTATGGACTTTTGCAATCTTAAAATATTAAACACAAAACTCAACCCATAATATTAAATTCAAACTGTCATCTGGTCTGGCTGAAATACAACAAAATATAGATCTAGAAGAAATGTTGGAAACCTTTCACCCACTTCCACAGTCAGAATAAATTTGGCTACCTGCTGTCTATATTCAATCCCATCAAACCTACTTAAAGAAGAGCTGCCAGCTTTAATCCAACCTCTCTTAACAATAGTAAACTCTTCTCTTAGTTTAGGTTACACACCCTCTTCTTCACCTCTTACTCTGGATGGTTGACCCAAGATATTTGATGTCATCCACCTTTACAACCTCTACTCCTTGCATCTTCACCTTTCCACCTGCCTCCCTCTCATTTACACACATGTATTCCGTCTTGTCTCTACTGACCTTCATTCTTCTCCTCTCCAGTGCAAACCAGTACACTGCATCTCCACTCATCATGCATCACTCTTAGGATTTTGTTAAACAACCTGGTCAAAAGGTCCACTGCCTTCTCTCCTAAACATCTCCATACCTCAACAGGTATGTCATCTGGACCAACTGCCTTTCCATTCTGCATCCTTTTTAAAGCTGCCCTCACTTCAACCAATTTTCTGCACCTCCTGATCCACTATCTGTAGTCATCTTCTCTCTCTCATTTTCCTCATTCTTTAGTTCTTCTTCCATCTTCCATCTACTCTGTTCACTCACTAGTACATTTCCCTCTCTTCCTTCATCTCTCTGCTTATCCCACCTTTTCTTAGCTGCCTTCTTATTCGGAATACTCTCATGAACTTCCTCATTCCACCACCAACTTTCCTTGTCTTCTTCCCTCTGACCAGATGAAACAACCAACACATTCTTGCCAGTCCTCAGGTAGCTCCTCACTGCCCCCAAAGGCCTGTTGTAATTTTTCCCTGAACTGCCTGCAACCATCCTCCTCCTTCAGCTTCCACCATCTAATCACTGGCTCTTCACTCTTTTCCTCTTCTTTGTTTCTAATTTCATTTTACAGACAACCACCCCATGCTGCCTTCCTACACTTTCCCCTGGCACTTTACAATCTCCAATCTCTTTTACGTGGCATCTCCTGCTAAGGATATAATCCACCTGTGTGCACCTCCCTCCATTCTTCTATGTCACCCTGTGTTCTTCACTTTTCTGAAAATATGTGTTCACAACAGCCATTTCCCTTCTCTTTGCAAAATCTGCAACCATCTGACCTTCTGCATTTCTGTCTTTCACACCATACATACCCAGCACCTCTTCATCCCCTCTGTTCCCTTCACCATTTCCATTGAAGTGTGCGCCAATCACTAATCTCTCCTCTCTAGAGACACCTTCTACTACTTCATCCATCCCAAAGTCCTCTTTCTCCTCTAACTGACAACCAACCTGTGGTGCACATGAACTGACAACATCCAAAATTACACTATCAAATTCCAACTTCAAGCTAATGGTCCTTTCTGACTCTCAACTTCTGTTCCTTTAAGATTACTCCTACTCAATTTCTCCTCCTATGATAGAACAGTTTGAATCCACCTCCAATGTTCCTGGCCTTGCTTCCTTTCCATCTGGTCTCCTGAACAGAATATTTACCTTCCTTCTCCATTATGTCTGCAAGCTCTCTGCTTTTACCAGTCATTGTCCCTACGTTCAGAGTCCCTACTCTAACCTCCACACACCTTTCCTTCTCTCTTGCTGCCTTCTAACCCACCTTCCTCCTCTCCTCTTTCATGGTCCTCGACCTACACTAGTCCGATTTCCTTCTGCACTTTGCTGGTCAACAGCTCCAGAGGCAGTCATTGTTAACCCGGGCCTCGACTGATCTGGTATGGCAGTCATATTTGTGATCCGCATTTTAGTTTTGGCACAAGTTTTATGCCGGATGCCCTTCATGCTGTAATGCTCACCAGTTATCTGGGCTTGGGACTGGCACCAAAAGTACATACATACAGATTAATATTTTGTTTTCATGAGTTTTATGTAAACATACCAATTAAGGCTATTCAAATATTCAATGTACATCTTTTCTGTCAGTCATTCTAATGTTTTTAATTAAAAGCAATATGCTTTTCTTTAGACTTCTAAAGAACTTCAGTAGCCAAGCTTTTTTTTAATGATACACAGCAATAAATGATCAGTGTCACAACACAATTCATGTATTAGATAAATTACACATGCTCAAGTGCCCTCCCGCTGCCCCACCCCATGTACATATTTATACAATTCAAAGTGTTACGAAAGAAACCTTTACATAAAAGCTTTGCTCTCTCCACCTCTTTCGCCTCAGTTTTGGCACGTCAGTGCTGTACATCAATCACCACTTCATGTGTTTGAATTATGCTGTTGAGCCATTGATTTCATACCTGCATCCTGAATCGAGTTTACTCTAAGAGGATATTAAGCTTCATCTGTTGACCCAGCGACTGAGAACAATAGCTTCATCCCAGAGTTAGTCCACCTACAGTACTATATGACAGCGAGAGTGAACAAATATGCCCGGAGCTTTTTGCTTGGATAGACGGGCCATGTTTCACAAGCATGATTTGAGAGCACACAATCTCTGGCAAATTTAGATCTGGATACTGAAGCCTGAGGCTAGAGAATGTAGCAGAACTCATTCAGGTTCTTTTTATCTTAATGATGTTCTAAACTAATCCATAATGGTCATAGCCCTACATCACTGTAGGATAAGATAGGATAGAACTTTATTAATCCCTTGGGAGGGTTCCCTCAGGGAAATTAAGGTTCCAGCTGCAACATAAGCACAGTAAAAAAGGTAGAACGAGATAATTAAGTAAAGAAACACTATATATTGCACTATACAGCAAACAGACAGCTTTGAGTTGAGATAGCATCCTACATTGTTAAACAAAGGTTTTTTTAAGCACATGCAATCACTATATACAGATTCATGGCATCTCAGAGATGAATTATCGTATGTTACACATCTGTGAGTGGCAAGAGTATGTGAAGCTTTGTTTTCAGCATCAGGTTTGACACCTTGTGGAGAAATAAATAGAACTAAACATTTAAGGTAACACTTGATGTGTCTTTTACAGCAGCTTGGAGGAATTGTAACCCATTCATCTGTACAAAACAGTTTTAACTAAAAATTATAACAAAAAGCTTCTCATTCAAACCAGAAACATCTATTTTTGGACTCTGTCTGTTGAAAAAAAAGCCTTCTGGTTTGTTAATGTGATCTTTAAGAAATCCCAAGATGTGATCATTAAAATTAATATGAGCAGGGATGTGATTTGACTAGGAAAACACTGATGTCAGGTTCCTAATAGTCAAAGAATGTCAATATTGACTTCACTGCTGGTCCAAGCAATTCATATGTATTGAATGCAGGCATGTCTGTTTGAAAATATTGATGGATGAAAAAATGAACAAATAAGGAATGTATGGACTAAAAACATACAATTTTTGATTACACTGGCTAAAACTAGATATTTGTGGGGGAAAAACAAATAAAGAAGAAATTTCCTGCTGCTGGGCTCATTATTCCAGAACAAAACAAAAAACAACAACAAAAAACACACAAACTACTGTGTGCTGTTGGAGTTTAGTATATAATCTCTTGGAAAAATACTTCATGCAAATATACTCTGCACACGTGACCAGATGAAATACCAGGAAACATATACAAACACAGGTGGTAGTCACTGACCAAAACGTCTCCCCAAATATTTCTTGATGTCAAGAACGACCCATTTCGAACTTCCGGTTTGGCTTGACATGGTGTAGCTGTGCGGTTAGAGCTCTCCGGGGGGAAAGCGTTCATTTAACTTCAAAGCACCGTTTGTTTGTTTATTCTTATTTTCGTTTCTATTATATTTGGTTTAGTTTTAGACTATTTCTAGTTTGGTTTTGCACCATAATGCCTCCTAAAGCGAGCAAAACACCTGGTTCGACACCGCCAATTTTCTGGCCCACTACGCAGGCCTCATCCCCGACTGTTGCCGCTGCGAACACAGCGGAGTGAAAGTGCATGCTCACATGCAAGGTCCAATGGACCTCTTGATGCTGAAGACCGAACTGGTTCAGGCCGTTGTTGCTGAAATGCAAACGGTTTTATCGGACCACTTTTCAAAGATTAGAGCGGAGCTACACGAATTGAAGGTTGAGTTTTCCAAGGATTTTGCAGCGATAAAATCTGAATTCGTCAACCTACAGAAGACAGTGGCTGGCGTGGAACAGTCACTGTCGGTGTGTATGGATGATGTCGACACTTTAAAAGGCAAAGTCGAGTTTATGGCTAAGGAGTTACATAAACTAGATTAAATGTAAATGTGAAGATCTAGAGTCTAGATCCCGCCGTCAAAACCTGAGGCTCATTGGTGTTCAGGAGGACTCAGACTTTACGGTAACGGCCTCTAATATTGGAAAACTCTTACAAGAGGCCTTCTCTCTGAGTGAGTTCCCCCGTGTGGACAGGGCTCATCACTCTCTGGCTCCCAAGCCTCAACCCGGGGGCCGCCCCCGGCCTATTGTAGCTCGTCTGCATTATTATGAAGACTGCGTGAACATTATAGCTAAAACTAGATGAATGCAGAAGGTTACAGCATCTGGCATGATGTTCTTGGTGTTTCCTGATTTTACCGCTAAGGTGGCGAGGGCTCGTGCAGCATTTAATGACGTATACAACCAACTTCATTCGGTAAAAGAAGTGAAGTACGGACTCTTCTACCCTGCGCATCTGAAAATAACACAGCAAGACATGCAGCGTGAGATTACGTCACCTGAGGAGGCAGCGTGCTTTGTTGCTACGTTACCGAGATAAACGCTCGTCCTGGATAAGTAGAACTTTCACTTCTTTTCTGGAACCATTTTTGATTATAGGACCTTGTTCACTTACATTTCTACGTGTGCATACATTCATCACGTGTGCTCAACTGTTGGACTGACTCTCAGATGGACACTGCTTTGGTTCAGCTCAGCAGAGCCTGTTTACATTAGGTATAGAACGTCAACAAAGTAGAGTTCTTCAGTTTGATAGTGCTTCTAAATTATATTTTTTATTATTCTAGTGACTGTGTTGTACAAGTGTGGTTGACTCCTTTTGTGAGTTATTGTTACTTAGTTTTGTGGGGGGTGTTTTAATTTTAGTTTCGGGTGGGAGGGGCCTTCGGTCTAGTGTGACTGGAGGGGAGTGTGTGTGTGTTTTTTTTTTTTGTTTTTTTTTGCCTTTGTGGAGTTGTTTGGGTCCTACAAACCATCTCAGATATGTATGGCAGGCATTTCATTTGTTTGCTTTTACAGGTAACCTAGATGACAAGAATGTGCATGATAACGGAGCTAGCATGAGATTTCTGAGCTGGAATGTAAAAGGTTTGAATCATCCAGTTAAACGCTTAAAGATTCTTACTCATTTGAAACGGCTAAATCCAGATATAATTTTTTTTACAAGAAACTCATTTAAAATACAATGACCACTCAAAATTAAAATGCTCATGGATTGGAAAGGTTTTTCATACTAAAACTAGAGGGGTTGCCATTCTGATAAAAAATTAGGTACTTTTTACTGCAGACAGATGTTCACGGCAGGTATCTGAACATTTAGGGTTCGTTTGTTAATACTCCAGTACTTTTGATTAATATATATGTTCCAAATATATATGTTTTTAAATACCCAGTGTCTTATCATGGGGGGAGATCTGAATTGCACTACCAGTGCAATTGCAATTGCAACCAGAGTTTAGACCATTCTAACCCACATACATTAATTCCTTCGCAAATGTCTCAATCTATTTCTGAATTGGTATCCAGGTATGGTTTGATACACCCGTGGAGATTTTACAATCCCAATAGTAAAAAATATTCTTTTTACTCTGATCCACACCAGAGTCATTCACGGATCGACTGTTTTTTCTTTGATAGTTCACTTGTATCTAGAGTTACTGCCACGGAGTATCATCCTATAGTTATTTCTGATCATGCACCGCTCTCGGTTGATATTCAATTTCCTAATTATCAGTCATCACCACCACGTTGGAGATTTAACTCGCTATTGCTATCAGACTCCGAATTCGATGCTTTCATTTCATCCTCTATTGATGAGTTTATTGCTATGAATAAAAATGGTAACACTTCCTACTCTGTCCACGCTAATAAAATTCATAAAAATAAGGTAAAATCCCTGTTGTCACAAATTGAGGAGGTGGATCTTTTGATTGCTCTTGGCCCCGCCCCTATTTTATTGAAACGTCGGACTGAGCTTCAGGCCAAATTCAATCTCATTACAACAAAGGAGGCAGAAAGGCTACTGTTACATACTCGCATTCCGACCTTTTTTCTATTAATGCAACTTTTAAGTCATACTACTGCAATCTTTATCGCTCAGAGTCCTCATTTTTGGATCAATTGACTTTTCCTGCTGTCGATCCATTGAAAGCAGAGGATCTGAACCAACCGTTAAACTTGGAAGAGATCGTAGGGGCAATTAAAGCTAGGCAGCCAGAAATCGCTCAGATCATTTGAAGGAATTTCTTGCTCGGGTACAGATTTAAAATTATTTTTATATGCAGACGATTTATTACTATATATTACTAATCCAGTCAAGTCACTTCCCTCAATACTGTCTCTCCTGAATTAATCTGGATCCTTTTCTGGCTATAAGGTAAATGTTCACAAGAGTGAATGCTTTCCAGTTGAATCATTGAAGTTGAATCATTCAACTATTCCCTTCAATTTTGCTCCCTCTGGGTTTATATACTTAGGAATTCATGTCACTCGCACTTTACCCTCTCTTTTTTCTTCAAATTATACCCCGATACTGAATAAGCTCAAAATAGATCTCCAGCGATGGAGAGCTCTTCCATTAACACTGCTGGGGAGAATAAATACAAGTAAAACGACAATTTTGCCTAAGTTTCTTTTTTTATTTCAGACAATCCCTTTATACTTCCCAATTTTTTTCTATTATTACTGGTCAGCAAACATTCACAGGGCGATGTACTGGTTTAAGTCACCAGATTTGCAGTGATGTAAATTAGAGTTGGCTGCTTGCTCGTCATCGGGCCTTGCTTTACTTACTTCCCCTTTACAAAGTCAAATTTCACAACATTCCACTAATCCTTTAGTAATTTCTACGCTTCGTATATGGTTCCAATTCAGACACCATTTTCACTTTAGCTCTCCATCCATAATGATGCCAATTTTAAATAATCATGCATTTCCTCCAGCTTTGAGTGACCCTTCTTTTAGGATTTGGCATGAGAAGGATATTGTCTCATTTAAGGATCTGTGATACCCGACCCCTAGTGACTCAGCTGTAGGATGATCCCTGGACACTTCCCTAAAATCCAATATATCCAAAATATATTCAAGTATAATGTTGTGGGACAGACAATCTCTAATTAACGTTAAGAAGGCCTGGGAGGATGAGCTGGGTATGGTCTTTATAGACAAATGGTGGGACAGGGCTGTAAATAAAGTACGTTCTAGTGCACCCTGTGCTCGGCTTCAGCTAATTCAATTTAAGGTTCTGCACAGGGCTCACTGGTCTAAGAGTCGACTATCTAAGATCTATCCCAATTCTGTTAATGATCAATGTGATAGATGCTCGGCCATATGTTTTTTTTTTGTCCTACTCTTCGCAAATTCTGGTCATTTTTTTTTTATTTATGTCCAAGGTTTTACATATTAACATAAATGTTTCCTCTTCTATAGCTTTATTTGACATTAATAATAATACTTTATTGATCACAAGGGCTCAGTCGGAGATCCTCCTGTTCACATCTATATTAGCAAGACATTATATCCTTCTACTGTGGAAATCTGCAGAAATCCCTCAATCTCATACTGGCTCCCAGATGATATGTATTACCTCAGATTAGAGAAAATAAGATTTAAACTTAAAGGAAATACTGCTAAATTTTTTCAGAAATGGAACTCTTTCTTGTCTTATTTCGCGTCTCTCCATATCTTGCCAAAAGAATAACTTCTTAATATATATATATATATATATATATATAGAGATAGATATATAGATAGATATATATTAAGAAGTTATTCTTTTATATATATTAAAGTATGTGAAAGTATATTATCTCTTGCACTTTATCCTCACCATGAACATTTAATCATTGTACCATTCGGTACTGCATTGTCCTGTCCTGTCTGTTAAATTGTCTCTTGTCTGCTGTATTTATTGTATTTATTGTAGTGCTAAATTCTGTGTTGCACCTTTGTTGCACGTTTCCACTTTATGTTGGTTTATTGTATTGTTCTTCAGTTTTGCACCGTGGTTACTCAAGAACATGATTTCGTTGCACTGTGTACCTGTACTCAAATGTAATGGCAAAAAAGCTTGACAACTTTACTTGACTATGTTTATCATCACTGTGAGAATATTACACTACTCATTCTAAATGTTTATCATCACTGTGACTGAGTATATTATACTGTTCATTCTAAATGTTTATCATCACTGTGACTGAGTATATTATACTGTTCATTCTGTATGTTTATCATCACTGTGACTGAGTATATTATACTGCTCATTCTGTATGTTTATCATCACTGTGACTGAGTATATTATACTGCTCATTCTGTATGTTTATCATCACTGTGACTCTGAGTATATTATACTGCTCATTATGAATGTTTATCATCACTTTGACTCTGAGTATATTATACTGCTCATTCTGTATGCCCCACTGCCCACCCAGGATTTAGATGGAAGTTCAGAGACAGATGCTTTGTTTCTGTACAGTTTGTGTTGGTCATCTTTTAGTCTTACATCAGCGCTCACTGGATGCTATAGTTTGCAGAGAAACTACTGATGCAAATGGACTACATGTAATTTTTGACAATTATTTTTTAGCCCAACATTTTTCAGATTCTTCAAAGGAAAAATGAACAGCAAATTAAAAGACTGGAGTCATTATAAAGTTATTTAAAAATTAAATTAATCAAACTAACCTAGAATTTAGATTTCATTGAAAATCAAATAAGCTGACAGACCAGTTTTTGTTCAAACTGTGATGAATGATGTCACTTTCAAGTCATTTTTTACTTTACATAGTAAAACTTTTAGTTTAAAACTTCAAATGAAGTTATAGTCCCAGTATATCTTTTGTCTATTGTTAATGTAAAATACATATGAAACAAATGTTGAGTGCAGCCACTGCTCTTTCTCCTTTCAGATTCATTTACATTTACATCTTTCTTTAGATCAGGATATAGATCCTGAAAAGGTGTGACTCACCCTATTGGTCTGAATTAAAATTAAAAGCTTCAAAGCCTGTTTCTATATTTCAGCATGTTGAGTCACTGGTGGAGCTTAATGTATTATGAAGTCATGGTCTAGGTCTAGGATGTGCACTGACATTTATATCACTTTTTTAAAAAAGGTAACTATGTAAAATAACTAGGTTTCTGTTCTTATGTGTATTTTGACACTAGAAATGTCAAAAATTAAAGAGTGTCATATATGGATGATGGAGGTCCAGCCTTATTTGCGCTTTTCAACATTTCAGTTATTAAGTTGAATTTAATTTGACAGATAGTTGGATCCCTAGCTACGCTATCCCTGAAGTGCACATCACTCTCTTCTGAGTGTCCTTTATTTCACTATGAACTTATTATTATTACTATTATTATTATTTATTATTATTATTATTATTATTATTATTATTATTATTATTATTATTATTATTATCACAATTTATTTTGCACAAAGACATACCAGTATTACTACGTAATACTACTGTGTAAATCAATGTACTGCCAGTGCACAGCCTTTCATGTGGATGCAGTCACATGACTTTAAGATAATTAAGATGGTGATGTGCTTAGATTCTTTAAGTGAACAACAAGATGTATGAGGCAAATGGTAACTCTCAGCCTGGGTGCATTCTTTTGCAGAACAAGTCTAATTCAATGTGAAAGAAATTAAAGAAACAATACAGAAGAAATAATGTCAACACTAATATTAAAACACACAAACACAAATATTTTTACACACTTAGAATAAAGAGTTCTTTAACCTGATAAAACAGGACCCATTGGTAGGCCACATAGCATAATAACACTCTTCTGTAATGTAAGAATAGCCTGACTAGTTTGTACTGAAGTCTCTGTAGACATTGAATAAGCTTGTGTGATAAATCTGGGATTTTAAAGGGTTAAGGGTTGTTTCTCACATTACAGAGGTGGGTCACAGTAGTGTTAAGATTTTTGCCCAAAGACTCTTACTGGTTGCCAGACAGTTGCCAGACTGGGAACTGAACCCCAGACTCCCACATGGTGTTTATATATATATATATATATATATATATATATATATATATATATATATATGTGTGTGTGTGTGTGTGTGTGTGTGTGTGTGTGTGTGTGTGTGTGCGTGTGTGTGGTGTGTGTGTGTGTGTGTGCGTGTGTGTGTGAGTGTGTGGAACTGAAGTGGACGGTTTCTGAAACCCCCAAAATCCTTTGCTAAAGTGATGGCCTTCAATGACAGCAGTTTTCAGGTGTGGTTTCAAACCACACCTTCATCTAATACAATCAGCAGGGCATTTACCTTGAAAGAAGTTAAACTTGTCCCCACCTTCAAACCTCAGAATCCAATGTCCCTCATAAGGACAAATGCTGCAGTATAAAGCTTTGAACAGAGGAAAGGAATTTCTCAGTGAAGCTGTGGGGCACCTGCCATCCACACAGCCATCATGGGGACATTACAGTTAATATCAACTGAGTTGCTAATATGGATAACTATAGCTATTGGACTGACTGCAGCACAAACTGGTAAGCAGATAACTTGAAATCATTTTGAATCATTTATTAATTAATAATCAGTTACTGTTAATAAGGGTAACTAAAAGTTACCAACTGATAAATATAGCTAAACTGTTATCATGGTTATGACATTTTACATTTATTTTTTTATTTATTATATATTATTTAAAAATATATAATGTCTGAAAAAATATATATATATATATTTATTAAAAATATATATATAAATTTAAAATGTATTATTTATCTACTAATATTTCTTATCGATTTATCAATTCTATTTAACTCTTTTAGTACTCTTTGATTATAATATATATATATATATATATATATATATATATATATAAATTCTTTTATATGAAATGTACTTAGTTAAACTTTGAATTTGTTTCATTTTTCTTTCACTTAATTTATCCTTATTAAAACTACTGAAAGTGAAAATAAAGTGAAAATAAAAGTTGATTGATAGATACTATGTTTAATGCTGTATTCCATATTTTAATGATAACTATAGGTCTTTATTTTCTTAATTTTGACTAGAGTTGTCTCTGTGATGTTTAAAGCATCTAAAAGATATAAAAAGACTTTGAATTCTATATGGATGTAATGAAAGATCAGGTATACACACTGATCTGCAAAATTAACACTTGTGTCTGTAAATCCTCAGTGTTCCCCACAACGGTGAATATCATCCAAACAATGGCTACAACCCAGATGTCCTCAGGTGGAAATTTGTGATCACGAAATTACATTAAGATATCCAAATATGTAAAATTGCATAAAGATGTAGATGATAATTTTCAATGTTGTGTATTTTTTCAGGAATAAGTTCAGCACACAATGAGAAGGTCTGCAGCACATGGGGTAATTACCATTTCAAAACCTTTGATGGAGACATCTTTCAGCTCCCATCCACCTGCAACCACATCCTGACCTCCCAATGCAGGGGTAGCTATGAGGTCTTCAACATTCAGCTAAGGCGGCAGGTAGAGGATGGTGAGCCCACCATCAGCAAAATTACCATGAAGCTGGATGGGACAGTGGTGCAACTGGCCAAAGGTTCCATAAATGTCAATGACCAAACGTGAGTGATGATCTTAGAGCTATGTAGTTACAAGTCTTGAAGTAATTTTCAAATACTAAAAGTAAATGTAAATAGATTTTAAATTTAACTGTTTTTTTCATAGATGCATTAGTCCCTCATTTCACTGTAGGTTCAAGAAGACCCTAATAGTCTATTGTAGTAGAAATATCTGACCATGTATATACGTGAAATTTTTGTTTGTCTGTTTCAAAGGGTAACAGCACCTTTCCTCGGCTCAGGAGTTTTCATTGAGGCCACCGGTATGTACATCATAATCAAAGCTACAGTGGGACTGACAGCCATGTGGAATGAACATGATGCCTTCATGGTAAATCTTTATTAATCAGAGTCAGGTCACTGTCAATTCTCGGAACTGTAGCATATTCATCTTTGGTGCCATTGAAATCATTTTGTCTCTACAGATTGAATTGAATGCAAAGTTCATTAATCAGACCTGTGGACTTTGTGGTGACTTCAACGGAGTCCCAACTTACAATGAATTTATCAAGGATGGTAAATTATAATTCCAGAACCTATTTCTAATTTCTAGAATGTTGATGTGAGAAGAGGAAAACAGGCATTTAACATTTCTTTATATGGTTTAGGTGCACTGCTCTCTGCTCAGGACTATGGAAATCTCTGGAAGATTGATGGACCTACAGAAACCTGTGAGGAAGAACCTGCAAGAGTTAATGAGAACTGTGGAGATGAGGTAGACCTGTCATGATAAATATTTTTGATGCTAAATTGTCCCAAAACAATGTGATGTATAATATTTACATTTTAAGAGCTTTTTATGACACTGATATAGTGATGATATAACAGAAGCATTACACTCTTTAATGAGCAATTCATTTTAAAATCTTTAGAATATTCAGACACAAATTGGCATATAACATTTTAGCTTTAAATAACTCTAAATACAATAAAAACTCTTTCAGCATACTGACTCCTTCATGGTAATGCGTTGTCCTTGCTAAGAAAAACATAACTGATGAAATCAAGGTCCACAAAAAATAATTAAGTATAAATTAAATCATTATGACAAGTCCCATCATGAGGTAACATAAACTTATTTTCACAAGTGCAGTTTTATGCACAAATGGGAATGGGCGGAGCAAGGGTGGAGACAGGACCAAAACAAGACAGGTGCTCAGATGCACATGGAGAAAAGACAATAATGGTGACAAAACAGGAAGACAGAGGAGTTAGACAGGACATGATAATCTCCAAATACATAATGGTGTCAGTTCATACTCATCAGTTGATTCTGATATCTGCCGATAATGATATTTCACTCTAATTTCACTCATTTTGAATACTTTCACTATGAGATGATTTCTTTGCTCGTTTGCTTCTTTGTTTCACTGCACAACTTGCAAACATATGTATAATTTGATTATGCTTTCTTTCCTCACAGAACTTCTGTCAAAACCTGTTTCTCGGCAAAGCATTTGTCAGCTGCAATGATCTTGTATCAGTGGAGCCATTTGTCACAGTCTGCCTAGAGGATCTCTGCCAGTGCAACACAACATCTGGATCTTTTTGCATGTGTGACACTTTAGCTGAATACTCTCGACAGTGTGTGCATGCAGGGGGGGTGCCTTCAAACTGGAGAACAGAACATTTCTGCCGTGAGTTGCTCTCTCTTGCTTATGTTGGGATTGTTAAATTGTAAATTGTTAATTGTTGTATTCTTCAAATCCAATATTTGGAATGGACAACTAATTTAAATACATTTAAAACATAATTGTATTTTCTCAATCTGTTATAGCAATGAATTGCCCCAAAGGCAAGGTATATATGGAGTGTGGAAGTCCCTGTATTGATACATGCTCTAACCCTGAGAGAGGACAGGTGTGTGGAGAACATTGCATTGATGGATGCTTCTGTCCCCCAGGTAATGTTTGTTTTTGAGGCCTCACCTCAATATGTCAAGTGTCCCTAATGTATATAGACATAAGGGCAAACACATTTTTGATTAATAGGTCTCTAAAAATTGTTATAGACATTGTTTTCATGTTTTTGTGATTAATCAATTACTATAGGGGGAAGTACAAATGAAAAACCTGCCTTGCCAAGATAAATAAAGATGTCCATCATTAAGCATTATGAAATGTGAAATGCTAACAGTTGATTTTGTTACACTTGCTTTATTATCATCTTCATGTTTTTCAAGGCACTGTCTTTGATGATGTCACAAATGCTGGATGTATATCCCTGAGTAATTGTTCCTGCATGCATGGAGAAAAGGCATATGTCTCTGGGGAAGGTTATTCAAGTAACTGCAGAGACTGGTAGGCATTTAACCATGTTGCTTACCTCTGTTTACACATAAAACAATATTTAAGGCCTATATGATTGATAAAACTGCTTGCTGCTTACAACAATCTGCAATTTATAGTTATTATATTAATGTCTAACCATTGCTATATGTATCATTTAGCACCTGCTCTGGGGGTCAGTGGAACTGCATGGATAAAAAGTGTCCTGGCACATGCTCAGTGCAAGGTGGAGCCCATATTATAACATATGATGGAAAGCCCTATACATTTCATGGAGACTGCAGCTATGTTCTTTCAAAGGTACACTTTCATGATGTTACAGCAATATATCAGTTTCAGTTTAAAAAAAAAAAACCATTGTATACCTTTTAACGCCAACAAAGCATGAATATGAGTCAAAAGTGTCTATCGTTGTGATATATTCTCATTTACTCTCATTCTTTACAGGAATGCACAGGCACAGATTTCACAGTTCTGGGAGACCTGGTGAAGTGTGGAATCACTGACACTGAAACATGCTTGAAAGCAGTCACCCTGGCATTATCAAATGGCTCTAATGTAAGTCACAATTGTGGATTAGATAGAAACCTGTTGTTTAAATAAGATTTTGGACTTCAAAATGAACGTACTTTTATATGCACCCCATACAGGTAATCACAGTGGACCCAAGCGGAAATGTTGAAGTCAACAGAATGTTCACCCAGTTGCCACTTTTTAAAGGTAAAGTCATCAAACCATTAATGGAAAAATAAACCAGATAAACCTTGAAACCAAGATTTTTGTGTAGTTAAATGAAAACAGTGTTTCTGTTCTGACCATTTACATCTTTTTTTACAAGAGCTAATTTGACTCGTGTTTTGCAGCTGATTTAAGCATCTTCATGCCATCCTCATTCTACATTGTCATCCAGACAAAAATTGGCCTGAGTCTGGAGATCCAACTAACACCCATCATGCAAGTCTTCATCACAGCTGACCTGACATTTCAAGGACAAATGTGTGGTGTGTATATTTTTCACAATGATAGAGGTTGTATTATAGTTTAGGTAAATGCTTTTTTCACTTAAGGAAACCCTTCTGCTGATGTTGTGACACAGCTACACTACAACCTGCATTAATGATTACATTTTTCAACAGGGCTTTGTGGCAATTTCAACAACATTCAAGCAGATGATTTTACTACCATGGGTGGACTTAAAGAAGGGACAGCTGTTGATTTTGCCAACACCTGGAAAACAAGAGCAAGTTGCCCGGATATTCAGAGGACCTTTGAGAACCCCTGCAGTCTAAGCACTGAAAATGGTACCCTGATCTCTCTGCTTTAATTTTCTAATATCTCACAACAACTGGTCACTTTAGTAAGTGATTTGAGTTTGGTTTTATTGGGGTTTTTTTGCAATAGTAAATGTGAGTGAGCACAATTTGTTCTTTTCACAGAGAAATATGCACAGTATTGGTGTTCCTTGCTATCAGATCCTTCTGGGGTCTTCTCCAGCTGCCATTCTGAAATTAACCCTGCCATCTACAAAGCAGTAAGTTACACTCACACCTCATCACTGTAAGATTAGAACCATTTCATGAAGAATGAACTAACACATTTACATTACATCACTAGTACGGTCCCTTCAATGAGAATAAAGTTTTTCTTACAGAATCAATAACTTAAATACAAAATAAAAGGAAACAAACTATTTAATTATTTATAGTTAATTATTTAGAGGTAAATATAAATTATTTAACACCAATGTGTTTCTGTTTCCTACAGAACTGTATATATGACACCTGTAATTGTGAGAAAACGGAAGATTGCATGTGTGCTGCCCTGTCTTCTTATGCTCATGCATGTGCTGCTCAGGGGATACTCATTACTGGCTGGAGGGACAGTGTCTGCAGTAAGTTCACTTCCTGTCAGACTGAAAATGTGAAAAAATCTGAAACTGTTAAGATTTTTATATTTATAATGTTTACCACATTATATATATATATATATATATATATAACAAGGAGATGGTCATAATGTTGGGATAGATTTCAGCTCGTCATCATGCTGTGATATGATCTCTTGATTAACATGTTGCTGCTTAAGTATTATTATTTTATAAACAGTTATATTAAACATTAAAGCATTAAAGCAATTAAAGCATATTTAATCCTCCCACAGAAAACTACACTCTTTCCTGCCCAAACACCATGGTCTATTCCTACAACATGACCACATGTGGTCGTACCTGCCGGTCCCTCAGCCAGACTGACTACACCTGCAACACTCAGTTGATGGCTGTTTCAGTTGATGGCTGTGGCTGTGGAGAAGGCACTTACCTGAATGAGAAAATTGAATGTGTGGAAGCAAGCAGCTGTCCCTGTTATGACTCAAACACAGTGATCCAACCTGGTGAAACCATTAGCAGAGAAGGGACTACATGGTAAGGGCAGATCTTTGGTATTGGAGAATAGCTGAAGTTTCATCAAGGACAATTGCCACAGAATAAATTGATTATATTAATCTTGTTTCATTCAATTTCAGCACATGCAAGCAAGGCCAACTGAACTGCATTGGTGCATTGAAAGTGCAAGGTATGTCAGTATGGTGGTTTTATGTTAACTTTTTTTTTTAAATCTTTGTACAAGCATTAAAACAAGTCTATATTAAATTTATGTTAGTATATAATTGCTGTAGAAGGTGGTAAGTTGAAAAGCTTGTAAAATGTGCTTTTGATTTGCTGACATAAACTTTTAATCAAAATACCATTAGTTTGTCATGGGTTTTGTGGATTGTCCCCAAAACAAAATGATAGAACTGTAAGCCAACTGAAATGTATAAATATACCATAGAGGTTATGCCCTTATTATGTCCCATTTAAAGATTGTATTTTAGAATCATGTTTGTTAAGATGTTGCACTTGGTGTAACCATCTTAGTGGTGTAACTGTGACTAAAATTCTCTTTGTTTTTTTTTATCTAGAATGCACTTCCCCAATGACGTACCTCAACTGCTCAGTTGCTCCTCCTCAAAGCAAAGGCTCAGAATGTGCAAAAAGCTGCAAAACACTAGACATGGCCTGTGTGAGTTATCACACAGCACTGTATATAAGTACTAGAGTACAGAGGCCGTTGTGGCTAAAACCTTTACTTTTGGCTAATATTAACTATTTATATGACATTAATACTCATAATAATTTATTTTATAATATTTTATCTTATTAATCTATTCCCTTACAGGTCAGCACAGGTTGTGTTTCTGGCTGTGTGTGTCCATATGGGCTTGTGTCAGATGACAATGGACATTGCATTAATGAAGACCTATGTCCATGTGTCCATAATGGAGTGTACTACAAACCTGGGGAAACTGTTAAAGAAGACTGCAACACATGGTTTGTTACTCCTTTTTAAAATTCTTTCTAACACATTTTCATTCACTGTGTGCCATCAGATGACAAAATCTGTGTTATTGCAGCACCTGTAAGGACAGAAAATGGCAGTGTAGCACAAACCAGTGCAGTGGAACCTGCAGCATTTATGGAGATGGCCACTACATTACCTTTGATGATAAAAGATATATTTTTAATGGAAACTGTGAATACACACTTGCTCAGGTAATGGTTATATGCCAGCATTTGAAATTAAATATTACTACAAAATATTTGGGCAAGTTCTTGAGTTTTGACATGTATGTCAGCTAAACCTCAAAATCATATGTATCATTCATGTATGAATGTTTTATACTTATAAAGCATATGTGTTGTGTGTACAGTAACTTAGACTGCAAACACTTTTATAATTTACAGGACTTCTGCAGCAATACTAACACCAACGGCACATTTAGAGTCATCACCGAAAACATTCCTTGTGGAACCACTGGGACAACCTGCTCTAAGGCTATCAAGTTCTTCATCGGGGTGAGCAAACTTCTTCAGCATTCTCATAGATGTCATGGCAGGGTTTAAATCATTAATACCTGTACACTCAATGAAAAATGTCCTTCTTTTATAGAACAATGAGCTTGTACTGTCTGATGGAAGCTACCAGATTGTCCAGAGAGATGCAGGTCAGGAAATCCCTTATCAGATCCGCACTATGGGCAACTACTTGGTGATTGAGACCAACAATGGTGTGATCCTTATTTGGGACAGGAAAACAAGCATGTACATCAAGCTCACTCCTGACTTTAATGTGAGTGTTTGAGAAATTTGTAGAACTGTATGATATTAATAAATTTACAATCAATATATGTTTGAGATATTCTTTTTGCTTATAGGGACGGGTATGTGGTCTGTGTGGAAACTACGATGGCAATGCGAATAATGATTTCACCACAAGGAGCCAAGAATTTGTTGTCAATGCCCTTGACTTTGGCAACAGTTGGAAGTTTTCCCCTACTTGCCCAGAGGCAATGGTTGTCCAAGATCCATGTGCTCATAATCCCTATAGGCAGGCATGGGCACAGAGACAGTGCAGCATTATAAACAGTGATGTCTTCTCAGCCTGCCATTCAAAGGTACCATCAGAAACATGAATATGGTACAATATTCCATTTACTATGGAAAATAGTACAATTTAAAACAGTATATGTACTGACTTTTAGATAGGATATGATATAATGTTGTAGTGTGTAGACATCAATTGGTTAAATTTTTTAAGGTGGATCCAGCTTCTTTCTATTCTTCTTGTGTGGGGGATGCCTGTGCTTGTGACACTGGCGGAGACTGTGAATGTTTCTGCACTGCTGTCGCAGCCTACGCAGAAGCCTGTAATGCAGCTGGAGTGTGCATTGCATGGAGAACACCGAAAATCTGCCGTAAGTTACTACTCAAAATTTCAGTTTAGTCAAAGACAGTGCAAACACATTAATGTTTTTTGTTTGTTTGCTTGCATTTTGCAGCACTGTTCTGTGATTACTACAACCCTCCTGGTGAGTGTGAGTGGCATTATAAACCTTGTGGTGCCCCCTGTATGAAGACCTGCAGGAATCCTGAAGGGACCTGCTCTCTCCAATTACCAGCACTGGAAGGTAGGACCTTACATCTGTAACTAGTAATATTTCAGCTATATTTTTAACAAGACTTTGTACATTGTTGGAATGATGTCTGTCTTTTTTGACAAATCTTGTTAAAAAACAACAACAAATATGCATGAAAGTAAATGTCACAATGGAAGGAACATATGATCTAGCATGTTGTGTTTCTCTCATAGATATTGATCCACTTATATCAAATATATATCATGGGAGTATGGTACAGGAATTAAAAAAATGATTCTCAAAAATTGAATGGCACCCTGTATTTCCTGTATTTCTATGTTTGAAAGAAAAGCACTAGTAAATGTTTAGTCTGCTCATTGTTTGTGAGCAAATACTAGAACAGTGTACTATTAAAGTTATAAGTAATCATACTCATCCATGCTTCTTCTCGCTCCCTCCATCTTTGCAGGTTGCTATCCTGAATGTCCAGCTGACCTCCCTTACTTTGATGAAGATAACATGAAGTGTGTGTCATTGGAAAAGTGTGGATGCTATGCTGGAATGGAACATTATCAGAATGGGCAGAAAGTCCCTACTACAAACAACTGTGAGACATGGTATGTCTGATAATGTCTTCTATAAAGTACTCAACACGATGGTGTTGAACACATTAAGCTGTACTGATTCAGAAACAAGTTAGAATATTTGAGAATTATTTTATTCCAATTCCCATTTCTCTTCTCACACATACCTATAATGTTCTCTATGGAAAAAACATACTACACCTTCACCCCACATAGCACACTCTGCCCCCTGCACTTAAGTGTAAATAACATCCCATTCACACTAAACACCTTTAAAGTCTTGTACTGATCTGTACTCACCATACTCACCTATTTATATTCCTACATGTAAATAGCAATGTGTAAAATCTGTATATTACAAAACGTTATGAGTAGTTCTTGTATTTGGAAGTGCAATGTGTTAGTGTATATATTCTTTATTTCATTTCATATATATTGTGTATTTTACTACTGCAAGGTTTTTCACCTGTAAGTGTGCTTACGTGACAAGACAACAAATGTGATTTGATACTCTTTCATCATTTGATGCATCTTAACCTTGATTGTCATCATTTTTATATTTACATTATTTATTTATTTTATTTATTAGTTTATTTGACAGGGACTGTGTACATTAATTAACATTTCTGTAAATATACCAGAATTAGCCAGAAGGCTATTTTTCATCTGTTGTCCCTGGACAGATCTTAAAATTGTCTACCTAAAAACTACATAGCTTATATAAAAACTAAGCTATAACATTATTATTTTTGTCTTTCTTTCCAATTAAGTCTGTGCAAATCATTCGGAGTGACATGTACCTTTGATATTCATGGTAAGCATTTTTTTACTTTTTACTTTCATTGATTATGAGATTTAAACCAAACTTCTTAGACTGTTTTATCAGAGATATAGTCTATTCTACTTAACAATTATCAAAAACTAACTGTATTCTGTGCTTGCAGCTTGTACATGTACACATAATAATACCATGTATACTTATGGAGACATAATTTACCACACAACGGATGGACTTGGAGGCTGCATTGCAGCTGTATGTTCTGAGAACGGAAATATTAACAAGACAGTAACACCTTGTGAGACCACAGTTGCCCCCACAACTCCAACCTCAACCCAGAAATTGACAACAACACCAATGCCTACCACTGTATTTGTCTTCACCACACCAGGTTGGTTTCTTAAAAAACTAAAAGTTTATTAAACATGGACACATTTTATGAAGCTTTCTCTAACAAGAGCAACACTGAAAAATAACAATATAAACAACATAGATTTCAAAAATACATTTTGAAAAAAAATTGTATAAGTTTAGATAAGTTGAACAGTAACCCAATGTGACAATCAATCTCTTTTAACAGATGGGTGGAATAATTGTATGTAAATTGTTTGTGTCAATGTGTTTTGATACATAGCACCACCTTTGCATATTATTTACTCACTAAATGACAAAAACTTTTCCCACAGAAATATCATCAACATTAACAAGCACAGCTGTGACAAAGATGTCAACTGAGGCAGAGACCTCCACCACTACTGCTGTCTTGGAGACTTCCACATCTGGTCAGCCATCAACTAAAACATCTCCAAGCACAGAGTCAACAAAACCTGTTGTCACCATCTCCAAACCATTTACATCAACAAAGACAACAGCACGACCTTCTACAACTGAATTGGTGACAGCTGAAGAAACAACAAGTGCTAAAGAGGTTTCAACTGCATCCACCGTTCCACCAAAATATGAAACATCTGCTCAGACAAGTCAGCCAACCACAACAGCCACAAGTGCTCCCTCCACAGAATCTACCACACTTCCAGAAACATCACCACTGAAGAGCACAATTGTACCAGCAACATCAACCCATGCACCAGTAGTGAGCAGCACTCAGCCCTCCACTGTGACCAAATCCACTGAAGTCCCACCAACAACAGTCATCCTCAGCACCACAATATCAGAAACGTCAACAGAAGCTGAGTCCACAACATCCAAACAGGTTTCACCCACAACAGTACCACCTAGAGTTGAGACCACAGTTTCAGTAAGTACAGCTGAGACCTCCTCCACTACTGCTGTCTTGGAGACTTCCACATCTGTTCAGCCATCAACTAAATCAATATCAAGTGTTCCAACTCCAATGACAACACCTGAAGTAGTTAAAACAGCTTCTACTGTTCAACCAATATACTCAACGAAAAAACAAGAGATTGAAACGTCTGCTACTTCTGAATCTCCTACTACCCAGACATTGTCAGTAACTGAAACAACTAAATCAAGTGAAGCTCCTAAATCTACACCATTTACTCATACATCGACTGTTGTTTTTACTTCTTCAGCTTCTAAAAAGACATCTATTGCACCTATGACCCAAACACTCCCATACATCACAAAAACATTACCAAAATCTACTGAGCCTTTCAAAAAAACATCCACAGAACCAGAGTCAATTACATCCAAACGGGTTTCACCCACAACAGTACCACTTGAAGTAGAGACCACAGTGTCAATAAGTACAGCTCAGACCTCCTCCACGACTGCTGTCTTGGAGACTTCCACATCTGTTCAACCATCAACTAAATCAACATCAAGTGTTCCAACACCAACGACAACACCTGAAGTAGTTAAAACAGCTTCTACTGTTCAACCAATATACTCAACGAAAAAACCAGAGATTGAAACATCTGCTACTTCTGAATCTCCTACTACCCAGACATTGTCAGTAACTGAAACAACTAAATCAAGTGAATCACCTAAATCTACACCATTTACTCATACATCGACTGTTGTTTTTACTAGTTCAACTGAAATACAGACATCTATTCCACCTATGACCCAAACACTCCCATATATTACAATATCATTACCAGAAACTACTGAGCCTTTCACAGAAACATCCACAGAAGCTGAGTCCACAACTTCCAAACAGGTTTCACCCACAACAGTACCACCTAGAGTTGAGACCACAGTTTCAGTAAGTACAGCTGAGACCTCCTCCACTACTGCTGTCTTGGAGACTTCCACAACTGTTCAGCCTTCAACTAAATCAACATCAAGTGTTCCAACACCAACGACAACACCTGAAGTAGCTAAAACAGCTTCTACTGTTCAACCAATATACTCAACGAAAAAACAAGAGATTGAAACATCTGCTACTTCTGAATCTCCTACTACCCAGACATTGTCAGTAACTGAAACAACTAAATCAAGTGAATCACCTAAATCTACACCATTTACTCATACATCGACTGTTGTTTTTACTAGTTCAACTGAAATACAGACATCTATTCCACCTATGACCCAAACACTCCCATATATTACAATATCATTACCAGAAACTACTGAGCCTTTCACAGAAACATCCACAGAAGCAGAGTCAACGACATCCAAACGGGTTTCACCCCCAACAGTACCACCTGAAGTAGAGACCACAGTGTCAATAAGTACAGCTGAGACCTCCTCTACTACTGCTGTCTTGGAGACTTCCACATCTGGTCAGCCATCAACCGAAACATCTCCAAGCACAGAGTCAACAAAACCTGTTGTCACCATCTCCAAACCATTTACTTCAACAGCAGAAACTAGTCCTGCAAGTACATCGACTGTCAGTTTTACTAAATCCACTCCGCTGGAGACCTCCATCCCCCCTTTTACCCAAACAATCCCCACAGTCACATTCACACCACTTGTGACAACTGTGTCTTTATCTTCAACTACTTTAACTTCTGCAGTCAGCGTATGTTGTATTGCAAATGGCACACATTTCCAACCAGGTAATTGTCCCAACGTGTATTTAAAATAAAGAATAAACATAATGCTTTTATGCATATATATATATATATATATATATATATATATATATATATATATATATATATATATATACACTGTGTGTGTGTGTGTGTGTGTGTGTGTGTGTGTGTGTGTGTGTGTGTGTGTGTGTGTGTGTGTGTGTTTGTTTTATCCATAGGTGCAATTGTTTATAATGTGACTGATGGGTTTGGTTGGTGTTATACTGCATACTGCTCTGCCACATGTACTATTGAGAAGAAGGGACATTCATGTGCAACAACACCATCCCCTGAAGAAACCACCACAGAGTCAAGTACCACACCATCTGAGAGTACTGTAGCCACAATGCAGCCAACAACATCTGCTTCCACAAGTATTATTAGCTCAGCACCATCATCTACAAGTATAAGTCCAGATTGTTCAAATCTTGACCCACCAAGAATGGTACTCCTACAGTGTTAATATGTATATTTTAACATGACTGGTGATATTTTCAAGAAAGAAATTGAGAGTTGATTTTAAACCAACAGAATGGTGAATCCTGGAATGTGGATAACTGCAGCATCTCTACATGTATTAATGGCAAGGTCTTTAACAAAACACACCAATGTGACCATGTTGAAGAGCCAAACTGCAAAAATGGCAAAAGCCCTGTAAAGATCTATGATGAATCTGGCTGCTGCTTCACATACTCATGTGAATGTAAGTTAAACTTTAATGTAGAGTCAATGTGTATAAATTATTAGTTAAATGTTTATATTTGGGAGCAGCCGTGGCCTGGTGGCTACGGAACCAGCCTTGTCACTGGAATGTTGCTGGTTTGAATCCCCAAACTGGCAGGACATGCCTGAATTGCCCTTGAGCACGGCACTGAACTCCCCAGCTGCTCCCCGGGTGCTGAGCATAGGGCCCAATGCTCCGGGCACGTGTGCTCAGTGCCCCCTGGTGTGTGAATTCACTGGTATATATGTGTGTATCACTGTGTGTAGATGGGTAAAATACAGAGGTGCATAACACAGTGGGTCAAATGAGTATTACTACTATTACTATATTTTTCCTTGACCATGGTTTTGAAATGTTAATCATTCTATTTGTTTCTCTGTAGGTTCTTGTGCTGGTTGGGGTGGCTCTCATTTTGTAACATTTGATGGAAATGCTTACTCGTTCACTGATGACTGTTCTTACATTTTGGTTCAAGAAATTCTCGGCCCAAATCTGAAAATTATACTTGACAAGAAGTGCAGTATTGGGAAATCATTCTGTTCACAGAGTGTGATCATTACATACAAATCCCAGGAGGTGCTTCTGACGCAGAGTACAGCTGATGGTGGCATAACCAATGTGGTAATTAAACCTCTTCTTTGAATGTTATGGAATTTCTCTCATACTACTCTCTGTCTAAACTGATTGTCTGTCTTTCTGAAATACTGTAGGTTAAGGTAGACAACAAACAAGTGTATCCTGCTTTCCAAAATATGAATTTCATCATCAAAAGCACAGGCATGGAGATCAGAGTTGAAATTGTTGAAATTGATGTTCAGGTGACCTACACAGGGTCCACATTTAACATTGATTTACCTGACTCGCTGTTCCACAACAATACAGAAGGTCTATGTGGTGAGTGAAATCTCTCACTTTTCAGTAAGACTGAATTCCTCATACACCTGACTAAAATGTAATAAGTAAAATAATTTTTAAGGTTGCTTACATTTAGTAATCTAATTTGATTTGAGTTAGGGTTCATAATTGGTTAATACATTTTACTATAACCAAACAGATGTCACATCATTACATAGTTTTCTATATACACTCAGATACTCAGTAAGTTAAGGATCAATAAAAAAATAATCATTTTTCAAGTTTGTCATTTTATAATCCCCTGCCCAAAATCAAAGTCTATCACTTATGGTTTAAGTAAACAAATTACTAAATAAATCACATTGGATACTTTATTTTTTTTTACCAGGTACCTGTGATAATAACAAAGAGAATGACTGCCAGTCACCCTCCGGTCAGATTGCATCTTGCTCTGAAACAGCTCCTGACTGGCAGGTTCCTGATGACCATTGTGAAGCACCAACTACTCCGACTCCCACCACAACTATTGTTTTGCCTGAAACCACACCCACTCAGTGCAAACCACCCATCTGTGAGCTCTTTTACAGCCAGTGAGTAGAATAAAAAGTCACTGTGTCACTAGCTAGAATACAAGTTCATTGTCATAGTCTGTGAGAAAATAGGACTGGTTATTTACACAAACAACAAATGGTGCCACCCAATACACATTACAGGTACGAAGCAAGAGTGTTATGCTATTAGTTGTTATATGGCCATACTACCTACCTTGCAAATTCTCTCATGTTATTGTGATAACTGTGTACATTCCTCCCTCTGTGGATGCGTGCATCCACTTAGTCACAAGCAGACTCCAGACACAACATCCACAGGCTCTAATCCTCATATCTGGGGTCTTCAGTCATGTTTCCCTGTTCTCCACACTTTCCATCTATAAACAGTATGTGACTTGCAACAAAAGAGGATGCATATAACCAAGTTATGTAAACACCAAGGATACATATCAACCTGCACCCCTCCCACTCTTGGGCAAATCAGACCACAATCTGGTACATCTCATTCTCCAAACCCATTGTGCACAGGCATCCTGTCAACACAAGCCAGTTGAGAAGTTGATCTGACCATGAACACATGAACTACCTAACAAAAAGTCCACAGTATGTGTGACTTAAGGACTGTGCATCAGAAATACTGCTCTGCAGCACAGGGGTCTCACCTCCATAAATCCTTTGATGACTCATCTGAGATGACAATGAAAGGGAATACAGAGAATTTACAACTTTGTGGATTGGTGCCAGCAGAACTGCCTCCAGATCAACATGGTTAAAACCAAAGAGGTAGTTGTGGAATTCTGTAGGACTAAATTCTCCTCACTCCAGTGAACATTCTGGGATTGGGACATTGAGATTTTCAAGACCTAGCAATACATGTGTTCAATTAAACAACAAACTGAACTGGTCTGACAAATCACACCCTGTATAAGAAAGGCCAGAGCAGAAGCTGCAATCCTTTGGAATACAGGGAGGACTCCACTCTTTTTATAATTCTGTGGTGGCATCAGCCATGTTCTATTGCATTGTCTGCTGGGGAGGTGGCATTACAGCAGTAGACAGAAAGAAACTGGAGAAGCTTGTCAGCAAGGCAGGTTCTGTACTGGGCTGTGCACTGGACCTGGTTGGGGAGGTGGCAGAGAGGAGGATGTTGGCAAAGCTTGCATCCATAATGGACAACACCTCTCACCCACTACAGGAGGCAGCTGCAGCACTGGGCAGGCTCAGTGAGAGGCTCCTCCACCTGCAATGTGTAAAGGAGAGATAAAGCACCCACTGCTGCTCGGCTTTACAATCAAAACCTCCCCAAGCAGAGACTCAGACACTGTCATACTTTACTTTATCGTAGTGCACTCTATCATTTACACACCACATGGAAGCATATCTTATCCTTCCTTTAATTAATTTCCAATATCTGCTACTGACAGAATGGTACACGTGCAATACATACACAAGTTCTGTGCAATATCTGTAATTATTACTCTGTAATATCTACAATTTCTGCCCATATCTAGTCATTACATTTTCAGAAATATGCAATATCCATGCAATTGCACGTGTAAACTGTATATTTGTATAGTTTCTTAATACAACCGGAAAAAAGCCTGTAAAGAAGGTTTAACCCAAATCCTGCAAGAAAATAAATGTTTTCAAATGAAATTTATGTAAAGCTGGGTGTCATTGGCATAACAATGAAAGCCAATAGACAATAGACTTTACCCAAAGGCAGCATGTACTGTACAAAGAGAACAATAAAGGACCCAGGACAGATCCTTGAGGAACACCCTATTTCACTATGGTGTGGTAAAAGCATTCATTATTAATATTAACACATTGATAATGGTCAGTCAGATAAGATCTAAACCTGTTGAGGGCTGATATTTTAATGCCTACATTATTTTCCAGCCTACCAAGCAGAATCAAGTGACATATTTGGTGTCAAATGTGGCACTAAGATCAAGCAGCACAAGAAAAATACTGCTCTTATCAAGCAAGAGAAGCAGGCCATTTGGAAGGCTATTTCTGTGCTATGATTTAGAAACATTACTGTGACATTGTGCTAAAAGGCTGCTAAAATGTTATCAATTGTCGATTTCCCTTTCCCTCTGTGTCTCAGAGTATTTGAGGACTGCCGTAAAGCCATTCCCTCAGAACCTTATGCTGCATCCTGCAAACTTGATGTGTGTTCTACAAAGGTCTCTGGCTGCACCAGCCTGCAGGCCTATGCATCTGCCTGCAACAAGCAGGGCATCTGTGTGGACTGGAGGAATTATACCAATGGAGAATGCGGTCAGTATGAAATAGGTTACATATTGTCTGATTGCTTGCTTTTTGACAATAGTCTCCTGCAACGTTACAGAAAAAAAGCTCAATGCTGTGCATAACTAGATTTATGGAAGTACATAATAAATGATATTTACAATTTGCTAAATGATAACTTCATTGTATCACCCATTCCTAGATCACCCTCTATGATGTATCAGATGTGTTAGACAACAATTTATAAGACCTATTTAGGTCTGTATTTAGGAAAAATAGAAAATCAATACAAAATTGGTAGGTTTACAAGTACTTACGTATACCTTGCTGTCTGTTACTAGTTAGAACTGATGAATGCATATACTGTGCATACAGAAAGCGCTCCACTTTCCACATTTTATGCTACAGCCTTATTCCATAATGTATTAAATTTATTAAAAATAAAACAAAAATATATAATGTTCATAAGTTTTCACAGCCTTTACTCAATACTTTGTCTAAGCTATTTTGGCAGCAATTACAACCTCAAGTCTTTGAGTTTGATGCTATAAGCTTGGCACCTGTTTTTGGGAAGTTTCTCCCATTCTTCTTTGCAGAGCCTCTCAAGCTCCATCAGATTCACAGCCATTTTTAGATATCTCCAGAGATGTTCAGTCAGGTTCAGGTCTGGCTGGGCCACTCAAGGACATTCACAGAATTTTCCTGAAGCCACTCCTTTGTTATCTTTGTGACAATCTGTGTGTTTAGGTTCATTGTCCTGTTGGAAGATAAATCTTCATTCTAGTCTGAGGTCCAGAGTGCTCTGCAGCAGGTTATAATCAAGGGTGACTTTGTACATAACTGAGTCATCTTTCCATCTCTGACTAGTCTCCCAGTTCCTGCTGCAGAAAAACATCCCCACAGTTTGATGCTACCACTATGATGATTCACTGTAGGAATAGTATCAGTTAGGCAATGAGCAGTGCCTGATTTCCTCCAGACATGATGCTTGGAATTTGGTCAAAGAGTTTAATCTTTATTTCATAATTTTGTTTTTCATGGTCTGAGAGTTCTTTAGATTGGCTATCATGTGCCTTTTACTGAGGAGTGACATCTCTGTAGGTCTCCTCTCTCCACAGAGCAACATTGGAGCTCTGTCAGAGTGACCATTGGGTCCTTGGTCACCTCCCTGACTAAGGCCCTGCTGCCATGATTGGTGTCCAATCAAGGTGTAGAAACATCTAAAGGATGATCAGTGGAAACAAGATGCTCCAAAGACTGTGAATACTTATGTACATGTTATATTTTTGTGTTTTAAAGATTTCAAACAAACTTTTCTCACTTTGTTATTGTGCGGTATTGTGTGTAGTATTTTGAGGGAAAAAATGGAATTGAATCCATTTTGATAAAAGGCTATAATATAACAAAGTGTGCAAAAAGTGAAGCGCTGGTGGTAACTGATGAGTTTCTGGTCTTTTGCAGAGGTGAAATGTCCAGCCACTAAAGTCTACAAAGCCTGTGGCCCAGCTGTGGAACCAACCTGCAATTATCAGTAATGACATTTACTCTCCAGTCAAATTTCTTAAAATATATAGAAAAAGCAAAGAATGAAGAAGCGCTGCAGGGGTCACAATTGTGCAAACAAAAGGATAGGTGCTCCTGGGGAGTGGAAGTGTCTATATATAAACAAATATTAACAAATATATAAACAAAGTAGCTTCTACTTTGGCAGCTACTTTGTTTATATATAGACACTTTCCCATGTGATTTGGCCTGAGATGCCATTTTGTGCCCTGATGAAGGCCTGAGCAGGCCGCAACGTGTTGGCATTTCCAGTTTTCTTAAAATAAATGTTTATAGTCAGGATTTTCATTGAAGATTTTTATTGAACCATCAACCATCAGCATTATACTTCAATGTCTGTGTTGTTGTTAGGTATAACTCAAAATATCAGGACATGATTGAGACCAACAGCACAAGTATGAGTGAGGGATGCTTCTGCAAGCCAGGCACCATCCAGTTCAGTGCATACTCTGGAGTCTGTGTCACATCCTGTGGTAGGACAGGATTTATGTTCATATTTATAGCCACTTACTAACTTTTGTGAGCATGACCAAATCTTTAAATTTATAATTTGTTTATTATTGTTGTCTTCCAGCTTGCACAGGACCTGATGGCAGTCCTAGAATGGTATGTATTGATATAACTGATATTCATATTTGTTGGGATCTTATGTAATGTTAAAGATTGACTTTTTTAATTAATAGACTTTTTTGACATGCTAAGAAATGGAAGCACTTTGTGCTTACTGTTCTGTGCAGCCCAACGACACCTGGCAGAATGGCTGCCAGTTGTGTGAATGTGATGGTGATACTCTGAGCATCCAGTGTAAACCTGTTACTTGTCCCACCACACCAACACCCCTCTGTGATAAGCCTGGAGAAGTCCTCATCAATAAAACTGATGGATGCTGCCAGAGTTCTGAATGTGGTAAGTAATTTGGTGCTCAAATATCAATTTTGTAGTAGTTTTACCACTTTTAA